>WBNH01006062.1:76044-94906 GCA_013401255.1 Urocolius indicus
TAGATGCGGAATAAGCACTCAAGTCACTGTAGAATGACTCTTAAAATATGTTCTCTGTGTTAACTCTAGCAACATGTTCTTCTGATTTCGAGTGTCTTCTTATTTCGAGTGTCAGCAGTCAAATCTGATGTGATGAGCGCTGCTTACTCTTTTATCATCTGTAATTATGGCAGCAAATGCATAAAACATATTTAAAGCAACAGATGTTCCAACCTAGTTACAGAGCTGGTGCTCAGACAAAATAGCATTTCCAGTACCTCAGAAGTGACACCTCTGGCCTGAGTTCTTCAGCCTAGGCCACTTGGTGGTAAATGTTAGATTTGCAGATTGTTGTTGTTAGTGCCTTTAGTGCTGCTAGAAACAAAGATTCACCATAGTGCTTCCTGCAAACAGTAGTTTATAAAGCTAGAGGAATTGCTTTTTAACCTTATAAGTTCTGGTGAAAATGAATTTCTTTCTTGTTTTTATGCTTGTTAGAGTATTTTCTTCCTTTGCTGGCATCTGTCAGCAGTGTGTCTCCAGCTGCAACGCATTGCAGGTGAAATTATAAAACTCATGTGTTCCCCTCTTTTGAGATATTATTTATATTTTCCTTTTAAGATATAGAATTTTGCTAGCATCCACTCTATCTTTCAGTGATTTTTCCTTCCCTGTGTTTGTTAAATTCTTTTATGATGATTACAGCCCTTCCTTGAGCCTCTTCACATAGAAAGGCGTTGTGTGAAGCACAGGGCTCTGATTTACCTATGGATAATGAAATGCTGAGAGACATCAAAAGGGAAGAAAAAGTCAAGAAGCTGGAGGAAGGGGAGGAAAGGAATATACCTCCAAAGGATAAATGAGGCAATGTCACTAGAAAGCCCAGACTGTGGTAGTCTACAGTCTGGAGAAATCTTGTCTTTTCTATAGTCAAAGGTTTTCTTTTGCATGACAGTGAAGCTGATTGCTGCCTAACTATAAGTTTTTATTTTTTGAAAAATGCTTCAATTCTGAGGTTCCTGCTCAAACTGGGCCAATCTAATTTTCATATGTTGCCATGGGAATTTTTTTTTTTTTTTTTCAGAAAATGAATGAATGAAATAATGAAAGAACAGCTGAGCTACTGGGCTGCTCTCTAATTATTTAAAGGACCCCACACATCCATGACCTGGTCACATTATGACCCCCTTCTCTATGAAAAGACACATCTACTGTACTAGTAGAAGAGGCTGACCTGCAGCTAACAATAAATCTCACTAAATTATGCATTTGAATTTGATAACTGTCTGCAGAATATAATGTTAAAGGCACTGAAGTTGAGGCTTTATGCATTTATGCCCGTGCTTGCCTAGATGTATTCTCAGTAACGTGAGTTGTAGTTAGTGCTTTTTGGAAGAGGAATTCTGAATTGGCAAGGCTGCTTTTTTATCACAAGGGTGGTATTTTACTTGAACTTGGCTTCTGATGACTATAAAAATAAGATCTCCAAGGGAAATCACTGGAAGAGAAAATGCTTAAAAGAGTTTAAATGTCTCCTGACAATCAAAGCATTTCTTCTCCCCTTACCCCTTATTTTTCTATTGTGTATTTTAGGGTTATCTGAGAACTACAGCTGTGATTGTTATGATCTTTCTAGTCATCGCTTTACTCTGTTTTATGTTACAGTTTATAAGATGCTGAATATTTGCTGAGAGATCAAAGTACTTATCATAATGGGAAAAACGTACATAACAACTGTTGTACAGCAAGGGTAAGGATTGCCTGAAGCAGAACAAATTTCTACAGATTGCCTAACAATGTAAGAATAATATAGCAGTACAATCATGAGAATAATGTTACTTAATAAATCAATGCTCTTATATGTCTTACCGTGAAACTTAACATTTTTGTAAAATACTAAACACATTTTCTGCTTGATTAGATATTTTATGTCCAGAAAAACTATAATAAAATCCTCATCCTTGAAATTAATTTGAAAGAAAGATCTTAATTTTATTATAATACAGAAGATCAATAGAGTGTCAGCGACAGACTAATAGCGTGACTTCAATTTTGTTTAGGAATAATGAATAGTCTTAAGTTCATACTTCGACCCAGGGAAGATTATCTGTTCCTTGGGAAGTGCGCACTGAGGGCTTATGCTTTACTGTATGTCATGGTTTGACGTGACAACCATTTCTGGGAAGGGGGAAGGGTAAAGATGGCTGCTGTAATAAGTTGCTTGATACTCTTTCCAGCTCTGAGCCAGACTCACTTTTGGGGCTGAGCCAATTAGACGCTTCCATGATCACTTTTTAAGAAGCCAAAAGAGGAGGTTTCTTCCTGCTCCTTCTTCTTCTGTCCCCTCTTCTTTTCCAGCTGATGATGGTGCAAGGAGTGGGTTAGGGTTAGGGTTAGAGTTAGGGAGAGAAACAACTATATGGACTCCAAGGTCAGTGAGGAAAGAGAGAAGGAGATGTGCTGGAGCAGAGACTCCCCTGCATCATGCAGAGAGGACTGGTGAAGCAGTAATTTGTTTGCATTTCGTGAAAAACCCTGCATCAGGACCAGTGACGTATTTTGCTAAAGACCCTGTATCAGGGGTAGTGATTCTCTTCATTAAAGACCCCATGCCAGGAGCAGTGACTATTCCCAAAGGAGGCTGTGTCCTGAGTGAGGGACCTAATATTCACAGAAGCTGTAACTGTGGAGAAGAACCCATGCCAAAAAAGCTCATTACAATTATGCCCAGAAGAGGTCATGTACCAAGGGAGGGACCTTGTATCTTCAGAAGCTGCAACTGTGGGGAAGAACCTACACCAGAGAAATTCACTAAGGACTGTGTCCCATGTGAGGGACTCTGTATTGGTAGAATCCGCAGCTGCTGGGAACAACCCACACCAGAGAAGTTTGTTAAGGACTGTGTCCCGCAGGAGGGACCCCATATTGAAGCAGGGGAAGAAGGCAAGGAGTCATCCTCTGAGAAGTGGCAGAGCCCATCTGTGAGAGACTGACCACATCCCCCATTACCTGCCCCTCTGAGCCGTTGAGGGAGGAGGAGGTAGAGATATCAGCAGCAGTGAGCTGGGCCCAGGAAGAAAGGAGGGATGGGGAGGGAGATCTTAAAGTGCTGGTTGTAATTTTCTCATAATCCTACTCCGGTTTTGCTTTTACTCCATTGGGTTTCTTGTAGATAGTAGAATAAACTTTCCTGTTTCCTCTCAAAGTCGAGTATTGGAGTCTGTTTTGCCCAGAACCATAATTGACAGTGAGCCCTCTCTGCCCTTGTCTCAATCCACAACAACCTTGGTTATCTTTTTACTCCCATTTTGCTGGGGCCTCCACCATCCTAACAAGGGTGGCGGTGGATAGGGGGTACTGAGAGAGAGACTGTCATGGTGCTTCTTTGCTTTGCTGGCACAACACTGTGCAATTGAACAAGGACTCCAGTTTCATCACTGTAGTAGATGAATTTCATAAGAAGCCTGCTAACCACTTGCATCTCCTGAGGTCTCCCAGCAGCTGCACCCAGATCCTCACTGCCACTCCCCTGGCTATGTGAATTTTATGTGGTAAGGGACTATGAGGGAAGGATAAGCATAATTCTGTAGAATTCAGGCTCTTCTCTTCTCAGTTCTTTCATTGACGCACTCCCTGTTACTTCACCTCTCCTCATGGCATACAGAAAGTTAAATAATCCTGCTTGTCTTGGCATTTCAAGGGAAAAAGAAGGACTAAAATTGCCGAATCTTGTAGCTTTTACTTAGGTGTTGTTCACTTCAGCTTTTACTGTGTTTTACCTGGATGAGAACAGCAAAGTTTGGCTCACAGTACAGAGTTGTTAGCATTATGTATGTATCTTCTGATCCATCGTGCCTGCCATAGGCAGTCAATAAGAGAAAAATCACGCAAGTTAACTCCTGGCTTGGAGGTTGGTGCCAACGAGAAGATTTCAGTTTTTACAACAACGGGACACTCTTTGTTGACTGTAATTTGACAGAGCAGGATGGGTGTAATACACCTGTCTCACCTGAGCACTGGAATATTAGGAATAGGTTGGTCAGCCTCATTAAGAAAGCTTTAAACTGATAGACTCTGAAGGTGGGAGGTGGAACAGCAAAGTATGTGCTATCCCATCTAACAGGGAAACAGGCCAGAGCAGGAAATGCAGCAATGAGTGCTCCTCAGCCCCGCACCAAGATAAGAAGCAGAACGCTGACCACCCTGAGGGAATGTCAAATGAGGAAGGGTCTGCGTGCACTCATCCAGGGAAACCTGTGCGTTTCCTGTACATCATACATAGCCTGGGGAATAAACAGGAGAAGCCAGAGATGTGGGTGAGGATGCAGGGCCATGATCTCATTGCTGTTACTGAGACATGGTGGGACAGCTCACATGTCTAGAGCACAGCCATGACTGGCTATGTACACTTTAGGAAAGATGGGAAAATGAGGTGAGGGAGTGCAGTGCTGTGCACTACATGAGACAGCAATTAGAGTGCAATGAGGTCTGTTTGGGCAGCGATGAGGGGCAGGTTGAATGTTTATGAGTGAGACTTAAGGAGCAGGGTAGTCAGGGAGATACTATTGTGGGAGTTTATTTCAGGCCACCCGGTGAGCAAGAGGAAGTAGATGAGGCCTTCTACAATCAGCTGAGAGCTGCCTCAAAATCACAGTACCTTGTCCTCATGGGGGATTTCAACCACAACCTCCAAGCACAAGATTGGTGTGTCCCTACAAGTAAAAAATCAGGAAAAGAAGGCAAGAAGCATACATGGATGAAAAAATAACTACTAGGTCTACTCAAGGAGAAGACAGAAATCTATATAAGATGGGAGAACGGGCTGGTTACTTTGGAAGAGTATAGGAACATTGCATATCGACAAAAACCAGTAAGGCCAGAGCTCTTTGAAATTAAAATTGGCAAGGGAAGTGAGGGAAAACAAGAAGGGCTTTTTCAAATATATCAGCAACAAAAGAATATTAACGAGACTGTGACCTGGGAAACGACAGACCAGTCAACTTCACTTCCATCCTTGGAAAAGTGATGGAACAACTCATCCTGAATAATGTCACTGAACATATGAAGGAAAAGATGGTTATCAAGGGGAGTCAACATGGATTCACCAAGGGGAAATCCTGTTTGACCAGTCTGATAGCCTTCTATAAGGGCATAACTGGTTGGCTAGATGAGTGAAAGCAGCAGATGTCATCTACCTTGACTTCAGCAAGGCCTTTAACACATGAAGCTCAGGCAGTGTGGCTTGGATGAATTGGTGGTGAGGTGGATTGAGAGCTGGCTGAATGACAGAGCCCAGAGGGTGGTGATCGATGGCACAGAATTACTTGGAGGCCTGTGGACAGTGTTGTTCCACAGGGATGTGTTCTGGGTCCAGTCTGTTCAACATCTTCATCATCTACCTGGATGAGGAGACAGAGTGTACCCTCTGCAAGCTGGCTAGTGACACCAAACTGGGAGGACTCGCTGATTCCCCACAAGGCTGTGCTGCCATTCAGTGGGATCTTGACCGGCTTGAGAGTTGGGCAGAGAGGAAACTTATGAGGTTCAACAAGGGAAAGCGCAGAGTCCTGCACCTGCTGTCCAGCTCAAGAGGGAGATGCAGCTTCTGGGGAGATTCCAGCACAGATCCACTAAGATGATCAAGGGACTGGAGCATCTTTCTTATGAGGAAAGGTTGTGGGATCTGGGACTGTTCAGCCTGGAGGAGATTGAGGAGGGACCTCATTAATACTTATAAGTATTTAAAAGTTACATGTCAGGAATACGGGGCAACACTTTTTTTCTGTACTATCCAGTGACCAGACTAGTGGTAATGGACAAAAGCTGGAATGCAAAAAGTTCCACATGAGGAAAAACGTCTTTACTGTAAGGGTGATGGAGCTCTGGCACAGGCTGCCCAGGAAGCATCTGAAGTCTCCTCCTCTGGAGGTTTTCAAACTCTCCTGGATGCATTTCTCAGTGACTTGATCTAGGTGGACTTGCTTGAGGAGAAGTTTGTACTAGATGATCTCTAAAGGTCCCTTCCAACCCATACCATTTGTGATACTGTATGAATCTGTGTTAGCATTCCAAGTTCACGTCTCATACACTGTTGCACAATAGGTGGCAGATCAAGCTTATGTCACAATCAGAAATAGTTTCCCTGTGAAGGAAGTAACATGTGGAGGCTCCATAGGCTAGAAAAACTGAAAAGCATTCCTTCCAAGCTTTATTACTTCAATGTTTTAACAAGGGTAAGAAGAGACTTAGAGGTTTCTAGTACCCAAAGTGTATTTGCACATTGCAGTCTGGCTTGCCTGTTCTTGTAGATTACTTTGAGTATATTATCCTCTGAAGGATGTTTATTGGACTCTGAATTAGAAGTGTAAAGGTTCTGTCAATTCAATAATTTAAAAAGAGGCCTTAGCTGCTTCTCTGAATATAGTTGTTATTCATAGCTGTTCTTTGTCATATACTGGAAAGATCAAGTAGATAAGCTACCAAAGTCCTTAATACTTTGTAGTTTGATTATATACCATCAGCTTGGAAGAAGCCTACACATCCAGACCCCTGAAGTGTTTAAGGGTTCTCTGGCATGTGATTTTTCCTTCTTTCCCTTTCCTTAGGGAAAAAAAAAAGACCCACAAAAATCTTCAGATATATGTTTAGTTTTTAAAGTGTTTTATAGAAGACTGACTGTAAGAACTTGTAAGCCATGATCTCTGGGGTGGCATTTTAATTTTTTTTTTTTCGACTCACTTTGTCATCAACCACAATGTTAAACGTGGTTACATTCTTAGACTAGCTCTGGCAGCAGATATTTTTGGAGGACTTCATTGTGTTTCTTCAGTTTTCTGTTTACAAACCTTTGTTTATAAATTAGGGATTAATTATACTTATGTTGCTTATTGGAACAGAGTGGTTTTGTGAACTAAACTGAACAAGAATTATTATTACAGTTTAAATATTGTTGAAAATTAAAATTCAACAACAGAATGTCACAGGTGACACATTCTTTATAGCAAAGCTTGCTGTAATGAATCAGCATGTTATCATTGTCTCCTTTTGTTGAAATATGTTCATTTGGTTACTGTAGGATTTCTCCAACAGTTTACAAAATTGTCTTAGCTGTGGTCTGCAATTTTATTGCTCCTTTGTCTTATCATGTCAGGTTATGAACAAGGTCCTTGGCTGAACTTTTACTGCTAGGAAAATTGTTCAGTACCTAATGAAGTCTATGTCTCTCCACAGATGTAGTCGGAATACGTTTGACTCAAAGCATATGCTGTCATTTCAATCCACGGAAAACAAAAGCCATTTCCTGAAGTTTTGCGGTTCAGAGGCAGAGCAGTAATACACATAATACTGAATGACTGCATTTTAAACAATCTGAGCAAACTAAGCTACTGTTTTCTTGATTCCTGCATACTATACTGTTAAAAACATTGCCATCTTATGTGCCTTTCCTGATCAACTCCTGCCTAGAAGTAGGTCTAATTAGAGCTTTTGTTCAACTTATATGGATTTGTGATGTCTGTTGTCTTGTCCTCCCTTCTGTAAACAGTAGCTCATTAAGCTCAGCTGTGCTAAATAATGCCCTGCTATAAAGACTTTCAATAAGAGATTGCTGGAATTGGTTTTGTGGCCCATTTATGTAATAACAAGGGAGACATGTCTTGACCTATCTATCTCACTTTAAAAGAGTTGTTCAAAGCAATGTGTATTGTGTACATAGAAAGCAATGGACAAGAACGTTTATTATTGCAACAACTCTGAGACCAATAAAACATTCCTGAGAAGTTCAACTGGGAGCTGAAATCAAGCTCATTGTTTAAAGTGCCTCATAGCACTCCTATACTTGCCAGTCCATGTAAAATCTGATTTTTCAACTGCAGAACAATTTTGTTTAAGGGTTGCAGGTTTTTTTTTTCTCTCCTTTCTTCCTTTCTTCCCTGGTAATCTGTTTGTTTAATTGTCTGTTTGAATCTGGCCAGGTATTCATAGCTCAGTATAGCTGAGCTATGAATATGTATTTATATGTATTTCTGTCTGAAATACATATAAAACTAACTTAGATCTTTATTTATTTTTTATTTTATGTTTTAGCAGCATAAGAGTCTTGTTTCTCAACATTGAGTCAAAAAAAAAACCATATAGTAAAGAAAACTAAAAGATATTGCAATACCTGTACGGAAACTTTCAAAGTAGAGTTCTGGACTCCGATACCACTGGGATTATATTAATCACATTTTCCTGACAGATTGGATTAATAAACTGAGAGTTTTCTCTTGGTTTATTTTTTATGTCCTGCTGGAAACTGGCTAATCAGCTTCAGCTTGTTTCGGAGTCAAGTTGATGATCTCAGCAGAGGAAAGAGCAGCTAATCTGGACCAGAAACTAAAGACTATAACATAAACCCTGTCAATATAGCTGTATTGTTCAGGGATGAAATTTATGACTAGAACTGCTGTACCAACAAAAACCCAAAAGATGCAGCTATTATATCTACAACTGGAATAGATTACTTCAACAAAATGTACAATGTTGCTCACCTTAGTTTCATCAATCTGAGAACTTGCTGGTGTTACTGTCTGCCATTAAGGAATATGGGGTGGCTGATGGAGATGGTGTCTGTTGTAAATCTGTAAGTCTGTTTCTATACCTATGTTTCTATATCTGTTTGTGTTTTATGAAGAGCAGACTAGAAAACCTACTTGATTTGAGGGGAAAAAAAAAAAGATTTGAAGAACAGGCAACAGCAGCTAATCATCACCTTAAAAATGCCTTACCTGTTCACCTAACAGAACACATGAAGTCCACTCATTGTATTACAGCTGATGATGTCTCTGTCATTTAAAAGGAAACCCTCAAGGTATATTTTTCTCTGGTTTTGCCTCTGTACTATAGGGAGATATCATTAATGCCTGAATGTAATGATATATTTGAGGTAATGTTAGTGGCACAGTTAAAATAGGCGTGAAAAAAAAAAAAAAAGCCTGCAATAGCTGTTGCTTTAGATCTGTACCCCAAATGTACCAGCTTCATTCTACTTAGCAGGGTGCTGAACTGTTAAAAACCATGTAGATTTCAAGACAGCCCCAAGAAACTTCTGGGCAGATTTCAGTGAGTGTTTGAGCTGTAAAACAAGGACACGGTGCTACTAGAGTAGAAGTCATGGAGCACAACAGACACAAATCAATGTTCTTACTCTGCATTCTCCCCCATGTCCCTTACCAGTTAATATTTTACCTCTTAGTTAAAATACATTTTTGGCATGGGATTAGTCGGCAAAACTGGCTGTGAGAAACAGCCAATTTTAAAAGACGCTTGAGTAGGTCTAAACAGCAGGTGCTGCCATGCTCCTGTGGTCTCTAGTGACTAGCCATGCTTCGTTGTCTGTCTGAGATTGGAAGGGCTGTTTAAAGCTTTTATTTCTGAGTACTGTAAGGTCCTATGAGAGCATGGATGGTATTTTAAGCTGTCACTGGTGTTAAATCTTAAAATTTAACTTTAGTATGCAGGATTTCTGCTGATATTGATTATGCATATGTGGATATAAGAGACGGTTCCCTTAAAATTCTCAGGAAGTCGCTGTTCCATGAGCTATGTTCTGGTGGATGAGTGGGTGGAAGACTATGTACACTCACTGGCCAGGGAGCGCTGAATCTGGAATGGTGCTGACCTGGTCTGGGATGAGCTGCTCAGGGCTTCAGGTACAGGAGGAGACTGAAGGCACAGAAAAATGAGAAGAAGTTTACATAGTCACTCGAACTAAAATTATACTTCAGTACTCTAGCCATGTATTGTTAGTGACCTTCTACCAGCCTGTGCTCTCTTATTTGAAAAATGCATGATTTGACATCAATTAAATTGTTACTGGGTTTAGTTATTATTGATTTATACAAAACATTCACTATATTCATGATGTCCTACATTTTCAGCTTTTTCATTATCCTGAAGAAGTCTCAAATTGCAACACACAAATCCATTATAGATTTGTCAGTTGGAAGCCAGGGGCTTGGGTAGGACTTTGTTCTTGTGCTATGGAAAAGAGAGATGAATGAATTCAAAAGGGAAAAAAGTAGGAGATTCTGTCTCACATCTGAAACCTTTGACATCACTTATAAACATGTACCATGCTGCCTGCAGACTGGAAAAAGCAACTCTGAGTTTAAGTTCGACATGTACTTTCCAGATATTTTTCTCTGTCAAACACAGTTAAACAGCACTAATACCACTGAAGTCAACGTGACTGCAGTCAAATGACACACAGACAGAAACTTACATCTATTTAAAACCTGATTAAATGAAAGTGAGTGAGACTTCTGCAGGTAGCCTGCCATAAAGTAAGTGCTTGAGTAGACTTATTAAGTTTCATGGGGAATTTTCTGTTGCTTTTCTGCTGATTCTGATTTTGTAAGGATTTTTCCACACCTAAGGGAAATATTTACTTTGCCGAGAGCATTTTCACTCTGATTTTGTTTTGTTTTTTTTTTTTTTCCACAATTTCAGCAAAAACTTTGACACTGCCATCAGTGGAAATGACAATTAAACTTGCTTGAACATGGCTTTTATTTTTTATTTAGCATGATTTTCAGCAAGGAAGTGTTTTATTTGTTCCAGAGGAACCCACTGTAATATCTTAGCGGGCTGGAAGATTTAAAGCCAGAAGTAAATATGACAAAGTGAAAAAGGCATAGCTGATTTACTTAAGAGGATGTATTCTTATGTTAGGAAGCTTGCAAAATGCATTAAGCTGAAAGGAATTTAACTAATTTCATAATTGATAACTGACTTCTAGCTTCAATACCAAACACTTATGTAAAGCTTTAAAATAGTGTAAATATTGAAAGAGGCATTCTTAGAGAGGTAAAAAAAAATCCTGAAGAAGTAGCAGCAAAAAGGAAATAAATTAGAGTCTTTACAATAGAGTGAAATTACTGCTGTTCATATCTAATTGGGAAAGGAAAATATTTCAACCAACATGTTACTAGAAATTGATACCGTTAATTTCATGCTTCTTTCAGAACCTGTGATTTAACCAGTTTTTTTTACTCCCTTTACTCAAAATTCACCATTTTAATATTTGAGAAAAAGCTATCTTGAAATAGAGCATATCAACTTTGTCTTTTGCTGCCTTATCTGCAACTACTAATGTCATTGCGACAGTCATTCTATATTAACCCAATATTAATGATCATATCTTAGAATGACATAAGATTATTTTCAAAGAAGCTGAGCCTCGATACTTGAATATTTAACAGGATAGCCTTTTATAAACTTTCTATTTTAGAGGATAAAGATTTATTACTGTTCTTATTGATTTGAAAAAAAAAATCAAGAGCATTTTGGTATCTTTTTTCTTAACTTGGTATGGATGTAAAATAGATTAATTGAAACCAATAGAGCAATTCTGATGTAAATTATATGTTAATTTTGAGATTTAAATATGCATTTGGCTTTTAATTAGGTGTGTTTTCCCAACTATAATATTTACATCTTAAAATCTGGAAAAATAATAAATGCTATGTCTTGCTCTTAGAGTAACTGGTTAGCTTTTTATTCATGATACAGCCAATAAATTTGCTTAAGGAAAAACTGCAATGTAAAAAAAATTGGAGCATAAATGTCAAGTTTTGCTTAAATTTTTAAACTGTCTTGTCACTATGCGGCAACAGGCTTAAAACAAATACCTGTATGCTGCAATTTCCTCCTGAGAGCCTCTCCTATAACACCAAAAATCTCTTTAGGACAGACAAACCATGCTGATGCTTTAGGTCTGTTATGTGGTAAATCACCCTCAGACCAGACAGAGTTTCTAGCAGGTTGCCACTACCCAGCAGCTGAACCAGCAAAGATGGGAATGATATAGGTCAGAGGTTTTGGCACCTAAAAGGTCATAAAGTGTATTGGAGGTTGGAACTTTGCACCTGAATTCATGTGGACATAGAATAAAAACTAGGTGTCTGGTCTTGTTACCGACTTCAAATGAAGCTGTGTTTGTACTGAAAGGTATCCCAGGACACTCAGTACAGTTAAACCTCCTAGAAATATCATGGTTTGTTATCCCACTTGTTGGATTCAACTACTGCATTCATGGTGATGACATTTGCAGTTTAGGCCTGGCAGGCTGTGAAGCGACTAGAAAACACATGCACACGCATGCACCCACATACCCCCCACATTCACCACTTTTGCACTGTGTTTAATCCATTTTCCAGAATACGAAGGAAGCTAACACAAGTGGTCTGGCAAAGTAGGACTTGACCTACAGACCAAACAGCACTCCAGAGACCAATGATTTAATTTTACCACTGCTTGAATTTTACCACTACTGACTGATCCCATATAATTAGAGCAGATCACAATGTAGCAGGGAAATAAAAGATGCTGTTGCAGTGTTCCTCACACCAATGCAGTAAAGAGACAGAGAGGGAAAATTTCTCTATTGGAAATCTTTTGGGGTTTTAATTTTTTTTTTCAAATACTCTGTCTTTAACTAAAACTTGATTACTAGGACCGTTTCCTAATAACCCTGTACAAATCTTGTCATATACTCTATAGACTTGTTTTCATGTGTCTATACTGTTCCTAATTGCAAGTTATGTCCTTTTAGAGGAGTGAAAAAGAATAATAATAATAAAAAGTACTAATAAAGCAGTGAGAGAAACTCTGAATTTCAAATAGGCATGCATGTTGAAAATAAGGAAGGAAATGGTTCTTGTCTATTTACTTTGGCCTTGCTGCTGGAAGGGGCTATGGGCTAATCACTTACTGTAGGTAAAAAAATGTCACAATGGTATGAAATAGTTTCCTTCAAGGAGTTAGGTGTCTGTGGCTGAAGCACAAAAAAAAACCTACTAATTTTATTTTCTCTGAGTTGTCCTAGAGTGTCAGATTTTGTAGGTCTTTGTGATGTATTTGCTTTCTGACATTCCTGGTAAAATGGCATTTCTGACACAAATAACTTGCTCAGAAACCTGTTCTGGAGAATACCTTAAATCCAACCAAAAAGAGGCTTTAAGTCCCATGAGATCACACCTTCTCCTTACCTATAGTCTGAAAGAGCAAAGTACACTGTAATGAAAATGAGACAGATCTTGTCATATTTTCAATATATGCTTTTAACCCCAATTCTTTTCAGCAGTAGTCCTTCTGCTCTCTAAGCGTGGGTGATACTCCTGCAGATATACTGCTGACAAAATATGTGTGGACAAGAGAAATACTGGAGAAATTATGCTAGCCTTCTGCTTCCATATTGTATTTTGCAAGTGCCTTCAGTAAGTCTTTGATAGCTCTATTGGGAAAAATTATAACTGTACACTGAATCTTTCATTCTCTCCACATACATTTGCAATTATGTTGTACCACCAATACACAGTGTAGACAAGGAAGTTTCCTAGTTGAATTTCTGAGAGAGGATATGTTGGAGCTGGAGACAAAGGTAAATTAAAATTTAAACCTCATCCTATTTCAACACAGCTCTATGTCTGATCAAAATTTCAGGTAAATTTTAACCTTTATGGTTGTGAAGGAGCTTACTGTATGTAGCATGATATGCGGAGGATCAGCTTGTTTTTCGGTCCAATTTGCTGATGAAGAACACATTGAGACTGATGGCTGGAGTAATAAAATGAAAGATCAGGATTACTACTCTCTCTTGAAGAAATTCTCAGTTTGTTCTGCTTTTGGCAGATCTCAAATGTACTGCAGAACAACAACGGCATATCTATGTAAGAGTGATTGCTGATGGGAGTGACCTGTACAGATCCAATTATGACTGATAGTGTTCTAGTGCCTTTATGCTTATTTTAAAGTCGTTTGACACAAATTGATTAAAGGCAAGGATCCATACAAACTTATGAAAAATTTATGGATTTTTGAAAGAGCTTTAACATGTACTGTTTAAGAACTAATAATTTCTTGGTTGTCACTATTTTCTTTCGCCCCTTTACCATCACAAAATCTCTCTTACATTGAGAATATATGCTTAATAATAAAAAACTGATGCTGTGGATTAAAGAACAAAGATGTCACTGGATAAAATAAAATAACAACAACAGAAAAAAAATTAGATTTGTAAGATTTTAACTATTCTTTAATCTGCTTCTGGGCAACAAAAGTGATTTGTGTCAGCTGTTATTGCATTAAACTTTAATTTTCTTCCACAAGAACAGGATTATATAAAGGAGTATTGGATTGCACTCAGCATGGATTAGCTGAGCGATGTCTTTGCTGCCAAGGACCAAATGGATTTCCTTCCTTTTGTGATTTATATTTTTATTGCTGTTTTTTCTCCTCCTTCTAATTCCCATTACTCGTCTGTTTGCCAGAACTGAGATACCCTCAAGAGCAGCAGAAAGGCAGGCAGAATTATTGGCTTATTGCATATATTTATGTTCCAAAGATCCTCACCAGCCACTGTCAAAGGAATAAGCTAGCTCTCAGCGATAGAAGCTGATTGCTTGTTTAAAACTGTAAAATTAAAACTTTATTTGTTATAGAAGGGGCATAAAATTTCCTCCTTTATTTAAATATATACATGCCTAACCAGCCTTATATTTACCTTTAAAATCAACAAAAATTTCCAGTTTCATCTAATGGTAGATCAGCAAAGGTTTGCTGAACATATAAAAAGATGAATGGTCAAAACAGAGATGCCTGCAGTGTGAGTGGAAGAGGAAAAATATTCACACAGTACAGATGCAGCAAATATCCAAAATTTGCAGTAACAAAAAGGCAGAAAATAAAATATAAACTCTCTGCTAAGAGACTGAATATTGTAAATTACAGTTTTTATTTTGCAGTCCATGGTAGAAATGACTAATGAATTTTCTGGTCTTCACGTTTTAAACAGTAAGGATCTGCTTGGTTTGGGTTTGTAAGCAGTGAAGTACGGTAGTTCTAATGCCTCTCTTGGGCAGATTCAGCAATGTGAAAGGACTTTTAAATGTAATAAAAAATTAGTAAAGCATAGAAAAGCAAGGAAAAGTTATTATTAAAAGTATAAATGAAAAGTCTTGTTCTCCACCACAGGGATGAAATAGAAGTAGAAGCATGCCCTGCTGTCATTGCATCACCAAAGTAATACTTATTAATATAAATTTCAGAGCACATTTTCCATGGATCAATCTTAGAAATATTTTGTGGGTGATAGCTCAGAAGCTTGAAAACGAGATGTGTAACTGATGAAACCCAAGCTACTCTTGATCTTGTACTTAAATACTTTTCTTGATGTTGCACATTTGTTCCATGATCCAGGACTCAATCCACAGTCAAACCTAGCCCAACTATTCTAAGTTCTAATACAAATCTGATCTTTCCATAAATTAACAAGTAAAAGAAGCACTTCAGAAATTTCACTTGATTCCTTAGTTGACAACATTGCTTACTGAATCTGAGAAAAGGATCCTTCCCCATTATTTTATGTTAGAGCTGGAGACTTTCCTTATTCTTCTGGTTACATAGGAGTCTTAGTTTTTAGCATTTAGCTTGTTAGTGTACAAAAAAGAGTATCCTATCAAAATTCTTCTTTGTGATTGTTGCTGTGCTATTTTCTGAAATTATTGAATCAGATAAGGACAAGTGTAAAGTCCTGCACTTGGGGAGGAACAACCTCATGCACTCATACAGGCTGGGTTTTGACGTACTGGAGAACAGCTCTGCAGAGAGAGACCTGGGAGTACTGGTTAATAAGAAACTAAACATGAGCCAGCAATGTGCTCTCATGGCCAAGAAGGTCAATGGCATTCTAGAACGCATCAAGAAGAATGTGTCCAGCAGGTCAAGGGAGGTTCTGTTCCAGCTCTACTCTGCCCTGATGAGGCCTCATCTGGAGTCCTGTGTCCAGTTGTGGGCTCTGCAGTTCAAGAGGGACAGAGAACTTCTGATACAGTCCAGCACAGGGCCACCAAGATGACCACGGAGCATCTTCCTTATGAGGAAAGAATGGAGGAACTGGAGCTGTTCAGTTTGGAGAAGAGGAGACTGTTTGGGGACCTCATTAATGCTAAGTGCATGTCAGGAGTATGGGGCAACACTTTCTGTAGTGTCCAGTGACAGAACTAGGGGTAATGGACAAAAGTTGGAACACAGTAAATTCCACTTAAGGAAAAACTTCTTTAAGGGTGAGGGACCCCTGGCACAGGCTTCTCAGGGAGATTGTGGAGTCTCCTTCTCTGGAGGTCTTCAAAACTCACCTGGAAACATTCTTGTGTAACCTAGGTGGACCTGCTCGAGCAGCAGGATTAGACTAGATCATCTCTAAAGGTCTCTCCCAACCCCTACCATTCTGTGATACTGTGATTCTTTGAATAGTGACTAATGTCTCACTCCAAATTCCCCCTCTTTTTGGTAACTGTGAGATTTCTCAGTAGCAGCTTTCAGCTTCTTGGTAAATAGAACTTTTAAGTCATCATGTATTTTTCAAACAGGCATTTAGTATCTTTGTAGCACTGACAGAGACACTAGTTTGTCAAACACTAAATTGAAGTGGATATTTCCTGCTCCTTCTATCACATCAGAAAGATATACAGAAAGACTCCCTATGACAGTTTTAAAACTTAGTGTTTTCCTGCAATTTCTCTCTTACATTAACTATTTGTGATAGTATAAATATTGCACTATACAATAATGTAACTGAAGTCTATTAATTTTTACTGGAAAAAAGAAACCAAAATCAAAACAAATTAAAAAAAATAAACTACCCTGCCCCAATACCCATCCACAAACCCACTTTCTCCTCCACAATGCCCCAAATAGGAAGTTAAGAAAGATAAGCTCATTTTAACATGTTTGTCCAAGTATAAAACAGTGTCTCTGCTTCCAGAGGTCTCTCTGCAAAATACAGCACAAAACCCTCACAGTTATCTAGTTATCTAGTTAGCACCATTATCTAGTTATCATCCTGCTTACATCTGAGGCAGAAAAAATGGTAGTCTTAAAACTTACAAAGAGGCCACCCAATTGATGTTGTACTTGCACTTCTTCCTCCTATTTGACTAAATTAAGGTAAAACTCATTTAAATAGGGACTAAAGAGAACTCCTAGAATATTAATCTCTTCATATTGTGAGCAATTACTTCATGTAATGTGTTTTAAGTGCTCATGATATTACATCTGGAATGTAGTTATGTTTTCCTTATGACTTTTTTGTCCCCAGCACTCTTTATGGGATGTATTTTTCATGATGCCATGAGAGCTTTTGAATTTCTCTGCAGTCTGTGCAACTTCCCTGGATGCAGCTTTTATATTATTCATATACAGAAACGTATAACCATCACCACCACCACCTCTCCTAAAAAAAAAAAAAAAAAAAAAAAGAGAGAGAGAGAAAGAAAACCCAAGAAAAAAACAAGTGCTTCACAATACAATTCCTCACCACCTGCTTACAGATGCCAGAGCAGCTATCGTCACCTCCCTTCCCCCATCAGCTCCTCACAGTTCATGAACTGTGGATTCTGGAGTATGGAATAGCCCTTTGGCTAGTTCAGGTCAGCCATCCTGGTCACGTTTCATCCTAGCCCCTGGCAGATCTTCTACTTGAAACTGAAAAGTCCTTTGCTTCAGATAAGTGGTACTTAGTAATAACTAAAACAACAGTGTATTATCAACGTTTGGTAATGTAATCAACATTTAGGAAGTCATAATGCAAACTAGACAAAGAGTTAATGAACTATTTTGCATTTGAGGGTTTAACTTTGTGTCAATGTGACTGAGGTATGAGGTAAAACCTGTAGTTGTTTCATTCCAATTCATCTGCCTAATCCAAATGAAATTTGTCAGTGGTTGAGTAATCACAGGCGTAACTAACTGTATATAACATGCCTATATCTAGGTATTACAAATATGCCTTTGTTTTTTGTTCTATGTGCATTCCAAGTCTGACTTCTGAAGATTTAGGGTATGATTATTCTGCTGTTTTTGACAGTAGCTGTCAATTCGAGCAAGTAATTGTTTATATCTTGGTTAGGTTTGCATTGCTTTAGGTCTTCAGACTCACTAAACACTTCATTTCTGGGATAGTTTTTCATACTGGAGTTGAACTCTGATTAACTTGCTTTCAAAAATCTTTTCAGTGACAGCTTAAGATCTTAAGCTTTGCTAAGAGGTTTTTTTTTTTTTTTTAACAAACAAACAAACAAACATCTCTATTATTTAGTCCAGTTCAACATGAAGCAAAACATGAATGCTGCATTCTTGGTGCACCTTGATACCAAGCACTTGACAATGTCTCTATTTCACCAGCAGTAATTGGCTACATTCCTACTGTACGCATACAGCAAAACACGTTCTATAAAAAAATGAGGCGGCACATGCCTAGGCTATCACGAACCTATTTTCTATAAGAACATAGAACTACTGTGATACACTGTGGTGGCTGGTACTCTGTTTTACAGAGCCTAAAGAAAATATATTTTGATTATGTTTTTGTAATCTATTTTATCATACTCAGAAAAGGATATAGAAGCTTTGCTAGTGACCCTTCCATAGTCACAAGAGAGATTCGAGGAACAGAAAAATACTGTAATTAAAACAAGAGGATTCTGTGCTTTAATTCATTTGAATGACAACTGAGAGGTAATTTAATACTAGTTTCTAATTACTTGCATGGGAAAAAGTATCAAGTAATGTAACCATTCTCTCTTCTTTCAGAAAGTGGCCACAATGAGTCTAGTAAAATAAGCAAAAAATTAAACAGGCCACAATGGATTTGAACTGTGGATTTTCAGTAAGTGTAATGTCTTTGGAAAAACAAAACAGCATTCTTCCAGCACATTCTTTCTGCTCTGAAATTAAGATAACTTTCTGAAAGAAGTATTAGAATTCAATCACTAATTATTTGGCTTGAAGTATGTATTATTGGTTACAATTGCAATATAAAACAGTATCACGTGTGTTGAAA
>WBNH01006063.1:0-13077 GCA_013401255.1 Urocolius indicus
TCAGCCCCCTGGGTGTCCCACAGGTGGCCCCCGCATGCCTGGAGCTTGCCTCTCCCACCCGTGCCAGAATGCAGGCAGCTGCCTGGAGACGGAGCAAGGATACGTCTGCGAGTGCCAGGAGGGCTACACTGGGCAGAACTGTCGTGATAGTGAGTAGCAGGGGTCTCTGGTGGGTGTTGTGGCTCTAGGGGAGCCCCAGGGAGAAGCAGCAGTGCTGCAGAGCTTGCCTGGGGCTGCTGGGCTGAACAGTGTCCAGCCTGCTGAAGGAGGCTGTGCCTGGATGTCAGGGGGATTGCAGCTGCTGCCCCCCTGAGTTCCCCTCACGTGTGGCAAGGCCATGTGGCTGTCCCAGCCCCACAGGCAGGAGGGGTCCTGGGAAGCTCCCCGTCTCCTCTCTTGCAGAGCTCTCGGAGGGCTGCGAGTGTCGCAATGGGGGCAGCTGCCTGGAGGGGAATGTCACCGTCTGCCAGTGCCCACCTGGGTTTTTTGGTCTCCTCTGTGAATTCGGTAGGTGAAGCCTTCTCACGCCCTGGGTTTTCTCTCTGGGATACTTAAGCCAGGCAGACTGTGGGGCAAGCAGGGAGGCAGTCTGCCTGTGCCTGAGCTCAGCACGGCAGCAGTGGCATGCACTCCATTAGAGCCTGAAAATACTGTCCTTTGGTGAGGAGGCAACACTTTCACCTTCGTTTGCTTCCCCTTGAGCTGTACCTGCCCCAGCCCCTGGCCCCCAGCCTCTGGCCTCAGCTCGTCCCTCTAGGGGAGGGAGCAGCAGTCTCTCACTCCACTCCCAAAGCTCCGTGGGGAGGGGTACAGAGGGTTCCTCCTGTCTCACCAGACCCTGCAAAGTTAGGAGCCCCTTGTCAGGTTCCCTCCTGCCGCTGGCTGACGGAGGCTGGTGCTGGCCCTGTGTTTGCAGAAGTTACCACCACGCCGTGCAACATGAACACGCAGTGCCCAGACGGCGGGTACTGCATGGAGTACGGCGGCAGCTACCTCTGCGTCTGCCACACCGACTACGGCACCAACCACAGTGAGTGGGGCTGAGCAGGGACACGGTTGTGTCCCGGGGAGCAGAGACCCCGCTGCCCTGCCCGTCCATCCCCGCTGATGCCCTGCGTCTGGCCCCACAGCGATGCCGTCCCCCTGCGACTCGGAGCCCTGCCTCAACGGGGGGTCCTGTGAGGCTCACGACGACTCCTACACCTGCGAGTGTCCTCGAGGCTTCCTGGGCAAGCACTGCGAGAAAGGTATCCGCAGGGAGCTCCCTGACAGCCCCAGGGCCTGGCGGGATGGGGGGAGAAAGGCTTGGACCCTCGTGGGAGATGAGCAGCTGCTTGCTGGGCTGAGGCTGGAGGTGGGTGCAGGTTATCCCACCCCATCCCATCCCACTCCATCCCATCCCGCAGGGTGGAGGGGGGGTTGTGTGGCTCCTGTCACGGCCCCTGAGGGTTGCAACAGCCGATGCAGCAGCTCTCTTTGCTGCACACCCCCATCAGCATTGGAGGCGTTTTTGCTTGCCTGAGTTTCTGGCCTCACACGGCGTGCCCGGGGCCCAGGCAGGCGCCTGCAGGGTGGATGCATGGCGGTGCTGCGGAGCCCAGGGCTGAGCAGCCCTGGCGCGCTCGGCTTTGCTGCGCTGTGGGGTTTGGGGAGGGGGTTGGTGGGAGTTGCCGGCTCTCAGGGAGAGGCAGCAAGCGGGTACGTGACCCCACGCTCCCGGTGCTGTCTCCGCAGCCAAGCCACGGCTCTGCAGCACGGGGCTCTGCCGCAACGGGGGCACCTGCAGGGAGGCGGACGGCGAGTACCACTGCACCTGCCCCTACCGCTTCACGGGCAAGCACTGCGAGATCGGTACGGCCCCTCCGGCACCGGCCGCGCGGGACAGGCGGCAGCCCCTCCGCCGGCCGCTCAGTGCCTCCTGCTCTCTGCCCGCAGGTAAGCCGGACCCCTGCGCCTCGGGGCCCTGCCAGAACGGGGGCACCTGCTTCCACTACATCGGCAAGTACAAGTGCGACTGTCCCCCGGGCTACGGAGGCCGGCACTGCGAGATCGGTGGGTGTGAGGAGCGGGGTGTGCTGGGCCAGGGGAGGCGAGGGGCTGCTGGGGAACCATGGCAGCAGCGAGTGAGACCTGCTGGTTGCTTTGGACCCTCCTCCCTGTAAGCTGAAGTGCTTTGGCTGTTCCTCGTCCCCTGCTGCAGGGGGACAGGGGGTGGCCTGTCCTGGTTTGTGTGCTCTGCCAGCTGCACTGATGCCATCCTTTGCTCTGCTCTGCTTGCAGTGCCCTCCCCGTGCTTCCTCAGCCCCTGTGAGAACGGTGCTACCTGTGAGGACCTCGGTGGGAGCTACGCTTGTGTGTGCCCCCTGGGCTACGTGGGGAAGCACTGCCAGTCTGGTAAGGGCCTCACGCTGCCCCTGCCAGCTGGGGCCTTGGGCCGTTGCCGTGGGCCCTGCTCACATCCACACCCCCGGTCTCTCCCCAGAGGTCGATTGTGGTGTCCCCAGTGAGGTGAAGCACGCCCAGGCCTCGTTCAACTCCACCAAGGTGGGCTCACTGGCCAAATACCAGTGTGAGCTGGGCTACACCCTCAGCCAGCACAACCACCCCCGCCTCTGCCGCTCGCCGGGTGTCTGGAGCGACCCCCCGGAATGCCACGGTGAGGAGTGCCGGGGGAGCAGCTGAGCCCTGGGGCACCGTCCCAGCGGTCACAACCATGGCCAGGGGACACCAGGACACACGCTCCAGTCCTCCCCTGCCTGTGGTGGACAGAGCCCCCTGCCCCAGGGACCCCTGCCTGGTGCTCACGTCTCTCGCCTTGTCTCTTCCCTGCCCTGGCGTCTGCAGAGATCGACGAGTGCCGGTCCCAGCCGTGCCTGAACGGTGGCCGGTGTAAGGACCGCGTCGCCCAGTTCCTGTGCCTGTGTGAGCCGGGCTTCACCGGCCGCCTCTGCGAGTCAGGTATGGGCACAGCCATCCTCATCCCCCAGCCCCACGGAGCAACAGTGACTGTGAGCCCCATAGCCTGTGGCTGGGCTACCTGCAGCTGCGTTGCTGGCCTCAACGGCGAGGGCTCCTCTTACCCGGCGAGGGCACAGACAGGGCTGCGGGGCATGGGCACCGCTGTTGGTCCCTCGCAGGGGCCGCTGTGTAGGCACGTCCATCACGGACGGGACAGTGACCTCCTGGCGCCTGTTAAGCCCCAGACCTCGGGACCTGGGTGGGAAGCGACGTGGGGAGGGTCTGTGCTCTGTGGGAGAAGCCTCTGCCTGCTGCTGCCAGCCCAGCTGCCGCGCTGAGGCAGTGCCGCTCCTCTTGCCACCCCACAGATGTCGACGACTGTCAGTCAGAGCCGTGTAAGAACGGCGGGACCTGCCGGGACCTCCCGGGGTCCTTCGTCTGCTACTGTCCCGAGGGCTTTGTGGGGACCCAGTGCGAGACAGGTAGAGACTTGCCGTTATTATGGGAGTGGTGGGAGGCTGGGCCGTGGGCACCGGGATGTGGCCAGGGCTGGGCGGGTGCTGCCTGTCCTTGCCTGCGGTGTTGGGGCAGAGCTGAAACTGCTCTGGTGGGGATGTGGGAAGGAACGAGGGGTCTCCAGTGACAAATCTTTGGAAGGTGTCCACCTTTGCCAGGGCATGCAGCTGCTGCAGGGCTCGGGTAGGATTCCGGGTCTGGAGCAACTGTGCCAAGCCTCAGGCTGCCCATCCATCCTGCTGTGCTGGGGGGGTCGTACCTGTGCTGGGTTTGGGTGGGATTCTGGGTCGGGAGCAGCTGTGCTGAGCCCCAGGCTACGCGTCCATCCTGCTGCCACTCGGATGTCTCACCCGTGCTGGGCTGTGGGCGCTCACGGCTGGTACCCCCCTGCCTGCAGAGGTGGATGCCTGTGAGTCGGACCCGTGCCAGAACGGAGGCGAGTGTGAG
This sequence comes from Urocolius indicus, assembly GCA_013401255.1. Lineage (NCBI taxonomy): Eukaryota > Metazoa > Chordata > Aves > Coliiformes > Coliidae > Urocolius > Urocolius indicus. The sequence goes on from WBNH01006063.1 coordinate 3,922, forward strand.
AGCTACAGGGGCTCCTACCTCTGCGTGTGCCCAGAGGGTTTCTTTGGCTACCACTGTGAGACAGGTGAGGTGGGCAGGACAGCTCGGTGCAGGGCAGCCCCTCGGCCAGCCAGCACGGCTAACGCTACTGGGCCCGGCATCTCCCGCAGCCAGCGACCCCTGCTTCTCCAGCCCCTGCGGGAGCAGAGGCTACTGCCTGCCAGGCAACGGCACCCACAGCTGCACCTGCAAAGTCAGCTACACAGGCAAGAGCTGCGAAAAAGGTAAAGGACCTCAGCAGAGGCACCGGGACGTGGCGCGGGGCTCAACTGCCGCTGCCCACCACGGGCCTCGATGGCGTCCGGGACCAGTGGCTCTCCGTGAGGCAGGCGGGGCCGGGGCCTCAGCTGCGCGGGGCAGCCGTGGCGCGGTGGACGGGGGTGCCGTGCGCTGAACCGCTGCCGCGCCTCGCGGGCTCAGCACGAGGACACCGGGGACGGGTTCCTGTGGCCCCCTGCAGCGACGGCGATCCCTGGGATGCCCTCAGGAGGGGAGGTCGAGGCGTCCGAGGGAAGCCTCTCACCGCTGGTGCTGCCTCCCCGGGGCCGTGTCTCGCCGGTGCCCTGGGCCCGGTGGGCAACAGCGAGCGCTGAGGATCCGGCGCTGCCGGGCGACGGTGTCCAGGAGCGCTGCCCGGCTGCTCCCGTGCCTGTGGGGTCCCTGCCGGGCGTGCCAGCGCCAGGGCCCCATCCTCCATCGCTGCCGCTCTGCCTCTTGCTGCCGGGGTCTGTGCTCTAAAGATTCATGGCGTTACCTCTCCCCTTTGCTTTTGCCCACACCCTGAAGAATTGCTGCCACCAACCTCATTAAAGGTGGAAAGGGTGGAGGACACTGGTGTATTGATTTCTTGGCACCCACCTGAGGACGCAGCTGCCAGGCAACTCATTGACGGCTACGCCGTGACGTACGTATCCCTCGACGGCTCTTACCGCAGGACAGATTTTGTGGACCGAAGTCGTTCTGCCCACCAATTGCGGGCACTCGCCTCCGGCAGAGCCTACAATATTTCTGTCTTTTCAGTCAAACGCAACGTGAACAACAAGAATGATATCAGCAGGCCCGTCATGCTCACCACGCGCACTAGTGAGTAGCGTCCCCGGGGGGATGGCGGTCATGAGCGCGCACGCGGCCCTGGGGGCTGCTGCCGCTGCCGCCATCCCACCGCTGGCTCCAAGCCACGGCCCGGCTCTGCTGCCTCTGGCCTCGTGGATCCTAAAAAGCCAGCCAGGGGCCTTTGGAAAGCGCTCGGCACAGAGAATTGCTGTTCTCTTTGCTGTGAGTAAGAAGGAGCCGGAGCCGCCGTGGCTCACCTGGCCCATGCGCAGGGGCGGGTAAGGAGGGAGCCGGCAGTGGGGTTCAGAGCTCAGTGGGACCGGGCTGTGCCCGCTTTGTCACTGGACCCAGTGTTGCGTGGGTGCCCAGTGCTGCAGGACCGGGCCAGAGAAGCCCCTGTGCCATCCATGCAGCAGGGCCGGGGGAGCTCTGCCAGCCGGGAGCTGTGTGGTGAGTCGCCCCACCATCCTGCCCGCTCAGCACCAAGAGGGCAGAGGCTGGCAGGGACCCGCACTCTGCGGACAGAGGGAACAGGGCGCAGCGGTGCCTCTGCGGGGATGCGGGCAGGCAGAGCAGCTGCCTCCTGGGGCAGGGAGATGTACAAATCGAGTGCAAACTGAAGAATGGAGATGATTAGACCTAGAAAAGCTGCCCTCTAACAAAAGGAGCGTGGTGGCAGGAGAGCTCACGGGCAATATCCCCATCAGTGGGCCGAGAGCGAGTGGAGCGCAGGGCAGAAGGCAGGCAGGGTGCTGGCAGAGCAGCCGCCTGCGCCCCTGGCCAGGGAGGCTGGGGAGGCCACGAGCCAAGGGCCGGGTGCCGAGGGCAGTGAGAGCCAGGCTCGTGATAACTGCCTGGGCTATGTGGTGGGCTAAGGGCCAGATTCAGGCACCACAGCCCCTCTGACGCTGGAGGTAGGGCGCTGGAGCCAGAGTAGGACAGCCCCCGGGGCCGGTGCGAGGCGTTGCAGGTGGGCGGCACGGAGCCGCTCCTGCGGGACCCCCGCCGTGGGGACACGGGCAAAGGCCGGGGCGAGCCGCCACTAGCCCTGGCTGACCACAGCCCTCTCCGCTTGCTCCGGCCAGGACCGCGCCCGGTGGAAGGCTTTGAGATCACAAACGTGACGGCCAACGCCATCACGGTGCAGTGGGCTCTCCACCGGCTCAAGCACTCCACCGTCAGTAGGGTGCGGGTGTCCATCCGGCAGCCGGGGGACCTGGCAGCCCGCACCGTGGAGCTGAACAGCAGCGTGGCCAAGTACACCTTCCTGTGAGTGCAGCGGCGGGTGAGCGCCGGGCCAGGCGGCCCCCAGCCTGCCCACGATGCCTGTCACACCATGCCTTCCTCCTCCCCAGGGACCTGCAGCCAGGAGAGAGGTACATCGTCCACGTCACGACGCTCAGCGGTCTGGGGACGGAAGACCACCCCTCCGAGAGCCTGGCCACGGCCCCCTTCCACGTGTGGACCAGTGAGTGGGGCTGCTGCCAGCAGCCCGGGGCTCTGCAGGGGAGGGGAAGGTGCGAGAGCCGTCAGGCAGCACGGTGGGCAGGAGGCACAGGGGCAGCTCGGGCAGGGCGGCGGGCTGTACCCCGCCGGAGGCCACCGGCTGCCCGAGGCTGGCGTGAGCTCAGCCCTGTGTGTCAGGCCCGTGTGACAGCCAGAGGGCGAGGGATGGACGCGGGTGGCAGGGTGCAGCGGGAGGGCAAGGAGCCGGCACCGGGCATCTCCCCGGCTGGAGCTGTGCCGAGGGCTGCCCGGGGCACAGCCAGGGCCTGGCACGCCGATGAGGTGGCGTGTGAGCGAGCGGGGCAGCTGCTGCCCCGATGACACTAGTGCTGACCCCTCTTTCTTCCCCTGTCCCACCTTGCCCCAGGGCCTCTCCCCCCCCAGAACCTGACGGCATCCCGCGTCGGTGCCAGCTCGGTGTCCGTGGCGTGGGAGCAGCCGCCCGGCAGCACGGCGGACGGGTACATCATCAACGTCACCACGGCGCAGAGCGTCAAGAGCCGCTACGTGCCCAACGGGAAGCTGGCGGCCTACACGGTGCGGGAGCTGCTGCCGGCGCAGCGCTACCGCCTGTCCGTCACGGCCGTGCAGAACACCGAGCAGGGCCAGCTGCACAGTGAGCCCATCCACCTCTATGTCAGCACCCGTGAGTGTCCCCCCGGGGCAGCTGACGCGGCGGGGGGGATGGAGGGTGAAACCAAAGGAGGGGGTTTGCTGCCCCTGGGCTGTGGGGACAGGACACAGGCGGGGTGGGCGGTTGCAGGGCGCTGCCTCCGTTAGCTGGAGCTGCAGCTCTGCGGGTGTTTGATGAGGATGGGCTCCGGCTGGGCGCTTGGGTGGCTGTGCTGACCCGACCCTTTGGTCTGCAGTGCAGAGGGATGGGGCTCTGGAGAGACGCTGGAGCCAGGCCGGGCACCCCCGGGTGCTACGCAACAGGCTGCCGCCAGCTTTCCTGCCTGAGCTCCGCTTGCTGGCGGATCGTGACACGGCCGAGCAGCCCTCGCCAGCCCCCAGGTAGGCAGGCACTGCCCCAGCCCTCCGGCCTCTCCCCACTGCACCGGGACAGGCACAGCCCCTTCTCACAGCCCCTCACTGCAGTGTGCACAGCGTCAGGCCATGCTCCCGCTGGGCTGTGCCGTTTGCCCCCTTGTAGGGGTCTGGGCCAGGCAGCTCCTTGCCCACCCAAGGGGGGTTCTGGGCCAGGCAGCCTTTGCCCTGTGAGCAGCTTCCCCCCTCTGCCTGCAGCTGAGCCTGTGGGACTTGCCCTGAGCCTGGTGCCACCAGCGAGTGTTTGTCCTGCTGCTTCCAGCCCTGGGTCAGGGGGTGGCCGTGGCCTGAGGGACTCGGTGCCCTTACTGCTCTCCTGCCCTAGGTTCACCGAGCTGGTGGATGGCAGAGGCAGGATCAGCGCCAGGTTCGGCCCTGCGCTGGGCAGATCTGTCACTGTGAAGACACGTAAGTGCTCTGCTGCCTTTCTGCCCACCTCCTGTCACCCACTGCCGTCTCTGTGCCTCCTCCCAGGACACGCTGGCAGCCGAGCGGGCTGCTGGGGCCAAGCCCTCCCGCTTCTCCCCGACAGACTAAGCCCTGCCCTTCTTGCTAGACCAGGGAGAGGAGTGATGCACAGCCAGTCTCAGGACCCACAGCAAGGCTGGCTGGGGCACAAGCTGCCCTTCTCCCCTGCCTGCAGCAGTGGGTGCCTGGGCAGGGACCCCACAGCCTTCCAGCACAGCCCCTGCCTGCCCAGCAGCCTGAGCTCCCCCTGCCAAGCACAGCTTTACAGCAGAGCGCCTGGGCAAGGAACCCCTCACTAGCACAGCATCAGCCCCCCTGCATTTGCCAGCCTCAGACACCAAGAATACAAGTGCCAGCCCACAGTATCCTACCAGAGCAGGGAACCCCATGCCACAGGCTGGGGAAGGGGCCTGGCACACCTGATTGCAGCCCTGTCTGTGCTGCATGTCTCAGCTCTGCCCCTGCCTCCACAGGGCCCTTGTCCACAGCCCTCGGGGGGGTGAGGTAGTTCACCTTAATTGCAGGGGTGCCAACGGGGCAGCCTGGATCCCATCAGAGGTGCTGCCTTTGGGTCTGGCCTTGGCTGGAGCTGATGTTTGATCCTCTTGTTGCCCAGAGCCAGAGGCTCGAGTGAAGCTGGAGAACAAGGAGGTTTTCAGCCAGGGCAGTTTGGCACTGCAGCTGCGGGAAGCAAAGAGCAAGAGTAAGTCTGGGTGCAGAGGGATGAGGGGTAGGCGGGAGGCACACGAGGGAGGATGGCGTGGGCTCCTGTCCCCCTGCCCCATCCCTGCTCCTGGCTCTCTTCCTGAGCACACTGCAGAGTGCTGGGCAGGGCTGTGCTGGGAGCCAGGCAGGGCTGTGTTGGGAGCCAGGCAGTGATGGCTCTATGTGTTCTGCAGGTGAGGGGCAGAACTGCTCCACGAACCCCTGCAGGAACGGAGGCACCTGTGCCAGGGAAGCCGAGTCCTACCACTGCGACTGCCGCCCAGGGTTCAAGGGCCGGCTCTGTGAGCTGGGTGAGTGCCATGGGTCCAGTTCCCTCCTGCCCCACACCCAGCCCAGCAGCTGCCCCGGCTGCAGGGCACCCAGCACAGCAGCACCCGGCCCTCCCCGCTCACGGCGCTCCCGCCGTGCCCAGGCTCTGCTAGAGAGGGCAGGCAGGCTCCTGCCCTGCCCGCCTTGCGCTCTGGGTGCCACCAGGACGTGAGCTCTGCCTCTCCTGGCAGCTCGGCTCTGCCGAACCCGGCACTGCAGGACAGCGGAGGGGAAGGCGAGGAGGCCTCCCCGGCCCCCAGCCACAGGGCACCCTCCTGCAGGGCCAGAGACGGGCCCGTCGATAGCTCCCCTCTCCTATTCCCAAGCAGCCTGCAAGAAGGTGCCACACTCGTGCACGCGGCTGTACTCGGAAGCCAGGTCATTCCCTGTGTGGGAAGGAGGCGGCTGCCGCTACCTGTGAGTACTGCCTGCGGCTGTGGGCTGTGCTCCCTCCCCGCTGGGAAGGGACAGCGAGGGCCAGGCTGCCCCCTCAGTCCCCAGGACAGCCTCAGTGGCCTCCTGTGCCACCCCAGCGGCCACGCTCCAAGGCAGGGTGTTGCTGCAGTGACAGCCCCGTGGCAGTGTCACCCCCCCACTCCTCGTGGCAGAGGCTGGATTTGGTGTGTGTGCCCCCGACACTGCAGCAGTCCCCTGCCCATCCAGCCCCTGCCCACGTTCCTCCTCTACGAGCGGAGGGCTGGGGCAGTCCTGACGCAGGGCCAGGGCATGGGGGGCTCTGCCTGCCCCCTGCCCACTCACCCTGCTGGCTGGCAGGGCTTAGCCCTCAGGCACAGGAGGCTCAGCCCCGTTTCCTGCCAGGGACATGCAGCCTGCACAACTCAGGAGAGACTCCACCCCAGACTTGCCCTCATAAAACCAGAGCCAGCCCTACAACTCGCTTCTCTGCTGTCTGCAGGTACAGGAGAGTTTACAAGGTACACCAGGACATCTGCTACAAGGAGAGCTGTGAGAGCACCGGTTCCCAGAAGACAGGCAGCAGGTAGGGCCCATGGTACACACCGAGTGCCACCGCCAGCCCGGGGCCATGGACAGGAGCCTGCAGCCAGCCAGTGTCCCCCCCAGCGTGTGCAGGGTGCCCAGGCTGGGGGTGGGCTGGGAGAGGGGCACGGGCACCCTGAGCCAGAGCACAAGGAGCTCTGCATGTCCTTCCTGCGAGCAACAGCTGAGGAGCTGACAGCACTCTCCTCTTTTCCAGAAAACCAAGCAACAGTCACACACTGAAGGAGCCATAGTGTAAGTACCTGCTGCAGGCCCTGCACGGGGGGCTGGGGGGAGGAGGGGACAACACAGGCTTCCCTCTGCCCCGACAAGGCCCATGAAGGATGGATGGCTGCTGGACAACGGGCTGGGAGCTCACAGAAGCGAGGGTGGTGGCTGGGGTGGAGGTGTGGAAGGCAATGCTGTGCTTCCCTGTAGCCTCATGTCAAAGGGCTTCCTGCACAGAAAGGAATTCCTGGGCATTGCCTGCCTGTGCAAGGCAAAAACTGGAGCCCTGGAGGGGACAGGTTCCCTTCTCCAACCCAAAATAGGTGCAGAAGGTGGGCAGAGGCAGCTGTGGGCCTTCAGGGGTGACTCTGCCCGCCAGCTCATTCTCTTCCTGTTTCTTCACAGAGTTCAAAGGAGTAGAAGCTTCATCTTTCCTCAGCCAAGGGCTTTTTGAAACACCACGAAGATCAGACATGCTCGCTGGGCTGAACACAGCAGGCAAACCTTCCTGCTCCGCACCAGCCTCTCCCTCTCCTCCAGCCCACCAGGGTCACACAGCCTGACCCACACGCCCAGCCGCACTCCCTTCCCTCTGCCAGACCAGCACGGCCCTGGCTCGGGCTCGCCTCGCTCCGGCCCCCTCTCTGCCCGCAGCTGAGTGCCAGACCAGCGGGGCTGGCTGCCCACCCCTGAGGGGACCAGCCCCCCTCAGCCCCCCCAGCAGCTCTGCACCGGCTACAGGCTTCTGGCTCTGCTCAGGCATCAGTGGGACTCAGCCCAGCACCCCGCCAAACAGCATCTGTGCCAACCTGTTTTCATCATCTAAGGTTATAAATGACCTAAACCCCCAAATAAAACAGTTCCAATGCAGAGCACCAAGCCTCAGCCATCACCTGCACTGTGGCCCACAACACCCTGGCTCCAGGAGACCCTCCCCACACAAGAGCAGTTGAGACGGAGGGAAGCAGCGAGGCGAGCGTGGGCGCTGGAGCCAAAGCCCTGGGCCCTGCTGGGGGAGACGGAGGCAGCTTCTCCTGCCTGCCTTTCTCCTTGGGAAACAGCCCCTGGTTTTCAACACATTTCCATCTCAGAAAGCAATGTAAAGGCCTGGAAACAGTCTGAGAAGTGATCCATATGGTGAGGTTTGCCAGCTGTGTGCCACCCCCCTTGCTGTGATGCTGCCAGCCTCCCAGTCCCAGCAGGGCACCGAGCGAGCTCCCTCGGCCTTTGCCTTCCCCGAGGCAGCAGCCCAGGCCCTGCTGCTGCTGTGGGGCTGGAGAGGGGGGTCCCACACAGCAGCTGCCCCTCCCCAGGCTGTGCCAGGGCAAGGAACAAGTATAGCTTAGAAACATTCCTAGTTTGTGTGAGCTTGTATGGCAACACTAGTTAAACATAGATGTGTGTATGACTGTACACAGTGTATAGTATAAATTAATACATACCAGAGATATATCACAGCTGTGCTACAGAGTGTTATTTCCTCAGCAGGGTGGGGAGCAGCCCTGGGGCCACTCTCCCCTCCCACAACCCTGTGTTGTTCATGCGTGTGTACGGCTGCAGCCCAGGAGATGCTCTCAGAGCAGAACAAGCCCCAGAGCTTCAGTGTTCCTGGCACCTGCCTCTCCCTCCTGGAGCAGCACTGGAGCATGGGACTGGAGGAGCAGCTGCCGAGGCATCAGGCAGCAGCTGGGGAGCAGCAGGAACGATGTAAAGCCATGACCTGACCCCCACTGGCCAGTGTGCTGCTCCCCTCTTGTTTGGGCTTTAGCTCTGCTCCCAAGGGACAATCAGAATCAGATTCGCCTTGTCTTCCTGTAAGGCTGCCCGCTCCTGCTCAGCCTCCCTGCTGTGTGTGGGCAGCAGAAGCCAGCCCGTGCCTAGAAGAGCAGGGCCAGAGCAACTCCACAACAGCCTTTGCTGTCCACCAAGGAGGGGAGTTTGGGGCTGCTGACAGAAAGCGTTTGCATCCTCCCTGCTCAGCAGCTGCAACCAGCACTGACGTGGGTCAGTCTCTGCAGCTCTGGGCTGTGTGGCCCCCTTGAGCCAGCCCCACAGCCAGCACACCTATGTAACGCAACCAGCAGGTTTAACCTAACCTTGGAAAGAAACCAGTTCTTTGGGTTTGCCTTTTGTCTTACAAATAAAAACACTTTACAGAAAGCTCCTGTGTGTTACAGCCCTGGGTGACGCTGGACAAAGAGGGGTTGCCCTGTGTTCCCAAAGATGGGATTTATTGCTGCCCCATACACGGAGCCCTGGGGTGGGAGCCCAGAGCAGCCGCGGGCGCAGTAGCGGGAGAGCTCACGGCCCTGCAGCCTTGTGTCCTCACCCCCGGGCTGCTCAGAGCCCTTGGCTGTCCCAGTCTTCCTCTTCATTTTCATCCTCCTCTTGTTCCTCCTTTTCCTCCTCTTCCTCCTCCTCTCGGGCCAGCAGCTTCTTGAAGACCTCGTACTCCTCGGGAGTGGCGCGGGCCATGCTGGCCAGGAAGTCCTTCTCCGAGAGCTGAAGGATGTCCTTCAGCTTGGGGTTAGTGCTTTGGGTCTGGCCTTTGTATGGGGTCTGGTAGAGCCCCCGGCGCTCCAGGAAGATGTGCCGGTTCCGGAGCTCGCCGAAAGGCATTTGGAACAGACGGGCCTTCACCATCTCCTTCTGCCGGACCCCCATCCTGAAGTACACGTACTGCAGGCGGGACACGCTGCTGCAGGCGCGGCATGGGCCGGAGCCTCCGCGGCAGCCCCAGCCCGAGCCTGAGCCACAGCCCCATCCCCAGCCCAAACCCCA
>WBNH01006063.1:14157-33028 GCA_013401255.1 Urocolius indicus
GGCAGCCCCGGCACGGCCGCTGCGGCCGCGGCTCCACCGCTCCCCGGCACGGACACGCTGCGGCTGCGGCCGCCGGCCCGGGGGGCGGGACGGAGCCCACCCCGCGCCCCTCCCCGTGCTGCCGGACGGCCGCCGCGTGCTGTACGCGATACAGGGAACGGGGCAGACGGACGGTGGCGTGGGGAGCGCCACGGGGAAAGCGGGGACGCAGCCTCAGCCCGTGGATCCTGACGCTTCTCGCCTGCGCTGCTCTCTGGCAGCACGGGCCTGAACACTGCCCTCCCTTCCCCTCCCTGCACACGAGGGAGAACGGGCCCTGGCCCCTGCAGTCCTGTGTCTGGGGTGTGAGGTGCAGGCTGTGCCCTCCCCCCCCCCCGTTTACTCCTTCACCTCCCCCTGCGTGTGGATCTGCATCTATACAAGCACAAAACAGCCAGGAAAAAAATATATTCTGAGTTATAGACAATTTAAACAACAAGACACCAAGCTGGTGGCCTCACAGCTTCACAGCCTGCATGAGAACAATTCCTGGTGCTTGGCAAGGGGCCGGTCCTCAAACGGCACAGCCGGAGCTCTGCAGGTGACCTTGGGAGCAGGAGCACGGCTGAGAGCCTGTGCCCGGGCACTGGGTGTTCAGGGCAGCAGCTCCCCTGCCGCAGCACAGCCGTACACCTCTGCCCAGGAGTAATCCCCCAGCTCCACGGGCTGCCTCGGCCAAGGGTGCTGTGCCAAGGCAGCCAGGGTCATGCGCTGCTCCGGGACGGGGTGCAGGAGCCCAGCCAAGAGCCCCATGAGAGCTGGGGAGAGAAGGGCACAGAAAGCAAGGCCTGTGGATCTTTGCTCTGAGGTCAAGCCATACCGTTCACTCAGAAATCACCAGCTAGCACATGAGTATCTGCCTCCCCGCTCCCCAAAGCAAAGTGGCATTGCCTGGCAGCAGTACAAGCGAGGCAGAACGTGTGTGTGTTAGGCTGGAAGTCAGCTCCTGGAGGAAGCCTTCCCATCAGGGGCTCCTGGTTTGCTCAACACACTGACAGGTTGAGGCATCAGAATCAATGGGAGGCCTGGGACCTGAAACTAAGAACAGCCACAGCCAAGAGCTGCGTCCGCTGTGGGCAGGAGGAACTGCAGAGCTCACCTGGAAAGGACACCTTGTGTCACTCTGTTCCAGGAAGCAGCCCTCAGAATCATTGCTGAGCACAGCTGGAAGCATTTTGCAGTCCTACCCTTTATCTCCAGCGAATAAGCACTGCTCAGACCTCCCCCAGGGCTCTGCTCCTTTAGGAAAGCAAATGGCAGGAGCTCACCTTGCGAGGCAGGGCGAGGAGGACGCAGCACAGCAGCCAGGGCCTCCTCCAGCTCGCAGAAAGGGTTCTCTCCGAACACCAGGGTGTAAAGGGTGACACCAAGTGCCCACATCTCCAGCTCAGGGCCACGGTACCTGTGCAGAGACACACTCCATCAGCTCAGGCTGCAAACACCCAACCGTGCGCTAGAGAAAGGAAAAGCCACACAAGCAGGGCAGCTGAAAGGCCTTGTTCTCAGCTCGTGACATGGGGGGATGTTTGTGGGAGCCCCAGTGAGGCTCTTGCATGATTTTGGAGAAGCCTGTGCTACATCCTTCAGCCACAAACTCACACTCAGGCCACAACACGACTCATCTGTCAGGCTGGAAGCTAAAATCCTGGGCTTGTTCTTGAACCTGGTGCTGCAGCAGGACAGACACTAACACGAGGCTTCGCAAAACACCCGACTGGGGTAAGAAAGCCTGTCCCCAGACACAGTCAGAAACAACTGTGCCTGTACTCAAACCCTTCACAGGCGAGTTGCTGTCACCACAGGGCCCCGCTTTACAACTCACTTCACTCCCACCTCCACAAGTAACTCGTGTCACTGCAGCCCCTGGCTCTCACTGCCCTGTGCTTGGGTGCTACAGCAAAGCACCAGGGCAGCTTGGCTTCGCTGCTCCAGCCCCACACACACACACACACACACACACACACAGGTCTTTTTGGTGCAATGGGCAGGAGAACGAGAGCTGGGAGGGTGACGTACGGTTTGCCAGCCAGCACCTCTGGAGAGCAGTACTCTATTGTCCCACAGAAGGTATAGAACAGTCTCCCGGGCTCCAGGTAGGCAGCTGAGCCAAAGTCCACTAATTTAATCGTGAAGTCTTCAGCAATGACAATATTTTCATCCTTGATGTCCCTGTGCAGGATGTTTCTGCAGTGGAGATACCCGACAGCTGACACCAGCTGAAAGAGAAGGAAAGATCTGGATGTTACCACGCAGGGGGGTGCTTCTGGATCATGCCCCTGGCACTACAGGGTCGCCACAGCCACACTCTGGCTGGTTTTGGTGCTGCAGACGCCAGATGAAGATCCTAATGATGGGGAGTGGAAGCTCAGTGCCTGCCAGCGCTGCTGCAGTGGGTGTTACAGTGCTCTGAGGAGAGAGACTTCAGAAGCCTTCAGCTGCTCTCCTCTCACAGGCGTGCAGGAAGGAGCCATCCCACAGTCACGACGTGCTCAGCTTTGTTGTTTAGGAGCATCAGAGCTCACTGCTACAACCCTGCAGGTGACTATTTTTATCCCAGCTTCATCTGGAGGGCCCTTTGGTTTCTCCAGGAGGCCGTGACTCTGTGCCCCCGCTGCTGCAGGATGACAAAGCACCTGGGAGTGAAGTGTGGTACGAATAACGCCACCACTCCTCAGTCCCATCCTCCCCTCTGCACGATCTGTGCTGCAGTGCCACAATTCAGAATGGCATCAGGATTGTATCACCCTGGAGACAAGTGGTGATCCCTGCCACAACACACGTGAGCGAGGAACGCGGGCGGCTGATGGGGAAAAGCTGCTGTTTATAACACCCAGCTCCCTGTGCAGAGAGACACTGCACAGGGCAGAAGTGCCCAAGCACCCCGATGCACTCAGGGCTGGCTTGGGCTGGCTCGTTCCTCAGCAGACCAAAGGCCCCGTGAGCTCCACAGCACACAGAGAAGGTGCATCACTTGGGCTGCCCTCCCCACCAGCAGCCCAGGTGAGGCAGGGTGGGCACAGGGCTGGGTTACCTCCTGCAAAGTAGTTCTTGTGTACCTCAGAGCGAGGAATCTGCTCCTGAACACGAGGGGCGACCCCTGTTGCCATTAACTCGGTGAGCAAAGGACCCTTCAGCTCTCAGGCAGGCTCCTGACTCACAGTTATTTTGCATGGTGCCATGTCAAGATCCATGATGACTTCTTAAGTTCCTTTACGAGAGGAGAGCCCTTTACCCCTGTAACCGATCTGAACCAAGCACTGGCCCCAAGGAGAGTGTGGCTCTTGCTGCAGGTTGGGGCAGCTTCCTCCCCGCAGACAAGGTGTGATGCTACACCAGCGGGCATCCTGGTGCCAGGGGATGAGGTGGCAAGCCCTACAGGAGACCCTCACACAAAGTAAGGCCCTGTAAAGGTTTCTCTGCTACAGGGTTCTAAGTAAACCTTGAAAAGGTGTCTGCAGGTTAGCTACCAATCAGCCCTGCAGAACAACGAGGAAAAGCCCTGCAGGTGTGGTGGCTCCAGTTTCTGCTCATTAGCCAGGAAATCTTGGGAGGGAAACAGGATCCTGATTCTTATGCTAACCAAACCTAACCTGCAGGCAGCAGGTACACTCCCAGCTCTCACCTGTCGGAATATGTAGCTCGCTAAGGGCTCATCCAGGTTGGGCTGATTGTCAATGAACGTGAAGAGATCCAGACCAGGGCCGTGCTTCTCCATCACCAGCTGGAAGAAGTGTTCATTTTCAAAGACATCCAGCACCTATAAATAACAGGCTTTTGAAGTCATGTGCTTCATCCTCAAACTGCCTTCTTCCTATCTCTTTTTTGTCTTTTAAACAATCACTGCTGCTCTTCTCCTGGAGATGTAATCAGGGGTCATTGTCATCTCTGCAGCCTCATTTCACCGAGCACAAATGTTTCTTGAAGAGAGCATAATTTAAACTGGGAGCAGAATCAAAATCAAGAGGAATTCTCTTTCTGGGAAAAAAAAAAAAAAAAGCAACCCAAACGACCAAACCAAACCCAACAACCCCAAAACAAAGAGGAGGACTCAAGGCAAGCACCCAGATCATTTACTGAACCTGCATGTGTTCAGACGTGACACCACACTCCCTGCATCCTGTCACCCTGAAGGGTACAGGCCTTCCTCTGCTAGGATTCACACCATCAGATCTGTGTTTACATCAGCTGTTTGGGGTAAAAAGTGTCAAAGCAAGCCATACTCTGCTGTAACACACCCTCCAAAAGCAGGATAGGCAGGTTCCTTTCTGTCCTGAACATGTCCTCGCTGCTGAAGAGGAACACGAGACACCCAAGTATTCAAAGGAAGCACCTGATACAGTTCACACTGTACCTCGATGATGCTGGGGTGCTGCAGCTTCAGCAGGATGGCAATTTCTTGAGTAAGTCTCCCCAGAAAAGGATCATCGACCCAGCAGTCCTCGAGCACCCTCTCCTTCCAGATGAACTTCACGACAACCTACAGAGACAACAGCATTCAGCATCACCTACACACATCTGGCTTTAAGTGCTAGGGAGGGGGAATTTCCACGAAAAACATTAGTGAACTCTGTCACCAGAAGGACAGAAGTGACCCAATGAGCAGTGCTTACAGTCCCCTTAAACTTGTTTCAGCTGATTGAGTCCTAAAAGCCAAACAGTGCACAGGAATGGAACTTATTTCTTTCTCAGGATGCCCTGAACTCCAAAGGCTTCCACAGGCCACTTCTCTGATCACCTCAGTTACTGCAGTGGGGGCTTCTGGCACAGGGGCACAGTGGAGGGAAACAAGCCCTTCACATGCATGCAGAGAAACACCACAGCACCCGAGGGAAACAAGCCCTTTACATGCATGCAGAGAAACACCACAGCACCCAAAATACTTCTGCTGGACTTCAAGGTGTGGGCTCCACATCCTTGAGCCATGGCACGATCTGTCACTCTGTAGTGACGTGAGCCCAATGCCTCTCGTTCAACGAGCAGTCTCACCCTGTGCCTGTTGTCTCAGGTACTGTTCACATCCCACAGCAGTGTGGGCATTTTGCTGTCCTGTTTCCACAAGTGACTTTAGATTTCTGTTTAAACAGAGGAAACCCCCAAATCACCAATTAGCAGCTGACAGAACCCAAACGCTCTGACCCTTCCGTTTTCATCCTCAGTAATTACTGCAATAAGAGCTAAAGGAAACACTTCACCTCCCGAGAGTCTTCCTTGCTCCTGGCAGTCCAAACAAAGCCAAAAGATCCTTTGCCAATAAGACTGAGAGTGGTGTAACTTTCTGCATACTTTCCCTCACACGCCCTTAGTCCTTCCAGCTCTTCAGCTCTTCGAGAGCTCTCAAAGAGCGAAGTTGATCTGACGGCCTAGGGACAGATTAAGGAAATAAAGAAGCAGGAATAAAATGAGCAAGCCACGGGATCTTGTTTATAAAATGATGTAAGTGCTGAAAAAGGAAGTACACAACTGTAGGAACAGCTCAAAGGAATGATCTTTGGTTTTCACTGCAAATGCTGTGTGATCACAGAGAGGTAAAGAACACAGGAGCACTTGCACCTTAGATCATAGAATCATAGAATGGTGGGGTTGGAAGGGACCTCTAGAGCTCATCCAGTCCAACCCCGCTGCAGAAGCAGGTTCACCTAGATCAGGTCACACAGGAACGTGTCCAGGTGGGTCCTGAAGCCCTCCAAGGAAGGAGCCTCCACAACCCCTCTGGGCAGCCTGGGCCAGGGCTCCCTCACCTCACAGGGAAAGAGTTTGTTCTTATATTTAAGTGGAACTTTTTGTGTTCCAGCTTCATCCCATCACCCCTTGTCCTGTTGCCAGCTGCTATAGACAAAAGTGCTGCCCCAACCTCCTGACACGCACCAGTGAGATATTTGTAACTGTTAATGAGCTCCCTCCTCAGTCTCCTCTTTTCCAGACTAAACAGCCCCAGGTCCCGCAGCCTTTCCTCATATGAAAGATGCTCCAGTCCCCTGATCATCTTGGTGGCCCTGCACTGGCCTCTCTCCAGCAGTTCCTTGTCCCCCTGGAGCTGGAGAGCCCAGAACTGGACACAGGACTCCAGATGAGGCCTCAGCAGGGCAGAGCAGAGGGGCAGCAGAACCTCCCTTGCCCTGTTGCCCACACTCTGCTTGATGCCCCCAGGCTGCCATTGGCTCTTGCCCACGAGGGCACGTTTGCTGGCTCATGTTCAGCTTATTAGCAATGAGGACTCCCAGGTCTCTCTCTGCAGAGCTGCTCTCCAGCAGTTCAACCTCCAGCACCCCCAGGTACGAGCACAAAATTCTCTGTGTGAGTAAGAAAGTGAATTCATTGGTGCCAGTGTGTCACACTGATTTTAAAAGCCATCCGACTGGGCTGGTGCAAACATTTATTGCAGATGCACTTAAAGCAGCCTGAGAGCAAACGTGAAATTAGGTGCTTTCTCCGTTCGGCCTGGGAAGGGAACTACCCCGAGCCAAGCACACCACCAGAAGCATTACAGAACGGCAATCTGTCCTGTTTACAGTAAAGAATAACTTCTTTTGACAGGGAAACAAAGAAACAGCAACAGCCACCCACCACCTTATGACATTGTCTTAATTGGAACAAGCCTTTGGACTTGAGCTGAAAGCAGGAGGGAAACGCTCATATCCTACAGTGATGGGATCTCTTACTTCTCCCAGACTGTGTGTGGAGAGGTCTGCAGCAGACTGGGCAGAGCTCGCTAGGCTGGAGAGCAAGAGCTGGGTCTTTGCTGCAGCTTCCTTCTGGCTCCACAGCAGGTCTTTCACCACCCAGACACAGAAGAGCACGGTGGGGTCCTGCAGTTCCACACGTTTCACCTCGAAGAGCACACCTGCAGAAAGGGGTGAGGCAGCTCAAACAGCACAAGCAAAGCAGCGTGGAAGGAGAGCACAGGCACCTGGGGACACAGTTCTGAGCTCTTCAAGTGAATGAATTCCTCTGACATTCGTATAGGGGACACCCACTGGGTGGGGAATCATCAGAGGGGCTGACAGAAGCACAGCTCTTCTGGAGACACCTCGTGGCTCTCCCCACAGCTCCCACCCCCAGCAGAAAGTTCTAGCAGTGCCCAGCTGTGATGATTGTTTTCACATTGTTTTTCCTCAGCCACAGAAAATGGGGCTTTTATATGAGGATGACACAAAATCCAGCTGAAGGAGTGAATGAGTCACACTCCGCCACACCGTTTCAATACAGGTCTTAAAAAGAGGGTTTCCGTTTTCTGCTCAGAAGCTCTCTGGGGTTCAAATCTTTTACCTGTGTTTTAAGAACATTACTGCCTATTCAGTCTGGATCAATTTCTTAGTCCCTGCATTATCCCACCTGCTTCTCCAATACCCTCTGAGTAGACTTAAAAGCCTTTTCTTTCCACTCTAGTTGTTAGAGCTTCGTCCTTGCTCTCCAGTGAGAGCTTCTAAGCAGAATTGTCTGCTCCAGCAAAAGTGTGAGTGAAAAAAAAGCATCCCAACAGGAGTCCTGGGATGGGGAGAAACAGGTTTAACTTACTTAACTGTGAACCATCTCTGTGACAGCAGTTCCCAGCGTAGCTGCCTTCCAGAATCTCCAAGGCCACAGCAGTTGCTGGATTCAGCCTTTCTTGTTTCACTGGGGTCGATGTTACTTTTATCTCCATGTTTTGCTGCCCATGCAACTGCCAGTCTTCCTCAGGACTACCTCTGCTTTTCAGTGGGTTGCTGTTGATGTTGTCCCCCACATCCTCAGCAGGAGTTTCAGACTTCTCAGGAAGTGCTTTGCAGGATCCTTCAGAGTTTTCTAAAGGCCTTTGTGAGGCCAGCAACCCAGAACTATCTTCTGTGGCAGCACCATTCGATGGCTGCTTTTCCTGCCCAGCTGAGAAGGCACTGTTTCCCACAGTTGGCACATTGCCTGCAGACAAACCCAATGCATTAGGGAAGGATGATCCCACAAGAGCTGCAGTAATACCTAAAGAATTGTCCACGTTGCCCTCGACACCAATATTCAAGCCCAATGCCTCAAGGCCAGAGCAAACACCGCTCAGCTCAGTGTCTGGTGCTCCAGCATCTCCAGAGGCTGAGACAACTCCTGCTGCTGCAGAAGCACTGCAAGACACTTTGTTTCCCAAGCAAACACCACAAATGGCATTTCTTCCCTCTGCAGAGATGGAGGAAGCAGCATGTAGCAGGCAGGTTTCAGCCAGCGTGCGCTCTGGGCTGCAGCACTTTGCGTCACACGTCTCGTTTGGTTTCCCCAGCTGCCCTGTAGCCACAGGGTTTTGGCAGCCTGGTCTGAGGTCTGGCACTGTCCCAGGCCACGGCTCATCTACTGTTGGTGTTCCAGGTGAGTCAGGAGTAACGCCAGAAGGTGGCTCAGTTGGGCCAGAGGATGTGGTGTCTTTCAGCCCAGAACAAAGAGGCGACAGAGCAACACCGGCTGCAGCAGCTTGTCCCCAGGCATCAGCAGAGTGCTGCTGCTTCAGCGTTGCACACAGTAACCTACAGATCTGCTGACTGTTTGCTCCCCTGAGGTCTTGATGATGAACTTGCAGTTGGTCAGGTAACACACTGGTCTCGCTGGCATTTCCAGCCTCAGGCACGCCAGACGCTGCACCATCGCTGCTTCTGCCCGGAGGCTTCGTGTTCTGCCCCGAACCCAGTTGTTGTGCATCAGCTGACGTGGCAGAGAGCCCTGGGGAGGGCATCTTGTGAGGATTATCTGATCCTGCAGTTCCCACTGCTCTGTGCTGCTCCACTGCTCCGGTTCTGCCAAGCCAGGCCTGGGGGTGAGGCTCTGCTGGCAGCCCCTCGGTGCCAATGCTGCCCTCACTGCAAGGATCCAAAGTCATTAATTGACAAAAAGAACAAGAAACCTGTCGTGCTGTGTGCCACCCACTCCCCTGCTGCAATGGCCACAGTCTAAAACCTGCACCAATTGTTTCATTTTAAAGAGGAAAAGGCAGAAAACTGTTGGCATGGGCAGCCAAAAGCTTAGCAAATTTCATCTTGACCAGAGGAGAGCAGGTACACTGGAACAGCAGCTCCTTCCTCTGCACTCCTCCCTTCCCTAGCTTGATTTCTAAATATATAATCTAGATCATCTACCAGAACAACAAAAAAAAAGAACCAGTACTGCCAGTCCTGACAGCTTATTATTACTGATAATAAGCTGAACATGAGCCAGCAACGTGCCCTCGTGGCCAAGAAGCCAATGGCAGCCTGGGGTGCATCAAGCAGAGTGTGGGCAGCAGCTCAAGGGAGGTTCTGCTGCCCCTCTGCTTTGCCCTGCTGAGGCCTCAGCTGGAGTCCTGTGTCCAGTTCTGGGCTCCCCAGCTCCAGAGGGACAGGGAACTGCTGCAGAGAGGCCAGTGCAGGGACACCAAGATGATCAGGGGACTGGAACATCTTTCATACAAGGAAAGGCTGCGGGACCTGGGGCTGTTTAGTCTGGAGAAGAGGAGACTGAGGGGGGAGCCCATTAACAGTTACAAATATCTCACTGGTGCGTGTCAGGAGGNGATTCTATGGGAAGAGGAGCTCCCTTGTCTGGCCAACAGAAGATGGATGTCCCCACAAATCGATCTAACCATGGTTCACAGCACAAGGTACTTCACAAACATCTCTAAATACAGAGAGGAAAAACAAGCCAGGCAGCAGAGCACCTACAATCCAAGTACGACACAAAAGACATAAGCCCAGGAGAGCAGAAGGGAACAATGAGACTGTCAGACTCTTTAAAAAGCAGCAAGAATTGTGGTGCAACAGTCTATGTATTAAGGAAGGCACTAAATCCTTTCTGAGGGTTAGAATCGTTAATGTAGAAGGCTTCAGGTTTGACTGAAGATGAGCCATGTGCATTATACAGGTACTGGTGCAGAGTGTATGACCTTGCAACAGGACAAAGACCTGGAAAGGTGCAATGAAAATGGCTGGACTTCAGTAACATAGTACCCTGTTTTAGTGTATGACCTGCCAGTTCCACCAAGCACCAGCAGGAGTCACACCAAGGATTCATTCAGGTGACCTGGCCTCAGGGCAACACCCACTGGGAGATAAAGACCCACCATTCCTGACCCTGCCAAGACAGAGCCTAGCTCCCTTCCCTAGCCTGGGTGATGCATCTGGTCCCCTGTAGAGGTGGAACTTCTGTGGCTTCACAGTTGTAATTTAATAGATTTAAACAAAAATCTAAGGCAGGCAAAACTCAACCTGTCTAGCAGAGAGCACTCAGATTCTACAGAGAGCCAAGCAGGAAGGCTCTTGTTGCACCTTCCCACAGATGTGATAGTGGTAAAAAAAGAGGGGTTTTTGCTAGTGATTGCCACCGTGGTTCTTCATTTTTGTAAGTGAATATGCAGCTCATGAGGTGCCTACCTATTGGAGGGTGGGGATGCCACTTCAGCAGGTGAGGAGGCAGAAAGCAAACTGGTTCCATTATTTTGTTTAGTCTCATCAGGTATGAATTTCTTGTCTTTGTGTCTTTGTTCCAAGTTCTGCTCCTCGCCTCTTGACAGAAGGCTTGCTGAAGATGCTGCCAGGAGGCTACTGTCTGTACCAAACGAGAAACAAACCCACACCAACTTAACCTGCAAGCTTCAGAGACCACAGTGATTAAAAACAATCTTGGAACTGCCTTAGTCCATCTTATCCCAAAGGAACTGAGCACAAAAGACTTGATTAAGGCAAAGTGGTCAAGTTAAGAGCACTTCCCTCTGCGTTGGCCTGAGAAGTGACCACATGCAGGAATCTAAATGTCTCAGGGCTGCTGAAATTTGCCTTTCTATCCAAGCTCAGGGGCAAATATCAGCCTCCTGGGTCAGCTACTTGGGCTGAAGTTCAGAGATCTAAACCAAGGCCAATGCCAACACAACCTCTGGAAATACAGCGGTCATACAAACAGCAGCAGCAGCAGGAGAAGCCCCAAATGCACTCCCCGTTCCAAACACTTCAAATGGAAAGGTTTAGCCTGCATTTCTATAACTCTCAGAAACTACAAGACATGAAGCAATCTAAACATGGCTAAGAAGGAGAATAAAGACAAAACCTTTGCTTCCAAAGAGACAACAGATCAAAAGAGGAAAATGGGAGTTTGCAAGATGAAATGACCAAACCTGGACTCAAATCCAGAACAAGTAAGGGCTGAGTGCCACCAACGCTTCCTCACCAAAGAGCTGAGTTACTTCTAGATCTGAGGCATCACTCCATCAAAGAATCACCCAAGAAATCACACTGTCTGCTAACCATTCTTTGTTCCAGTAGTGTGCATTGGTTTCAATGCAGATCTGCATTTCTACGCAAAGATAAAAAGAAAACAGAAAACAAGAAAGGGAGAGAGGGGGGAGAGGGGGCAGAGGGGGTCAAAACAAACAAGCCAGGAAGAAAACAAAAAAGAAAACAGGAAAAAGACCCCCCACAACAGAGGAGAGAAAAATCAGCATAAGAAATCTCATGTGAGACAGAAGCAATTTGCATTTGTTGGTGTTCTCTGCTTCAGGCAGAGCGAGCTGGAAAGACAGACTGCTTCTGTTCATTCCTGTTGTGTTCTAAGATATAAAAGTTGTGATAAATCCTTTGCAAATGCTGCATCAGAAGAGTAAGTGATGCCACCAAACTGAAACAACACAGCAAGGTAACACCCAATCTTGGCCACCAACATGAGCCAACTCAGGAGTGCTCTGCTGCACTCCTGTCACAAAAGCTGCATTTCACTTGTGGTAAAACACCCAGAGATCCTGAGAGGGAAGGGAAGTGCTCATCAAGTACAATGCATTCTCTGTTAACAGTGTAACTTGCAACTTGGATATTCAGCTTCATCTTCTTAGCAACCAAGAGGGAAGCACAACCTCAGCTGAACACTCCTGTTCACCCTTGGTCATGGCAGAACTCCCGTTTAAACCCTGCAGGGAGGTACACTGCTTTCACACGTCCACGGGCACATCTCCTGTCTCTGTGCATTTTACCTTTGCTCCAGCAGCCAGAGCCAGCTGCAGGCAGCTGCATCTCCAGAGACACACTCACCCTCTGTCCCCACGGAGCCGTCAAGAGGGGGTAACAGCAAAGAACAGTCGCTGCTGCTCTCCATGTTGTTATAGAAACCAGGGATCAGGAACGTGATGTTCTACAACACAGAGCGAAACCTTAGCAAGCCAAGCTGCCTCTCACAGACTGTACTGTTGTTTCAGCTGAAAGAGACCTCTAAGCTCATGGAGTGCAGCCTCTGTCCCAGCCCTATCACCCACCAGCCCATTGCCCTCAGTGCAACATCCACCCAGCTCTGAAACCTCTCCAGGGACGGTGACTCCAGCAGCTCCCTGGGCAGCCCCTTCCGATGCCTCACAACCCTGTTAGCAAAGAAATTCCTCCTCACATCCAGCCTGAACCTCCCATGGTGCAACTTGAGGCCATTTCCTCTTGTTCTGTTGCATGTTACTGGGGAGAACAGACTGACCAGCATCTGGCTGCAGCTTCCTTTCAGGTAGTTGTAGAGAGTGAAAAGGTCTCCCCTGAGCCTTCTTTTCTCCAGGCTGAACAGCCCTAGATCCCTCAGCCCTTCCTCAGCTGGGACATGCTCCAAATCCTTTCCCAGCTTGGTAGCCCAGCTCTGGATCCTCTCCAGCAACTCCACGTCCTTCTTGTAGAGAGGGGCCCAGAACTAGACGTGCAGCCTCCCCAAAGCCAGGTCCAGGAGCACACGCTAACAACTCAAGTTTGTGGGCCTGATTCTGATGCACAGGCAGGCAAAAGTGACCCACAGGACATGTACTTGAAATCCACACTGGCTCCTCAGCACAGCAGTTACAGCACTGGAACCTGCGTGCCATCCTGCAGCTCCCCCACCCACCCCAGGGAACACTGAGGTTTTGTGACAGACACAAGCAAGGCAGTGTAAGAGACAGCTTTCCAACCCCAATGGATGTGCTGCCAGACAGAGCAGTGGTTTGGGAGGGATTCCATCTCCCATCTTACCTTTCCCAACAGTTCGTTCTTCTCATAGCCAAAAAGCATTAAAGCAAAACTGTCCTTGATGCCACAGATGGTTCCATCTGACTGGACGGTAATGAGGCCACTGATGGTGGAGAAAACCAGGACTGTGGCAGAGTACTGACAGCCTGTGAAGGAGCTTTCTCTTTCTGCTTGCAGCACGCTGCCTTCCTGCACTGCCACTCTGTCCTCCTCCAGAAGGCTTACTTGCAGCTTTAAACTGAGAGGAAAGCTGTCACCCTCTCTGGATCGGCCAACAGCTCGCTGCACCCTGAGGCTCTAAGTTAAAAGGGGAGAGAAACACAACACAAAACAAAAACACAACAGAAAACCTCTAGTTAACCAGGTGTTTTAGTTTTATTCAGGAAAAGAAAACCAAACTTATCCTGTGAATGTTAAAATGAACCAAGTCTGGTTTCCTCAGGATCGGGAGCCCAGTTGACTCCTGTATGAATATCCAGATGGTGAAGGCCAGGAAAGCCTCTGCTGCAGCCAGTCAGCAAGTGAGGCATTAATGAGGCTTCTTTCACCTATCTAGTAGCCTATTTTCATGTATTCTTTAGACTTTCACTCCTCAGGCAGACATGACTGAACCCAGCTAAAGAACCCAAAGGAATGTCAAGGAGCTGTCGGGCTTCTTAAAAAGCCAGGACTGGACTTTCACCAGGACAGACTCCACAGAGAGAGGTCAGGGTTTGGTCTTGTTCCCAGTTAGGAAGTTCTCAGGCAGCAGCTCTTTTTCAGGTGACTTGGCTCTGAAAAGCCTCCTGCCACGTAAGGAGGGAAAACAGCGTGTCCCTGTGTTCCATATGGGAAGGGCGTAGAAGAACACGGTTGGTGCTTATACTATACCTTTGGGATCTTTTTGCCTAGAGGAGGGATCTGCACAGAAGGGATCAGGTCCTTTATGTGGAGCCCAACTACTTCTTCCAGCGTTGGGTAGCCATGGAGATGGGCAAACAGGAGGTCACATGATGTAATCTCTCCCTTGGGAAGAAAACGTACGGGATAATTTTGAGCCACAGTCCAGCCAATCCTCTAACAACAGCTTCTGTGAGTACCAGAGCAAAGCTTCATCCTGCAGCCTGTCTGTGGACACAGCTCCCCCAGGAAAAGCAGAGAGAGCACAGTGCAAGGCCTGCCCCACACGATGGTGCAGAAAGCCTGCCCTTTGCCACTGGGGAGAAGCAGAGGAGTCCAACGCTCCATACAGGACTTCTCCCCAGGAAGCTCATTCCTTCCCCAGACCATCCCTGCCATGAATAACCAACCCCTGCCCAACTGCTACTGTTTGAGCCTGTGACACCCCCAGAGGGGAGACAGGGCATTGTAACATCACTTGTTGAACATATCAAGGTGAGCTGCATGGGAGAAACCCCTGCAGGGCTGCTTCAGGCAGCGCTCAGCACACCCCTGGTGTCCACAGGCAGAAACGGGCCTGCTCTGGTACAAAATGGCTTTCAGGCACATTTCATTTGCACAGGAACTCTCACAGAAGAAAAAAAAACACTCACGTCAACCCTGAAGGAAACAGAGGCTGAAAATCTTTCCACAGGTTCCAGCACAACCACGCAACACGGGTTGTCCCCACTTCTGATTCGCCTCAGCCAGACCGAGACAGGGATCTTCTCTTCCAGGCAGCCTCGAACATCCACCTTGCCACAGGAGTCAGAGATGGTTACTGAGCAAGAAGAAGACACCGAGCCAAGGCATCTCCCTGCCACTGCTGGAAGGTCACTGTTTCTTGACTATTGGTGTCTCACTAGCAACAAGCTTTTTATTGCAAGAGACTGTGTTTTATCAGAGAGGCGAAAGGGGCTGCAAACAATCCCCTAATCACATACAAAGTGTCTTTGCTGCTCTTGAGACTTCTCTCCTCTCAGCAAGGAGGCCTTCCCTCCTCAGCAAGGAGGACTTCCCTCCTCAGCAAGACACTTCCTTCAGCACAACCAGTGTGCTAAGAACAAACAATAAACGTTCGGAGAGAAGTGCTTTTCAGAGGTGCCTTATTTAGGGGGTGTCCCACAATGCTAGTGAATGCTCCACACTGGTGACAGTTCTCACCTCCAGCTGCAAAAGCAGCAGTTTCATGTCTTCTGGGAGCAGATTCTTCCCAAATCAGAACATTTTACCTCATATCCTGCAGTGTTCGTATCGAGCCTGTTATCATCTGTACGTGCCCCTTACAGAAGGAGGCTCCCAGCAAAGCACTCGGGGTGGCTGCAGCCTGCAGTTAGTGCCTCTGCCTGACAACTCATTCTAATCCTGGATTCCACCCAGTCAAACTTGGATATTCCTTCCCCCACCCCCCACCATCCAACTGAAGATTTGGGAAGATCTGAGATGCTGACAGCCTCAGTACAAATATAGCACACCAGGAAGGATTTCATCTCGTTTTCCTGAGAGAAAAAAAACCCTGTCAGACATTTTTCACACAGTTCTGTTGTAAGCAGAAAAAAGAGCCATGTCCCCCTTTTGCAGCAGCTCGGGTGCCTTGGCACAGACACCTCACAGTGCCCCAGTGACCTGCAGCTCTGTAACATGCATGATGCAGTTTGGGATCATTTAAAAGGTATTTGTTTAAAAACAGACAGCTGGGAACTTTTGCACATCTGGGTTTGCCACGTTAAGCGATTACATTGATCTTAAAAAGCCAGATAAATCTGATGTCCTTCGAGCTCTGGCTTGGCCAAGCCACCGTAGCTGCCCGGGCCGGCAGCTGTGAGGCTCTCCCAGGTGCCTCCCAAACACCTGCAAACTGTTAAATCAGAGTCCCACAAATGCCCAACAAAATGCCCAACTCAGATCCATCAGAAAGTTAGACTGAAAATGTCCCAAAAACCCCCCAAATCCCCAAACCCCAGCCTGTAGAAATGCTCTGTGTGATGGGGAGTGTTTTCTAGAACAAGTCACATACCACAGCTCCTGAAACCAGGGAGGAACGTGCATCAGTCCCTATGTACTCCTCAGCCCCTGCTTCCCACACCTCCTGGCTGGGCTGGGAGATCCAGCGAGACAGCTTCTGGCCAATGAGCTCCTGGCTACTGCACCCAAGCAGCTTGCAGGCTTTGTCATTAGCTACCAGGATCTAGAGAAGTGGGGAAAAGCAAACAAAATGACCAAAAAAGAAAGAGGAAGAAAAGCTGTAAGTTTTGTTAACAGATCATCATCTCCCCAGGGTGCTGTTTTAATGTCTTATAACATCCCTTCCTCTTGGGGGAAATGCAGTTTGAGTACTCAGTTTTAGGTTAATGTTTAATCTCAGGACAGAAACAGATAAATTCTCTCACTCTGAATATAAAAGGTGCATTTACAGGGGCAGGTAAGAGACCCTGTGCTACCAGCAACCCATCCCAGGGTTGGCACTTAACAGACAGAGGCTTCAAGCACATAAAAGGACAACAGGTACAAGCTGGAACAGAAGAGGTTCCAAAGAAACACAAGGACAAACTTGATCCCCGTTGAGGTGAGGGAACACTGGCAGGGGCTGCCCAGATGGGCTGTGGAGGCTCCTTCTCTGGAGACATTCCAACCCAGCTGGGTGAGCTCCTGTGTGCCCTGCTCTAGGTGGCCCTACTGTGGCAGGGGGGTTGCACTGGATGAGCTTTCCAGGTCCCTTCCAGCCCTTGAGATTCTGTGACTCTGTGTTTCTGACATTGTCTGGGACACTTTGCTAACTACAACCCGCAATGGAAACGAGCATCAGCCTTTAGAATGCTTTAGAAGACCCGACCTTGAGCAGGCTAAAATGCCTTCAGGCGACTCTGCAGATACACCTAAGAGTAACAGGCACTTGTGCCTGCCTGGTGTGACACCCCCTGTACCAGTTACAGCCTGCTGCGTTGACAGTCCCTGCTGCAGGTACCTGTGTGGTGCTGGCATCCACGGTGAAGATGGCTTTGTTGGGGTTGCGTGGGGCAGTCGGGAGCTGCTGGCTGGGCTCTGCCCCAGCGAGGCCACGCAGGAAGGAGCAAGAAGCAGAACTTCCCATGGAAGTGGAGAGAGAGGCAGAATCCCAGCGAGCCCAGGAGCTGACAGTTCTGCTGGCACAAATGTTACGAGCCGCCAGTGAAGACAAACAGTAAGAGCTCCACTTCTCCCCTGTGAGAAGACAAAAGACCGGCTCTGTGGCTACAACAGTCTGAAACGACTGCCAAGCCATCCCACAGTACATGCTTCTGGATCTTTACAGAAGTTAACGAGAAGACAGAGTCTATGGCACCAAAGAAAACAGAAACAGCTCTAGTAAACACGTCTTTCTGAATGACAGCCACTGGAACAATGGGTTCCACCAGCTGGCTCCCTGCCACCATCCACAAAGTTCAGCCAGACTGGTTAGCTTGTATTTTTCACTTTAGAGTTTAAAAGGTTTTGAAATCTGGAGTTACAATTGAATCTGTTATTGAATATAATTACAGGTAAGCGTTGAAGCTCTCATTAAACACTGCATTAGTCAGCAGCCAGCTAATTAACTGCTCACAAGGCCTGACACTGAGACACTTGTGCCCACACCAGTGTTCTGTGTCACACAATGCCAAAAGCTTTCCAAGGCTCTGCCTGTAAAAAAACCATTTCCCTGGGAAGTGGTATCGGCAGTCAAATGCCATCACTCACCACTCCCTGAACAGTGAGCAGCTCTGACAGCTGAGCAGCACTACAAGAAGTATCATGAACTCACCAGAAGGTCAATACTGCATCATCACAGAATTTCAAGGACTGGAAAAGGACCTGCAAAGCTCATCCAGTCCTACCCCCCCCTGCCAAGAGCAGCAGCACCTAGAGCAGGTCACAGAGGAATTTGTCCAGCTGGGTTTGGAATGTCTCCAGAGAAGGAGCCTCCACAGCCCATCTGGGCCAGTTATGTACCACATACAAGTCTTGACGTACCACGTCAAGTCTGAACGTCTTGAAAACTACCAAGCTCTTCCCCTCCTACCCAACAGGACCCAGTGTTGCAGCGTGTTTTTTCTCCTCGTTTGGATTGCTGTTGTGTTTTACATGGCAGTGCAGGACGGCAGCGCAGCCCAGAGACCCATGGCTCTGAGGCGTTATCGAGCCGGTGCTTTCGGACAGCTGCTCATTGCTATTGCTTCTAGGTTTGGGGGAAAGGAGGAGGCAGAAAAACCATTTGAAACACTTGACAAACACATCAGCTCCATCCCAAGACACCCCGTGCTCACCCGACAGGGACGCTCTGAGCCGGCAGAGCTCCGAGAGGTGACTTTTCCTGCTTTTGCTGACCCGAGGGTAAGATTTACTCAGCTGATCGGAGTCATTCAAGCGAGCACGGTCCGAGTCCGCTGACCAAGGCAGAAGAGCCCCTCCGGAGGGGCCGCGAGCCTCGGCTGCCATGCGCAGGGCTCTGCGCGCCGCGCCGCGCCCGGGGAGCAGCGACTGCAACACAGACAAGGCACTCACAGCCCGCACCCAGCAGCCGCCGCAGGCTGCGGCTCACCCCGCGCTCCCCGCCGAGCCCCCGCCTGAGCCCCCGCCTGAGTCCTCCTCCGGCCGCAGCCCCGGGGCGCGCTCCTCAGCGCGGGAACCGCGGGAGAGGGGCGGGACTTGCGAGCCGCGCCGCCCAATCAGAGAGGGCGGTGGGAGGATCGGCACGGAGAACAGCCAATGGCGCGCCGGCGCGGGAAGAGGCGAAACGGATCCGGCCACAAAGGAGACCGCGGCCCCTTCCAGCCGCTCCTTGCTCCGGCCGCTCGTTCCCCCGCCGCTGCCTGCTCCGTGGGCCGGCAGCCGGCTCCCTGAGGCTCCGCGGGCAAAGGGACGGGGCCGCCGGCAGGGGGCAGCGGCTCGAGGTGCGGCGGACTCCATCTCCCGGCAGGCCGCGCGCCGCCACGCCCCGCCCCGCCCCCTGA
>WBNH01006063.1:33121-73246 GCA_013401255.1 Urocolius indicus
GAGGGGAGGGGAGGGGAGGGGAGGAGAGGCAACATGGCGGCGCAGAGCGCGGAGGGGCCGCACGAGATGATGGACGGTGAGAGCCGAGCGGGGCCGGGAGCGGGGCCGGGAGCGGGACAGCCCGGCAGGGCACGGCACGGCACGGCACGGTGCTCACGCGGCGGCTGCCGGCCGCACGCCGAGGCGTTGGCGAGCAGGGCATTCCCCGGCGCGCATCCCCGGCGGGGTCGGTGCCTTCCTCCTCCTCCTCCTCCTCCTCCTCCTCCGCGGCGAGTTCGCGGAGATGCCCGTGACGTGTAAAGGCGACCGCGCAGGAGCCCGCGGGCGTGTCCGGGTCCCTGTGAGCGGGGGGAAGGCTGCGGGGCCGCCGCGCTGGTTTGTCTCCAGGGACAGGGGTGTTTTTACGGTACACGACGCTCGGGTGTTTCTCCCTAAAAGCTTTCACAAGGCAGCAGTTGCGAGCCCAAACCCCCTGGTCACCTCTGGAACCGCGCTTGGTTGATCTGAGAAATCTCCTTTTCCCTCCGGTCTCCTTCCCAGGTTGTTGGTTTTAGGAAGATGTGAAGGGAGGGGAAAAAAAAAAAGTGCACCCCAAATCAAAGTAGAATCGAGGGGTAAGAGGCCTTTTGATGTAAAGACTAAACGTTCCGCCGAGCTGACTTAGGTTTGTGTTCCAACTGCCCGGCGGTGCGTGTGAGCCCCCCCCCCCCCCCCCCCCACGCCTAACGCTGCCGCCCCTCCCGTGCCTCCTGCAGTTGACAAGCGCATCGAGTCCGAGGAGTCGGGAGACGAGGAAGGGAGGAAGCAAGCGGTTCGCCTGGTGACGGACCTGAGCCAGCAGAGCCTGAGGGATGAGCAGAACGGCGAGAGCTCCGCAGGTACCGCCGAGGGGCTGAGGGGCTGGGCTCACCGGGGTGGCCTCACCGCTCTGCCTTGGAGCAGTCGGAAAAGGAGGCGGTAGTCGGTGAGCTTGGCTCGAGGAAAGCTGCCTGCTGCTGCTGTCCCTGTTAGACCTTTGTGTCTTCCCTTGTTTACTCCTCTGTCCACACTTCTCTTGGAAGCATTTGGTATCTTCAGTGTCTCCAAGGGGCAAAACGCCTTTGGTCAGACTTTTTTCTTGTGTGGAAACAGAGTGACTTTCTGTGTCAAGGTGCTGGAGTGGCCGTTAGAAACCAGCACAAGCAGCCCGGCGTGGTTCTGCCTCAGCCTGTCCAGCGGCTGTACCCGCAGGGCTGGTAGGTTCTGTGGAAGGCTGGCAGGGCTGCTGCTATCCAGAGGATGTAGAGTGGTCATAGAATGGTGGGGTTGGAAGGGACCTCTAGAGATCATCCAGCCCAACCCCTCTGCAGAAACAGCTTCACCTAGATCAGGTGGCATAGGAACGTGTCCAGGTGAGTCTTGAAGGCCTCCAAGGAAGGAGACTCCAATCTTCTTGGTAGATTGCAGGAAGCTGCCAGGCTTTAATGTCAGGATTCTGACTCTTGGCAGAGTGATGCCTGTGTGAATGCTCTCAGGGTTGTTTGCTGTTTGCACTGGAGCAGCAGGTGGGAGAGCTGGCAGGCCTGTGCTGGGCTGTGCCTGTGTGCTGGCAGCCTCTGCTTTCCAGTGCCTCGCACAGTATCTGTCCGAGGGGATCCATTTCTGGAGACTCTGTGTGGCAGCACGAGCTGGGCATCTGGTGCCAGCTGACTGCCTGAGGTGTGGTCCCATCCCTTCGACAGAGGTGTCTGTGTGGTCGGTTTGGGTCTGCAAGGGCAATAACACGGCAGGCTTTTCTCCTTTCTGACTGTACATCAGCTGCAGGTTCCTCTGAACCTCAGCCTTGCCCCTCAGAGTTTGCAAAAGCTTTTTCCAAACCAATAAGGTACCGTGAGAGTTTAAAACCCCATCTCCTAAGGAAATGAACCCCATCAAGGTCTAACTCATGGCTGGTTGTAAACCCCCACCACGTGTTGCCAGCTGCTGTGTTGGTGCCTGTCACACACAGCGTGTGAGCAGCCCCCACTGCAGTGAGTGTGTGTGTGTAACACCGAGCATTCCTCAACTGATGCAGCTCAGCTCTGCTCTCAAGCTTTTATTTTGTGAGTGGTTCCCCTGGGAATGATAATGTTGGAGAAAGGGTGAGGAGTGATGGGCTTTTGTTCCAGTGAGAGCAAGGAAACCGCGCTGAGGCGTGCTCACTGCGTTACGCCGGATGCCACCCGATGGGGTGACCGTGGTGTGAGGGCTTCTGCTCCCTAACTGCTGGGTTTCAGAAACCTTCTGCTGGGGTAGCAACAAGCAGAGGGATCGTCTTGGAACCTCTTGAGTCAGTTTCTGCAGGCAGCTTTGAGTTTCACCCTGAAAGGGAAATGAAGAGTTTTCCATGTTTTTCACAGGAGGTCGTAAACAGAAAGAGCTCAGGCAGCTGGAATTGCAGGTTCACCATTGAGCTGGTGCTCTGAGGAACAGACCCTCTGCTCAGAGAGCTTCTGACTTTGCTCTTTGTGATCATTTCCATGCATGTGCAGCTTAGGAGAGCAGTTGGGCTCTCTGCTGCTCGGAGTGCTCGTGGCACCGTGAGCTTACGTAACTCAGCCCCTGCCGCTGCGGGGTCTGGGTTCCCTGGTGTCAGGGTTTCCTTACCCCTGCAGGGCTGTGCAGCTGCCAGGCACGGCTCACACAAACCTGCTTTGGTAACTTCCCTGCCACAGCAACGTTTTTTCCCCCTTGAGAAACCTGCTGCATTCAAAATTGTGGCCTGAAGCACCCTGTGCATTTACTGTGTGCAAGTGAAACGGCAGCTGTGTTCATTAGGTGGCTGTGGGTCTGCTGAGGGTGTTTGGTGTCCACTCAGCCCATAAACAACATATTGGCTGACAGCTCCCAGGGCTGTGAGTTTGCTGGAACCACACTCTAAGGTTCTCATGCTGATACTGGTTTATCAGTGATGGCACATGGTGCTCAGGCTGCTCAGACACAGCACATAAGCTTTGAGTGAGTTGGCCTTATTGCATGAGTGCTGGTTCCTCTGTGTTCAGTTTCCAGTTGCTTTTAGTCCAGTGAATTCCATACCTGTGTGGTTTGGTTTTTGCACCTTTGGCCTGTAGTGCTGGTTCCTCTTGCCAGGGCTGGTCACACAAAGCCACGTGGCAAAAAGTAGGAGGAGCTGCCCTTTGACAGATCCCAGAACAGAGTGTTCAACTCACTGCCAACACCTAATGCATGTAAATGGTCTGTAATGGGTGCTGTGGTGAAACACATCGTTTTCTGGAGGAGCTTGCCACCAGGCAAGCTCAAAGAGGGGTTTTTCATGGACTTTTTGGGTTGCTGTTGAGGAATATTTGCTTTTCTTACTGAGCACGTGACTGGCTTCATTCTTGAACAACTTTAGAGGCTGAAAAGGAGAAGTGCCTTTGCTGTAAGCACTAACGACTTAACACAAAGGGAACAGTTTGGGTTTTCGTGTGATGTCTCAAGTAACTGTTGCTTTGAGCTTGGACTGTGTTTCCGTGGGCTGCAAATTTAACTTGTTTGGCTCGGAGCACTTTGTGCTGGCAGCCGTTACACCCTAGAAATAGGTCAAAGAGATGCAGCGTCGGCAGTGGCAGGGTAGGGTATCCCACCCCCCCTGCTCCAGCACACAGCTCTTCAGGTGGGAGGAGAAGAGGAGGACTGCAGTGAGTGCTGCTGCTGCAAGGCTGACAGGCAGACCTGTGGCTGTCGGTGTCGGTGACGTTTCTGTGCCGCCGCTCTAACGCGCTGTTTTCGCATCCCCGAAACATCATTTGTGCTCCCTGCTGGTTTATGCTGTGGAGAACATCAAAAGGCGAGGGACAGGTGATTGCTTTTCAGTCCTGAATCCATCAGTCAGCTGAGGGAGTGCTCTTTCCTGTCTGAATGCCCAGGCAGAGCAGCGGCCCAAGCCCAGCCAAGTGCTGGATGGTGCACAGAGCAATCAAACCCTTGGTGTTTTGGGGCAGTGTCACCAGTTGTAATGCTTGTGCTGTTCATCTTCACAGTGCCAGGCATCAAGAAGGACAACACTCCTTGTGTACAGGGGAACGTTTGGCATCTATATGGATATTGTAACTATGCTGGGCCATAGAATCAACCATCCCCTGCAGGTTACCGACGGGAGCTTGTGTGCAGCAGTGCAGGAGTTCACGCACAGCCTGTGGGACTTGACTGTAGTTGAAGTTGCTTGGGGTTTTTTTTGGCAGCGGGAGTTGTGCTGTGTGTCTGTTCTGCAGGGTTGAACTAGCCTTGCTGTGGAAATTCCTGCAAGCAGCACACCAGGAGCCGGGCATGAATTATTCATCACCAATTTATCCAGGAAACTCCGCTCCCTCTTGTGCTGTGACAGAGGCACAGCAAATGGAGCATGGGTATCTTCAGAGGGGATGATGGCTCTTCATATAAAGAAAAGGAATCCTGCCCAGGCCAGTCTTAAGCCAGCATTACTGAGTGGCCACACAGGCAGGCTGGGGAAGGTGCTGCTCTTTCTGTCTCTTGGATCTAGGCAGGAGGTTCTGTTGCTCAGAAAGCTTTTTTTCCATGCCTGGCTCTCAAGATGAAAGCCAAACAGGTGAAGTGTGTTTTTCGTGCAGCAGAATATCTGAGCCGTGCTTCTTCTGAGGAGTTTTTGCTCCCTTTGTTCCTCCAGACGTTGGTTGCTGTTGTCTTGCCTTTCTTTGTCAGGAAGCAGAAGTTTATAATGTGATTGTTTCTGCTGCAGGAGAAGCAGAGACACCAGTGGACATGGAGACAATTAGCCTGGAACCAGAAGCTGAGGTAAAGGCAGATTTTTGTCCTTACAAGCTTTACACAAAGGCAAGTACTGACACCTGGTTAAAGGTCTAATTCTTCTGAAGGTACTGGCTGCCATGATCCTCCCCACGATCCATTCAGAGACTTCAGACTGGAAGTAGAGGTGTTTTTTTTTTCTTAACCAGTAGCTGAAACAGTTTGTTGGTAGCCTAGAGTGTCACGTGAAGGCTGGAGGCTGTGAAGATGGGACTGTGCTGCAGCTTCATACCTGTGATGAGGATACCTGTGATGAACTGCTTGCTGCTGGCAGACCCCTGGTTGATAATGGGCACAGTTACTTAAGCAGCCTTGTGCCTTGGCAGCCTCGGGGGCCTGGGCAGTTTGGGTGGTGAAGGGCTGTTTGTCTTTGACTGACTGACCCACAAAACTGGAACATCTGGAGCTGGCCAGGGTAGATGTGAAGTGCATCATCGGATTGCCAGTGCAGAGCTAACCACTAGGTTATCTGAGCTGTTAGTAGCTCCTGCTGAACCCCTCTGTTTCTCTTTCAGGATGTTGACCTGAACCATTTCCGAATTGGGAAGATTGAAGGATTTGAGGTGCTCAAGAAAGTGAAGGTAACAGTCCTGAGGAACAGAGAGTGAGTCTTGGAACTGGGGGGTTCGCATATCTAATCCGTAAGGGGACAGATACAGGAGCCTGTCTTTGGCTGGGGTTTCACTCCTTGCTTCACTGAAGGGTGGTGATGTTTGCACATTTGTTGAGTTGTAACAAAACTCTGGAGGTTCTGACAGTTATTTTTGTAAGTGGATGAGGGACAGTGCATCAGGGCTCGCTCACCCCAGGAGGTCCAGCCTGTGCTTGCACAGCAGCCTGGGCGTAGAAGGGTGCATCTGGAAGTCTCTGCTAAACCCCTGCTCAAAGCAGCTCCAGTTAAAACATGTTGCTTAAAGCCTTCTGCAGCTCTGGAGTTTTTTCCAAGGGTGGCACTGGCTCTGTGGGCTGCTGTTAAACTTCTCCCACCATCTGCATGGTAAAAACCTTTCCTTCTGCAGAGCTGGGTGAAGCAAGAAGAGATTCTATTGAAAAGAACCCAACAGAACTCAATGGGGAAGAAGCCCACCCCAGCCTCCCTGTGTATGTGTGTGTGTGTGCCAGAGGCGTTGTGTGCTGTCTCTCTGACTCCTTTCCCTGTTCCCCTGCCTCTTAGACTCTGTGTCTGCGCCAGAACTTGATCAAGCGCATTGAGAACCTGGAGCAGCTGCAGACCCTGCGGGAGCTGGATCTCTACGACAATCAGATCCGCAAGATCGAGAACTTGGAGTCTCTGGTGGAACTTGAGTGAGTGCAGTGGAAGCAGCAGGCTGTGGGGGGGTTTGCCTTTCACCCAGCTGCTGTCCTTACTTCAGCCTTTATACCCAAGGCCTTTCTCATGGTGCATTTGGCTGCTCTGGGAATGGGAATAGCTTGTTCTCCATTGGGATTTAACCTGGGGGCTGTAGTTTCATTGTCCTGAAGCTCACGAGGGACAGGCAGCTGGAAATGAAACACATGTTCCCCAGGCAGCAGGTTTAGATTCCTGCAGAAAAATAGCAAGAGGTTTGTGGTGAGACTAGTGCCTGATCCCTGCAGAGAGTGAGGGTCCACACTGACTCCCAGGTGCCTCTCCCAGAGTTGGCTGTGCCTGCTGCACTGAAGAGACCTTTGTTTTGTTTTCCCTCAGGGTCCTGGACATCTCCTTCAACATCCTGCGACACATTGAAGGGCTGGATCGGCTCACCCAGCTGAAAAAACTCTTCCTTGTCAACAACAAAATCAGCAAAATTGAGAACTTGAGCAACCTGCAGATGCTGCAGATGTTGGAGCTGGGATCCAATCGCATTCGGGTAGGCTTGGCCCGCGGGGCGCTAGCCGCAGCGTTTTGAGCTCTTGGGCTTGGGCTTGGCCTTTTCTGACAGTGCACTCTGCTGACTTTAACTTGCAGTTTTGTTCTTTTTACTGTTCCAGTGTTTAACGTGTAACTGCTCTTTGCTGGGTGTGCTGTATCCTTTCATCTAGTGCTTGGCTACTGAGTTACTACTCATGAATTTTCCCTCTGCCTTGAACTCGGCATCCTCTGTGTGCTGCCTTTGGCAGACCAAGGTTTCCTCCTGCTGAGAGCCAAGCTGAGCAAAACTAATGATTATTGTTTCCTCTTGCCTTCCTAGAGGCTGGCACTGTGTCCATAAAACCTGTTGAGTGCACATTTAACCCTGGTTTGCCTGTGTAACTGATAACCTGCCACGCCAGGCAGTCACACTCGGGGAAAGGGCTTTCCTGAGGCTTTGCTCTGAAATAACCTCAGAGCCCTGCGGCTGTGCTGCTGGTTGCCTTGGGTTTTTGTTGGCCAGTTTGTGACTCTTTCAGTCTAGGTGATACAGCTTCTGTGCCACCTAAAGGGAGGCAGTTCTGAGCAGTGTCTGCTACCCTGAAGGTGTGCTCCTCTGCGTTGTGCCCCGTTTGTAGGAGAGCTGGTGAAACAGATGACACCGCAAGAGTTGCAGCCTGCAGTGTGAACTGTATGTTTTAAGAAGCTTTTTTTCAAGTGTATGTGCTTCAGGAAGCATTTGTAACACGTGGCTGCACCTCAGTCTGAAAGTTGTCAGTGTCCCCATGTGAAAGAGCAAATGAGGAAGAGGAATGCTTGAGGTACCTCTGCATTCCAAGCCTTGTGGCAGCACACCCCTAGAAATGGACAACACTTCAGCTACCACAAACAGCCTTCTCAAGCAGGAAAAAAACCCACTTAATGTGCTCCTAAAGCTAAACTGGGTTGAGTTCTTTTCTCTCCAAAGGAGTTTGTGCTTCCCCTGGAGTCCATGGTGGCTCGGGAAGTACTGGTAGTTCCATTCCTCCTGTGTGGGGCTGGGGAGTCTGCACGTTGTGCTTCAGCTGACACATTTCAGGCTTCTTTTTTTTCCCAAAGCTGGACTGAGGCAACTCAAAGGCAAGCAAGGACTGTCACTTTCTGTGCCCCCTGAGCTTTTGTCTTCCCTGCTATTGCTGCCAGGAAGCAGCAGTGCCATGAGGCAGCCATGCCCAGGCTGAGCTGTGCCATCACCACCACGGCCTGTGCTCGCTCTGCCCTCAGGTCCCAGGGGAGGCCCTTCCTCCTGCATGTGGCAGTGGCAGGAGTGTGTTTCCTGGCAGCTCTGTGGATCAGACAGGCTGGAGTTCTGCATCAGGGCAGTAACGCTGTCTCCGTTGGTCACTCCGCAGGTGATTGAGAACATCGACGCCTTGTCTAATCTTGACAGTCTGTTCCTTGGGAAGAATAAAATCACCAAACTCCAGAACCTGGATGCACTGACAAACCTGACTGTGCTCAGTATACAGGTATCGATTCTACTGTGTGCTGGTGTGTTTAGAACAGCTGTGGTTACCTGACCCACCGTGTCAGTCGGGATAAGCTCCTGTGAATCGACAGGGCTTCAGTGTGAGTCCAGCTCCCGTGCAGGAGGAAAGTGTGATACTCTCTGTGCTGGCCCTTCTCATTCCGTAGCAAATGAGACTGACAGACACTGCTCAGTGCTTGATTTCTGTGGGAGGACAAGAAATGAATGTTGTTCTCCGTTTCCTCTTCATTCCCATTCCTTCCCACTGATGAATGTTGTTTGAGATACTGTTTCCTGACAAATGACAGCACCATTGCTTCTTAGTAACAAGTGCCAAGTGCAAAGCTTGAAGGCTGTGGCTCTTGATGGGAAGGTCAGAGTCTGGTTCTTCTAAACATGGAGGCTTTGGCTCCCATGGAACTCCCTGGTGGGCCAGGGACCACACAAGCTGAGCTCAGGAGATTGGTGTGGACCCCAGCAGCCTGCTTCCCCTTCCCTTCCACACCTCAGAGCTGTGGGTTTTGCCCAGGGACTCCTTTGGGGGTTGGTGTGTGACACGGCTGCTGTTGCCCTTTCAGAACAATCGCCTGACCAAGATGGAGGGGCTGCAGAGCCTGGTGAACCTGCGCGAGCTATACCTCAGCCACAACGGCATCGAGCTCATCGAGGGGCTGGAGAACAACGTGAGCAGCAGCCTGGGGGCTGTGGGCTGGAGCTGTGGCCCTCGGCCGCCCCGTTAGCTGTGATGCTTTTATGGAGGCTTTGGTTCCTCAGCTTCCCCTGTTACATCTGGGGTCCTGGATGTCTTGCCAAGACCACCAAGGTCCAAGTAGTTGTTATGTTAAAATATCCTGCACAGGTGAAACTCCTCCAGGTTTTCTGGAGTAGATTGGTTGTCATGACCCTGGGGAGGGGGAAGCACAAGATGTGGTTAGTGCAGCACCCTGTCTGGTCTTCAGCAGCAGGAAGCCACAGCTGGGCAGCTCTGCTGCAGCCTTGCAGACAGCACTTTGTAGGTAACTCACCACAAGCCCTTCTCAGTAAGACAACAGCTGGAGCTGTGGTTTATGCCCTGCCTGTGTTGCTGGGTGGGACTGACCAGAGAGGCCTGTGGTGTTTCTGCCCTGGCTGGGCAGCAGATGGCACTGCCAGCGAGCAGGAACAGTCTGGGCCTTCCCTGGCTGTGTGCAAGGCAGGCAAAAAACACCTTTTCGTTTCTTGGTTTTTTTTTCCCAAAATCCGTTGAGTTTCCTGCCTAAACAAGTTTGTTCAGCTGCTTGAGAGCACTTGTGACCTGATTTTTAACGGCTTCCTCTTCCTAACGTGGCACGAGGAGCACTCACTCCTCAAGGAGCCTTTGGCTGGCAGTTGCCATCTGGCTGGTAGTTGCTTTTATTTTCGTCACAGGGCTTCTGGGAGGTCAGGAACCCAACGTCCCTCGAAGCAGCCTCCCTGGCTGTGTTTGTGCAGTTTGAGTCCTTGTGCTGTATGAGAGCAGCTGGCAGGAGCCTGTCCCTGCTCCTGGCCGTGCCCAGCTCTGGGCCTGAGAAACATGGCACAGGGAAGATGAAATCTGGGCTAACGTGTTTGTGTTTGCTTGTCTAGAACAAGCTGACAATGCTGGACATTGCATCCAACAAAATCAAGAAGATAGAAAATATCAGTCACCTGACAGAGCTGCAGGAGTTCTGGGTGAGTGCTGCTGAGCCCTCTGTGCCACGTGGCGGGAAGCCCCTGTGCTGGGGAGCACCGGGGGGTGGTGTGAGTGTGTGTCTTGGACTAAACTCATCTTGTTCTGCTGAGCAACTTGAAGATGTTGGCAGCCTGCACAGAGGGAGTATGTGATGGTTTCTTCTGAGGAAAGAGTTGAGCTCAACAAATTCTTTGTGGGGTTTTGCTCAGTGGCAACAGCCCTGTCCCTCCCTGGGAAACAGGCCCTGCCTTCCCCTCTGGGCTTGTGGAACAGCCCTGCTCTGTCCCAGTTCTGCACACCTCCTCTTTCTTTAAGTGAGCAGGACGGTGCAAAGGGGGAGCTGAGGCTGTCCCACCAGAGCACAGGATCTGTTCAGAGCAGAGCCAATACATTCACCTTGTTGCAAATAGGAAGAAAATGAAACCATCCTCTGGCTGACTTCCACTCCTGTGCAGCAGAGAGCTGTTCAGGGCTGCATCTGTCTCTCTGTGGCACCCCACACAGCAGAGGAAGCCCTTTGTCACCCATAGCAACTCCTGAACCATCCATCCAAACCTGGACCATCCTGAACCAAATGAAACCAAGCTAGAGCCTGGGGTCCAGGCTGCTTGGGCTGTTCTCGTCCTGCAGCGTGGCTGAGCTGCTGCCTGGTGCAGTTACCTGGCTGAGCCTGGTCCCAAAGGAACCCTTTCAGTGACGAGGGCTGAGAAGCAGCTGTGGGAGGTGGAAATGAGGCAATGCCCTGTGGCTGGTGTTGGAGCCTGTCAGGATCCTTTGCAATCTCCTCCAGCTCTTCCCCATTGCAGTTGCTCAGCCCGTAGAAGGTGGCATTGCACAGCTGCTGCCACTCACTTGACAGAATTGGAGGGACTATCCCAACCCCACTGGGCTTCCTGTGCCAAAACACTCGAGTGTTACAGAGTCCCTTGTCAAAGCAGAGCACCGGCCTGAGCCTGGAAGATGCCCTCCTGGAAAGCCAGTGATTGTAAAGAACAGGTTATGTGCCTTTTGACAGCAGAATCTTCTTGGATGGATGAGCAGAGTGTGGGCTGGGATGCTGCAGCCAGACACTGCCTCAGTGTGTCTTGCTGGGTCTTTCCCAGGGGACCAATCTGCCTGGATGTGATGTGGGAAGGGCAGAGTACCTGAGCACAGCCTGGGACGCGTGGGGGAGCAGGGCAAGGTCAGCAAGGCCCAGGGTGTGAGGCAGGAGAGCGCAGCTGGGAGGGCTGGGAGCAGAGGGCTGGCGTGGGCAGGGGCAGGTGCCAGCCTGTGCTCTGTGCTCTGCAGATGAATGACAACCTCGTCGAGAGCTGGAGCGACCTGGATGAGCTGAAGGGAGCGAAGAACCTGGAGACCGTGTACCTGGAGCGAAACCCCCTGCAGAAGGACCCTCAGTACCGGCGCAAGATCGTGCTGGCGCTGCCCAGCGTCCGGCAGATCGATGCCACCTTTGTTCGGTTCTGAGCCCGCCGCCGCCCTCTCCCTGCTGCTCCCCTCGCAGAAACATCCCACATGGGGTTTTTTATCCACTTCCCACCCCCCCAGGTCTTCAGGACACTGACACTTGCAGACCCAGTGGTGGATAAAGCACTGAGCACCAGCCCTGGTGTACAATGCACTCGTTGTTTTTCAGACGTCGTTGTTATTATTGTTATTATTATTATTATTATTATTAAATCTCACCACGAGGCTCCTGGCTGCCTGTGTCTGTTGTCTGGGAGGGAGCTTTCGCCAGGAAGGGTTTGCAACAGCCTGGCAGGTGCTTGGAGCCGCTTTGCTGCCTCGTTCTGTGCCACACCGTTGGGTCAGGTGCATCCTTGCAAGCGTCATTTCCACGCCTGGGCTCAACACGCCGAGGTGGGGGCAGCGCTGAGAGGAAGCTGATGGAGGTGCCCAGCCAGGACATCCACGGGCTCAGGGTCAGTGCTCAGTATCTGTGAGTTCAGCTTGAGGAAGGTGAGGGGTCCAGTCCAAGGCTCGTGGTTCTTCAGGGGTCCTCATGGCTCCGTTTGCCTCCTGCCTTCCCAGGTTTGTTGCTGGACCCACTTCCCGCTCCCTTGTGGGGCAGTGCTGGTGCTGGCCTGTGGCTGCAGCTCCTCTGTGGTCATGTTTGAACATCACCACCTGCAGGGAGGTCGAAGGGCCCCAGAGACCTGCTCTGGAGGGAGCTGTTGGTCCAGTGTGACCTCAAACGTCGTTCCCAAGCCCTGTCCCTCGGTGAGGGGCTCAGGGATGGGAAGGGTACGGGGTGCAATGGGAGCTGCTGTGGCCCTGCCTGGTGTGGGTGGTGTGATCGCTGCTGAGCCCCAGCTCTTGGGCTGGGGCTGCCTTTGGGAGCAGTTCTGGGCTCCTCAAGAGAGACAGGGAATGCTGGAGAGAGGCCAGCACAGGACTACCAAGATACAGGGCTACCATCTGTGAGGAGGAAAGGCTGCAGGAATTGGGGCTGTTCACCTCATCAATGCTGATAAATGCCTAAACGGTAGGTGTCAGGAGGATGAGGCCAGTCTTTGTTGTGTGGTGGCCTGTCACAGGAGGAGAAACTCCTTGGGTGCTGAGGTGAGGGAGCCCTGGCCCAGGCTGCCCAGGGAGGGTGTGGAGGCTCCTTCTCAGGAGGTTTCCATCCCCATCTGGACACGTTCCTGTGCCTCCTGAGCCAGGGGAAGCTGCTTGAGCAGGGACTGGAGCAGCTCTGCAGGGCCCTTCCAGC
The DNA here is from genome assembly GCA_013401255.1 of Urocolius indicus. Classification (NCBI taxonomy): domain Eukaryota; kingdom Metazoa; phylum Chordata; class Aves; order Coliiformes; family Coliidae; genus Urocolius; species Urocolius indicus. Next base: position 45,651 of record WBNH01006063.1, read on the forward strand.
CCCCACCATGCTGGGATCCTGTAATGCTGCTCGTCAGCAAGGGAAGGGCTTGGTGGCAATTACCGAAGGTGTTTGTGCTCTGGAAACAGTGTGAATCTCGTCCTGCATCTGCTAAATACAGCCATGTGGTACTGCCCTCCCTCTACACCCCTGCTTGAGCCATGAAACTTCTCACCTGCAGCGGCTGGGAACTGTCCCTGGCAGCACGTGCCAGCTGCCACCACTTCTGTCAGACAGCGCCGTGGGTCAGGGGAGCGGCTGCTGCCTGGCTGCTGTGGTTTATCCCCACACAGCAGGAGATGTCAGCGTGGGGGTTGGCCAGGGGCACAGGGGCAGGTCCCACATGTGCCAGCCTTTAGGGGCTTTGTGTTCTGTGAGCCCAGGGGGTACCATGGAGGCGTTTCCCAGGAGCCCACAGCGGTGGCAGAGGAGCCTGGCAATGAAACAACACCAAAGCTGTTCAAGGGACATGTAGGTTTGCAAGTTCTCTGGCAAAAGCAAAAATCAAACTCAAGCTGTTTTTCAGGGAAGCAGATCCCTTCCCTCTGCCGGGGCTTGGGCCAGAGCCAGCAGCCGTGGGGTGGCAGCGGTGGCAGGACACGCGCTGGGAGCTGCGGCTGGGCTGTTGCACATCAGAGCCACAGTCCAGCCTGCTGCCATGGCAAGGGCCAGAGAGCCAGGGCCACAGAAACAGGGGAGGGGTGCTGGAAAATGTGCTCTTGGTGGTGTTTTGAGTCGTTCTGACCTGGCGTGGGTTTGGATCTTTGAAAGAGTGGGGTGATTCCCTTTTCTTCTTCAGCAGGGGACCGGTGGCAGTAAGCAGAGCAGAGTGGCTCAGTGGAAGCTGCAGCCCGTGGCTCTGGCACCGCGGGACTCGGTCCTGCAGAGCAGCACCAGTTGCAGCTGGGAGCCCCCTCCCCCTGCCGTCCCCCCCCAGCCTTTCCCTCTGCCACAGCAAGCATTTCACACGGTGGCCTGCAGCCAGGTCCTGGCTGCCCACTCGCTTTCCTGTTCCTCGGGGCTTTGCTCATCCCACAGCTGCTGGACGTGCCCGGGGGTGGGTTAATAGGGGGGGTGTTTGCCCAGCCTGACCCAGGGCTGCAGCACAAGCTCCTCAGTCGTGGAGGGAGGCACTTTGGCAAAGGAGACGGGGGCCCCAGGGCTGGGCTACCTCCAGCCACCCAAATCCCAGCTGAGTCTGGGAAGGGCTGGTTTCATGAGTCACAGAATCATTGGGGTTGTTAAAGCCCCTGAAGCTGCTGCAGTCCCAGCCCTGCCCTCACCCTGCCCAGCCCAGCACTGACCCACAGCCCTCAGCACCTCAGCCCTACGGCTTTGGGATCCCTCCAGGGCTGGGCACTGCCTCAGCTCCCTGGGCAGCCTGGCACAGGGGCTGACACCCCTCTCAGGGAAACAGTTCTGCCTCAGCGCCAACCTCAACCTCCCCTGGGGAAACTTCAGCCTGTTTCCTCTTATCATTCATTGCTGGAGAGCCCAGACCGGCCCCACCTCACTACAACCCCCTAAATTAGATACCTCAGTGCTACTAAATGCCAGGTTAATAACTTCCCTCCTTCAGGAAGTTGCAGAAAGTGCTGCTGCCTCCTCTCAGGCTCCTCTTCCACAGGCTGAACACCTCCAGCTCCCTCAGCCACTCCCTGTGCTCCAGCCCCTTCCCCGGCTCTGGCCACGCTGCAGCCCCTCAGTGTCCCTGTGGCAGTGAGTGAGGGGCCCAGCACTGACACAGCCCTGGAGCTGCAGCACAGGGGACAATCCCTGCCCTGCTCCTGCTGCCACCCCACTGCTGATCCCAGCCAGGATGCCACTGGCCTTCTTGCTCACCTGGGCACGCTGCTGAGTCATGTTCAGCTGCCGTCAGTTAACATTCCCAGGCCCTTTTCATCTCGAAAGGCTTTTCCCTGTGCTGGAGCTGTGATAAGAGGCAGCTGCAGTGATGGTGATGCTCAGACTGCTGCTCTCTGCTCCCAGACACCCAGCGTTCAGGGACCGGGAGGGTGACTTGCCCACAACCTTCTGGCAGCTGCTGGCTGTACGCTTGGGCTTCATCGTCCTGTTTGAGGTACCAGCAGCCAGGACTGCGGCGTGGCCCGGGGCTGGGGCTGGGTGCCCTGGCATGGAGCACGTCCCCGTTCCCTGCGGCACACGCTGCTCTGTGTTGGCCGCAGCGTCACGTGGCTGGTACCCGACTTCCCCGAGGCCTGGAGCTATGGGGCAGCTCCCCAGAGCAGCTTTGAGCCACGGGGCAGCCTGGAGTCCCACAGGTCAGGGCAGCTGCAGCTCCAGCAGCCGCTCGGGCTGAGTGAAGCGGGGCTCTGGCCTCCAGCCCCAGCTCTCGCTGCTCCTGCCTCGCCCCGGTGCTGGCTGAAGCCGCAGTCGGAGGGTTTGGTGCTGCCAGTGTCCCCCAGTGCTCCAGGAACGGCCGGGGGCACTGCCCCTACCCCTGGCTGGCAGGCTCTGCGGCAGAGGGCGAGTTTGGGGCTCTGCTGATGGACAGGGGGAGCCGGAGGGGCTGTGGCTGGTGCCTCCGTCTCCTCCCCTGCGCCGGCAGCAGCCGCCTGCCCCGCGCGTCCCCTCGTCTGGCCGGGCACGGCCAGGCCAGGGCTGCCTCGGCCCTCCCCGTCCCCCGAAAGAACACCCGTGACACTGGCAGCTGTTTCAGGCTTTATTTTCGAATTTATAAAATTCCAGTGTCATCCACACTCACGAGCCTTTGTACATGTTTGCATACAGGCTCCAGATTCCAAAGTTAAGGCCAAGGGATCATTGCTATGGAAACGTACAATATGGAAGACGTCAGAGAGGGGAGATGGACACATGCCACAGTGTGCTGCGGGAGGGGGACGGCGGGGCACAGCGCCGGCTACAATCACTTCATCACCTTCAGAGCGCAGGGGCCCGGGCGGCCGTGCCCCTGGTGTCACTCCAGCCTCGGCTGTGCAAGTGGTGAGGGCCGGGGGCACGGGGGGGTCGGCGAGGGACAGGCCTAAGCTACGGGGGAATAACCATCGTCTGAGGGGCTGCCGGCCGGGGCCGTCCCTTGGGCGGCCGCGTCCCCTCGCAGGCTGCAGGAGAGCACTGGGAGCTTTTGGTTCAGCTTCTGCATAGCAGCCTCTCACAAGAAGAGCTGGCAGGGGAAGGAGAAGCGGCGGCACGTGAGGGCAGCCGGGCAGGGGGGAAGCGGGAGCGGGGGCTCGGCCTGCCACAGCCTTGGGCCCGTGCTCTGTGAGAGCCTGGGCACTGCTGCTCGTCCACGGGCTGAAGCAGCTGGGATGGAAGAGCGGCTCAGACTGCAGCCTCTGCGGGGCTGGGGCAGGGGAGGGAGGGACCAGGGACACCCCACAAAGACCTGCTCCTCCTCTGCCTGGCCCCTGGGTGCCGGCTGCAGCAGGGCTCGGGAGCAGGGCCCGGCTCATCCTCTACCACCCAGACGATGGAGGCCTCGGGGAGGGCTCGGCGTGCCCCCGGCAGCCTGCACAGCCAGAGCAGAAGCCTGACCCCAGCCCTGCTCTAGCTCTGGAAGCTGCCTGCAGATCCGCCTCGCCAGCACCCTGCCCGGGCTCCTGCAGAGGAGCTCCCGTGGCCACCGCAAGACTGAAGCCTCCTCTCATCTCTCCTCCCTGCTTCTGCTCTGGCTGCCGGGGCAAGAGCTGCAAGCTGCACCAGCTGCTCCCCCTGGCACAGAGGCCACCACCGTACGGACTTGTGAGGTAGAAAGAAGGCACCAGCACCAGGGCTCGTGGCCGCCCGTGCTCCCAGGGGCCGCTGCCCTCGGCTCCTCCCACGCCGGGCGTTTGCCTGCCCAGGGCAGCCGGTCCTTGTCCTGGTCCCTTCCATCCCTGCTGCCTCTACAGCCTACTGAAGGTTTTGTTTCTTTGAAAAGCAAGTTTCTGACCTTTAGGTGGTTCCTTGGAGCTCTCCCCACAGGCAGCTCTCAGCACAAACGACTTTTTGGCAGTTAAAAGGAGAAAAAAAAACCAAAGCAACCACAAAGGTTGACTGCACTCTAGGAAGGTGAGGCCTGGGAGCAACACAAAGGAAAGAGGGCAAACGTTTTGGCTTTAGAAAGTCAAGGAAATTTATTTCCTGAGGTCATGAGACAGGAAGTAGATTCCTAGCCACAGTAAAGGAGGTCTCCTAATGAAGGCGAGAATGCCTCGTCAGACATGCTCCAGAGAGCAGGCTGCTGTGCTAGCGCTGGGGAAGCTGCAAATCTAAGCCACTTGGAGTCAATTATGAAGTTTCTAACAAAAACACACACATTTAGTGTTTGAATCTGAGTGGAAGTCTTGTTCCAAAGGAGGAAAGAATATCCATCAAGAGATGAGGGTGGGTCCTAGCCATGGTGATAGCTGAGGGGAGCAGGATAGGCTCTAGCACTCCAGACACCATTAGGAGACCTCTTGGGGCAATTGACTTGTGCTCCAGCCGCTGGGTCAGATTTCAGACAGGAAGTATTTGTGGCAGGTTAGTGTCAGGTCAGCGGGCTGGAAGAGTTTCTGCTTCCAGGTCATTATCGTTTGGGTCCCCAGGGAAGAGTCTTGGGGGCCACTTGAGCCCCAAAGCTGGGGAAGTCTTCAGAGCTGCTCATATCAGGGGCCTAGAGCAAACAAAAAGGGAACAAGTTAAGCTCACGGCCTGCTGTGACCCTGCATGGTGCTCCCTGAGCCGGGCTGACGGGCAGGGCGAGAGCTGAGGGGGGCTGTGTCTCAGGGTGGGTGCTGAACCCATGGGGAGATGCCATTCCGGGGAGCCGGGGGGTCAAGAGCTCCGGAGGGCACTGGGTTGGGGCTGGGCCAGTCCTTGGGCAGAGCTGGCGTGGGGGCTGCACTGGGCACTGCCCCAGCACACCCCTGCCCCTGCCCACAGGACGGCCCCAGCCAGGGGAGCCAGCAGTGCTCGTGGGGCTGGGCAGGCAGAGCCCAGGCCTGCTCTCACCCACAGAGCTCGAGGGCCATCCACCACGGGAGCATGTCCTGGCTGGCCCCGCAGTGCCGTCCCTGGCCCGTGCCCCCGGGCCCAAAGCACAGGCCGCACTCACCTTCTCGTTGTTGACAGTGGCCCAGGGGGCATCTCTCACCACGAAGCCCTTGGAAGGAGCCTTGGACTCTTCATGTGATGAGGGTTTCATATACACCTGCATTGCCTCGTTGTCCACCACATCTGCGAGCTGCAGTGACACGGCCGGTCAGGGCAGACCCTGGCAGTTCCTAACGCTGGGATGAGCCCCAACCCCGTCCCACCTCACCACAACCCACCCAAGGCCACCAGCCCTGTTCTACAGTGACCAAACACAGTGTTTCTGCGCTACCCTGAGGGCCACCAACTCCTAACGGCAGGCAAGCTGCAGCAAGGCAAGCTGCTGCATGTGCTGGGGGTGTCCCAGCAACCAGAGCCCCTGTGCCCTCGGGGGCAGTCCCTGCAGTGCTGGGGGACAGCTGCACAGGGCTGACCCACACCTGCACTGGCCTCGACTGCTCCAGTGCAGTGGGAGAAAACACCACATGGGAACGCTTCAGCCATCCAGCTCTGCGGCAGAGGAAGTGCTTGCCAAGCCCCTTCCCAGGTGTGTGGAACACTCACATATTCCTCCTCCAGGTTCAGGATGTGGTCGATGGCTTCCTCCACGTTCTCAGGGAGTCCTGTCACAGTCACACAGTTGGGGTCAGGAGCCCCACTCTGGGGAAAGCGAATATCCACCTGCAACACAAGGGACAGGATGAGACTCAGACCTGCACAGGCTCCCCACCACCCTCCTCATTAGATTCACAGAAAAGACCCGATCGCTGCCACAAGTCTGTTCCAGACCCCTGTCGTCCAGATGCTGGGGACGTGCTGGAATGACTGGGCCTGGCCCTGAGGGAAGGCAGAGTCTGCAGTCATGACCCATGTTTCGGCAGCCCCTGCTCTTCCCTCTGCTTCCTCTGCAGGACCTGCAGCACAGGGCTCACGCTGCTGCAAGCATCTTCCCCACCAAACCATCAGCACGACACACAGTGTGCTTTCTGTCTGCCTGACAATCACTTCATGGATCGGGCTCAGTGTAGCCCATAGGCAGCCACCAAGCCCACTCATAGCTTGCCTTCCAAAAGGGCACAGGGAAGCCATCCAAGACAGGACCAAAACCAAAGGCTGCTTCGAACGCACAGCTTGTTTTGACACCTGAGCCCAGCCAAGACACAGGTCTTCAAAACCTCCTCACTCTGGATTCACGTTCACTGCTGTCCCTGTAGTAAAGCACACTGCCATGGCCACATGCTGTCAGGAGCAAAGGGCCTTGCCCTTCCCAGAGCCAGCTGACTTTGCCAGATTTGGAATCTTGAAGTGCCAAAGTCAAGGGACTCAATAGTGGCCCAGAAGGACAAAGAAATCCAGAGGATTTCCTCGAGGGAAGTTCTAGATGAGGGGGCCTGGGCACGGTCTCCTTCCAGCACCAGCCTTGGCTGGTCGGTCCCTGTAATGGCAGCAGCTGACACAACCACGTCCTCCCTTTGAGCACCAGCTGGGACTCTGTCTGCACAAAACCCAGTGAAAGGGCTGCACAGAGGGACAGAGGCTGGTGCTGTGTACAGGGCCAACCCAGAGCACCAGCAAAGCATTTCCAAGTTCCTCTTCTGGCTGGGTTTCAGCCAGGCAGAGCTCAGCCTCCTTCCTGCCCAACTCCCAGCAGAAAGGTGACCCACAGCTGAGGTACCGTGGGGATGCTTTAGTTGGTGTCTGGGTGCAGTGCCCAGGTAGCCCAGCTGCCCAGAGCAGGGAGGCTGACCACATGCCTGTGCTGACAGAGCTGCAGGTGAGCAGCACAGCGCTGCCTTTCCTCGTGCTCCTGCTCCAGCTGAAGGTGCTCAACAGGCACAGGACACGAGGCCACAAGACGTGAGCCTCAACACTCCCGAACGCAGCCCCTAGCTCCAAGCTGCTCCCCAGCTTCAGAGCCTGACCAGGAGCACACAGCAACCCCAGCCTCTCCTGCTGCTCACCTTGAACTCGTCCATGATCTTGCGGATGGCTTTGCCGCGGGCGCCGATGATGCGCGCGTGCACGCGATGGTCCAGGGTCACGTCCTCCGACACCATCTGCTCCAGTTCCACCACAATCTTCATGATGGCGTCCCGGGCAGCCTCGGCATTCTTCTCGTAGCCAGTGATGGTGATCTGGTCTTGGGCCTGGAGGGGTGCAGGGAAATGCGTGAGGCCACAGCTGTAAGCAGCTGAGCAAGCCTTGCCTTCTCCCAGCCAATCCCTTCCCCACCGGCAGCGCAGGGAGTTCAGAGCCCGAGAGAAGCAGCTGCGCTTCCCGTGCTCGGAGACAACCAGCAGCCTTTATGCACCCCCCTCTGGCCTCTCACCTGGCTTTCATCGTCCTTGTCAGGGAACTGGATGTTGACCTCGTGCTCCGTGCGTATCTGTGTGATCACGGCTCCCTTCCGCCCGATGATCTTGGGGTGGTACTTAGGATCCACAGTGACCGTCAGCTTGAAGCTCCGCAAGGCCTGCAACGGGGGGAGCAGAGTGAGACAGCACACCAGGGAACACAGGGTGGCTGCTCCCGGGTTCTGGCTTCTGAGATGTGTGTGGAGCAGACTCTGCAGGGTGATGCCTGAGTGTATGTGGCTATAGGAGGGGGATCCATCCACTGAGGCCTTGTGCCTTCCCCAGGTTCAGCAGGAAATGACAAGCAGCAAATAACCATTTAATTCACTTGGAGATGTTCAAGACCCACCTGGACACATTCCTGTGTGACCTTCTGTGGGGGGGTTGCACTAAATGGCCTCTAAAGGTCCCTTCCAACCCTACCATTCTATGATTCACCCCTCACCTATTCGTTCAGAGCTCTGACAAGGATTCAATGAGAAGAGGTGCAGACAGACTGCTGGCACACTGAGGCTCCCACCTGGCAGTGTCTGGAAGGTACACGAAGGTGCAAGAGCCCTGGACAATCCAGTTGCCAAAGCAGAATCCCAAAACTCCCCTGTCAGCTCACATTAAACGAGCTATGTTTGGGTAACCCACTTATGAGCACCCCACACCCACAGGGCACCTAAAGGTGCTCTTAAAAGGCAAGGAGTCTGTGCAAGGAGCCTCTGAAAGGAACACCCGAGGCTGACACTTTGCTTGGTTGGAAGGAGGAAGGGCAGGCACAGGCCTTACCCGATCCTCTTGTTCAGCTTGCAGCTCCTTCACTCTCTCCAGCAGCCCAGCCTTGGCACGGTCCAGGTTGGTAGCCAGCCCAGTGATGGTGATGATATCTGACTGCAGCTCAGGAGCAGGTACCTGGATGTTCACCTGAAAAACAAACAGTGGTTATCACCCTGTGACACGGCTCGTTTTGTGTCCCCTGTGACGTCCATCGCTGCGGGCTGGCACCTCACTCACCTCCCCTGCCACCCAGGCCAGCTCGCACAGCACAAAAGGCCTCGGGAGGGCACTGGGCCAGTGCCCTGCTCACACAGGATCACCTAGAGCCAGCTGTCTGGGACTGTATCTAGACAGTTTTTGACCAGAACCTCGTTTCTCCAGCTATTATCACACAGCTTTGCTGTGGAGGGACCATGAGACAAACACACGTTCACTAGCGATGTCTGCAGCCAAGCTGCCTCAGCCCTCAGCCCCTGGGAGCCTCTCCCGAGCAGGCAGGCATGGCAGGGCTCTTTCCCATGCTCTAAGAGGAGAACAACTCTCACTCTGGTGAGGAATCCCTGTAGGTACCAAACAAGTTAGGCAACACTCATGGTATGAACACTGCTGACACAGCTCCAGCACACAGCCCGAGCCCCAGGCTCAGGGACTAAATCACACAGGGCTCGTTTTCTCCCTACAGAGCCCGTATTCCACGGCCAAGCCATGACAGTCCTGAGTCTGTTGCAACCAAATGCCACTATCACAAACGTGGTCACTTGCAGATTCTCCAGGACAAAGGGGCTGGGAGCAGGGTCAGTAACTTACTTCAAACTCATCCATCATTTTGCGGATCCCGCTTCCCTTCTGGCCAATGATGTAACGGTGAAGATCAAAGGGAACTTCCACCTCAATGGTGACAGGAACCAGAGCCTGCAGGGAGGGAGCACAGGTTACTCCTAGCTGTAACACTTTTCATGTCTTTCAGCTTGCCAAAACTTTCCCAAAAGAGCATGCTGCTGAAGCGAGGACATGGTCTCGTAGGCAGGACATAAACTCTAGAGCAAGAGAGAGCAGCAGCGAGCACCCCGGTGACCTGTTGGGTGTTAAAGCCTCTTGTCCAAAACAGGCAAGTCCTGCCTCTGGGGACAGGCTGTTTTCACACCCTTGGCTTCCATCTAGCACACACTTTGAAAACATCACTGAAGGAGCACAGCAGGTCTGTTAAAGCTAGAATGATCCAGCCTCAATCAGACTCCTTCTGCTCCAGCAGTGCTCTACGCAAACAACCACCTCAGGCTTTTACAGCAAGTCACTGGAGATCCCTGGATCACAACCTTGACCAAGTACCTTCTATCACCACCACTAAAGCCTGCAGGAAGCTTCCTGAATCAGGGCATCCCTACATCCCAGAGCTCAAGGCCACCCACCTGCAGTGCCTCCTTGGCTGCCTCACACTTCTCCCTGCGGCCAGAGATGATGATGATGTCGCACTTCTTTGGAGAGCTGGGATCTGCATCCTTCCCCTCCTTGCCCTCCACACCTTCCTCGCCATTCTCCTGCACAACTGGCTCTGCAACAGGGGCTGGAAAGATGGAGAGCCTTGTGTTAAAAGCAAAGAGCCTCCTTCCTGCTCACTATCTCCCCCCTCCAGATCCTTGGGCTCAGCCTGGGTCGTGCCACAAGAGGTCAGACACCACATAGTGCTGTGGAGGCCACTCCTGGCACAGGCAGCTTGCCACAGCTGAGCCTGGAATGCCCAGAACAAGGACACTCCCTACAGCCTGCTCCAGCTCTCTGTACGGCACCGGCACTGCCTCTGCCTGCTCAGAAAGGACCTGAAGCTGCACTATGGAGGCAGACGCTGCACTCCCATCTGAGCATGAGGCAACAAGTAAAGGCTGACAGTATCTTCCCCAAGAGGGAAGTTCACCAGCACAGCAGTGGCTGTCAGAGCAGGGTGGCTGGTGCTAGGCCAGAGCACCCAGCAGTGCTGAAGTCAGTACACACAGCAAGGAGAGCAACGAGAGCTTGGGGAGACCCTGGTAAGCCTGCAGAGCCCTTTGTGCCAGGGTTCTCCCTGTGCTCTGCAGCGAGAACACCATCAGCACACCCAGGCCTGTGGTTGTACCTCCTAAAACTGTCCCCTCTTCCCAAGAGGGCAAGGTGGATGCTAAGCACAGAGACACTGCAGGGAACACCTAGGGGCAGTTCTCCACAGATTTGAAGCAGACCATCTTCACTCAGAGTGTAGGCTCCTCTCCACCCATCTGATCAGCCCAACTGCCACGTGAACGTGCACCCACAGCCATACCTGGATTCTCTTCCCTGTCAGGGAATTTGATCTGGACACCATAGTCCCGGGTGATCTGCTGGATCCGGGACCCCTTGGGGCCCATAATGGAGCGGTGGAACTTCTGCGGGATGGTGCATTCGATTGTCACTTGAGCTTCCTGTGGGAAAGCAGAGTCGCTCTGTTGGGATGCAGCCCCTTTCACACCAGAAAACAGAGTGCTTGTGCACAGTGAAATCCATAAGGGACACAGAGAGGAGTCAGAAAAGGTAACAGCTGCTAACAAGGGAAGAACTGAAAGTCTCCTAGAATCTTTCCTCTCTCAGAGAAGTTAGCAGAGGATTTCTTAATGAGGGCTGCCTCCAACCCACGATGTCAAAGGCTCCCGAGACCAAAGCTCAAGCTCTGTATTACCCTGAAGGAGAGGAAGCATTAGAAGAAAGGAAAAAGATAATGAAGGAAGGGAAGAGAACAGGTTTGACAGTTGTCTGCTTCCAAAAGCCAATACTAAGAGCACAGCAAACCCAGAGAGCCACCACTGCCTAGGGTCAGGCATGGAGAGGCACAAGGGAGCTCTAATCTTTCAATTGTCTAGAAGGTGTCTCCTTTTTTCACTCCTAAAAACCAAGAAGATGGTCAGGGGAGCCGATTCCTTCATACAGCACGGCCGTTTTGGAACCAGGATCTAAAGCCCACTGACCCTGTACATTGACAGAAAATCTTCAGACCCCAGACCTACCGTGGGGCTTGCTCACATGACCCTTGGCTGCACAGCAGGTTCAAGGAAAGCTCTGCTGAAGCAACAAGCGCAGAAGAAACAGTTTTCCTGTGACATACCAGGTCCTCAATGATCTCCTGGATGCGTTTCTTGGCTGCCTCAACACAGTCCTTGGCTCCCTTGAGGGTGACTTTGTCGCTCTGGGTGCCTGAGCGCGGGAAGCTGACCATGACCCCGCCGTACTCATCCGCGATCTCGCGCAGAACTTGCCCTCTCCGGATGACAAAGTGACGGTGGTGCTTGGGGTCAACCACCATGGAGTCTTCAACCACATTATCCTGCCAACAGATGATGGCCAGTCAGCCCTAACTGTCCTGACGATTGGCACAAGCCTGCTGCACTCCGCGGCCATCAGCTTACAACCCCACCCCACAACAAGTACCAGCAAGGAGGATCCTCCTGAGCTCCCAGCGAGCGTGGCAGACGGGTTTAGGACCAGCAGGTCCCCCACACTGACTCGTTACGTCTTGCAACAACAACAGGCAAGAAAGCAGTTCATACCAGGTTCTTGATGAGGGCCTCCAGCTCCTTCTGTGCCTCTTTGACAGCCTCCTCAGTGCCCATGATGGTGATCAGCTCCTGGTCCTTGTCCTCCGAGGTTGGGAAGATGATGCGGGCCCCAGTGTTGTCACGCACCTTACGGATGTTGCCGCCGCCTTTCCCAATCAGGAACTTGTGGTACTCTGGCTTTGCTCGGAGGTCCACAGTGTAACTCTTTGTTTGCTGAAAGGAGATGGACCCCCATGGAACACATCAGTGTACAGAAAACACATATCAGCATCAGGAGCAGGCAGAGGCAAGGTGCAATAGCAAGGCAGATGCAGTGTGCTGGCCAAGTCACACAATGTTTTAAGTTAAAACCACTACCCGAAAGATGTCTCCAGGGCTGGAAAGCTAACTCTCTGCTCTGCACAGCTGGTCAGAGTGTGAGCACAAAGAGTCTTCCCTAAGAGAAGGGTCTGACACTCACACAAGGCAGTGGAACCATTAGCTAACTGCAAGTCAGGCAGCAGAGGCAACCAACCAATCAGGAGAACACGTTCACGTGCTGATATCGGAACAGGTATTTTGTTGCTATTAAAATGACCAGTCAGTCAGACACAACTCAGAGAAAGCAAGGTCCTGCAACCCAAACTTCTCTAGCATGCATATAGGCAGTGAAATGGAAGAACTGGAGCTGGCCTTCAGAGATCAAGAACATGTAAATGAGACATGGAAGTCTTGACACCCAACAGCACTCAAACCACAGGAGTGGGGAGCCTTAACCCTTTGAGCATGTCCTGGGAGAAGCACTAAGCCAGTTCTACTCGTGGGGAAAGAACGTGCTATCTCCAGGATGGAAGCACAGCTTTCTTCTCATCACCTAAATTACTCAAATCCCTCACAAGAAGATCAGGCTGGCTGATGCCAGAGGCTTCCCAGCAGGCACAGGGGATCCCTTCAACTCCCAGAAACAAACAGCTGGCCAATCTGCCCCTTCCCCTGAGAGACAAGGCTCACCTTCTCCTCTGCCAGGTGCAGCAGCTGTTTCTTGGCTTTCTCCACATCCTGGGCCGGGCCCCTGATGGTCACTGTGTCACTGCCAGAGCCCTCGGTGGGGAAGTGGATGTGGACTCCACCACACTCCTCCATGATGGAGCGGATGAAGCGGCCTTTGGCGCCAATGAGGGAGTTGTGCAGTTTGGAAGGAATGGAGACCTCCACCTCTGTGATGTTGGCCTGAGAGAGGACAGTACCAGGCTGTCAGGCAAGCTGCAGAAACGTGTTTGTGCTCACTCTGCTCACCCATCAACCCCCACACTGCTGGGAGCTTTACAGAGCTGTATGTGGGAAATGCCTGACCAGAGGGGTCCTGACACACGAGTGGCCATAGACTTAAGTTTAAGAGTCAAGGACAGACAGAAACGTTTGTGTCTCCCCCCACTACCAGCATTTCTGTGTTTAAGTCTCCTTCCAGGCCCTCGGGCAGGCCAGTTGTCTCACTCACCAGCTCCTTCTGGATGGCAAGGATCCTGTGGCGAGCAGCCTCACAGTTTGCTCTCTTGCCTGTGATAACAATTGTCTCTGAGTTGCTGTTCTCTGCCGGGAGATCAATTTTGGTGTTGCTCTCTTCACGGATCTGACACAAAGGCAAGAAACACCATCTCAGAGGTGACCCATGTCAGAAAAGAAAGCTCTTGGAGGTTGTGGGATTTAGCTGCAGGCAGTGGCCACAGTGAGCACTAGAGGTAGGAAAGATATCTCACCTTCTTGATGTTGGCACCTCCTTTCCCTATGATGTTCTTGTGGAATTGTTTGAAGATGGGGACAGAAATAGAAAAGCTGTTTTCAACCTAAATGATAAAGGAAGGGAGAAATGAAGATTGTACTGTCATTGCAGGTGAGGCTCTGTCTCACAAACTTTATAAACAAGCTTCTGACAATAGGCTTAGACCCAAAAAAGTGCAAAAAAATGCAAAAAACAAAGGCAACTACCTTCCCTCACAACCCTTAAATAACAGGCGTTAGATCCCTGTCCCGAGCCAGCCAGAAGAGTGCCCACAGGCCCCTCAACTTGAGGTATTTCAGACCTAGCCCAGCCAGTACAGCTCTACTTTCTTCCAAGGTTATCCAGACACACAGGAGAGAGCAGTAAACACAAGTCCCCCTTACCAGGTCTGCCACCATCTTTTGCATGTATTTGGTGCACTTCTCCACCTCGTTTTTGGGACCTCTAAGCTGGACGATGTCACTCTTGTGTGCAGGGTCAGGGAAGTTGATGATAACCTGCAGGAGGCATCAAACCAAGCAAATGCAACAGCTGCTGTGTCAGGCACTCACAAAGCTTGGGGGATCCTACATATCTTCTTTCCCACTTGGAAAAGGGAAACCATGTCAGCAGCCTCTGGCCAGAAGCACTACCTTCTCACAGACACAGAGACACTGAACGCACGTACTCAGCAACCATGGCTCTGCCTCCCCAGCAGAGGAATGCAAAGGGCATGTTTCCACCTCCAGGAAAGTCTCACCTCTGGGAACTTCTCCCTGATCTCGCGGATCCGCTCGCCCTTCTGCCCAATGATGGTGCGGTGGAATTTCTGCTCGATTATTAGGTCCTTGGTGCGTTCATTTTCCTGAGGGGAACAGAGTTGGCACTGAGTGTCCAGCACCAGAGCCACGCACCCTCTGCTCACCAGTTTGCTGCCTGACAGATTACTTGTCCTCTAGACAAAACTCACTCTGGGTTGGCAGACAAGGGGTGCCCAAGGGAACAGGGAGAGGAATGGGAAGAGGAAAGTGCACTTGTCACCAGGCCCCTCAGGGCACACACTCACACCAGAAGGTCAGGAGGGAATGTAAGAGCCCGAAGTCTGCGGCCTCCCGAGCACAGCATCCTACTCACCATACGGGAAGCGAGTTCCAGCAGCTCTTTCTTGGCCTGTTGGACCCCCTGTGGGTCTCCTTCAATTCTGATCAGGTTGCTCTTGTCATTGTCCGGGGGAATGCGCACAGACACCTTGTACAGGTCCTTAATTCTGTTAACTTCAAGGCAAGGACTGTGGTGACACAGGCTGCTAGGCCAACACTTGGAAGCAAAGCATCTGGATTATCGTTGTCTAGAGGCTTTAGTCAGCCTCTGAAAAGGGGCCAGTGGGGTGAAGCTGAAACAAGGGAAAGTGCCTCTTGTTGTCCCTGGAGCTCAGTGAGAGCAGATCTGTGCCACACCAGCACCTGTTCAGGTAAACACCGTGGCATCGACAGAGCCAAACTTTGGCCTGCCAGGGCGAGGCATTTGTTTTTGTCCCCAGATAGCACCACGTTTGGGTCAGAAAATGATCATTCATTTCTTGTCCCAAATTCGTTTCTGGGAAGAAATTCACCAAGCAGATTTCTACCAATCCCAACTGGGTGCTAAAATGTAAGCAAAATCAAGATAAAAAACCAAAAAAGAAATAAGACAGCTCCCCAACCTTAAAAAACCTCCTTTGGGACATGGCAAAGTAACCCCACCACCATTCTACCTCCCAGGACACCTCTGCATGTTAAAGCCACCCAAAGGCCTCGCTGTCCACTTCTGTCCTTCTGCCAACACCACTCCAGAAGAGCAGAGAGGATGTGATGAAGACAGGACGCCAGATGAGCTTCAGAGCCCCTGGTGTGACCCCGAGCACAGGCAGCAGCAGGAAGGCAGCCCACTTACTGTTGGCTCCGTTCTTGCCAATGAGGTGTCGGTGGAATTTGTGGTCAACGTTGATTTCTGCATAATCCATCCGGTTGATCTGAGACAAGTTGTAGAGGGTCAGGGAGGGGAGGTCACCACTTCTCCCCTCTTGTGCCCCCAGTAGCTGCCTGCTTCCTGTACTGCCACTGACTCAGCCACAGCACTCCTATTCAACAGAGCAGAAGCGCTCCTCTGCTTTGAGCTGAGAGCACTACACTTGTGAAACATTAAGAGGGACTTGTGTGCCTCTCCAGTTACAATTGAAAGAGAATCCTTCCTTCCCTCCATCAGAAGATTTAAGACCTGCTGTTGATTTTTCAAGAATGCTATGGGCAAGCTTCACAAGCAAGGGTTTCACCCATCCGCCAGACAACTTGTCTTCTCCAAGTTCTGTTAAGTGTGTCAAGACATCCCATGGACACCTCATACACACCTCGTCACCTCTGCTCTCTTGCCCCTTCTTCCCCTGCTTTCTTCTTATATGCTGGAACTAGCACCATCAACTTACCAGATCCTTGACCATGACTTCAATCTGTTCCTGGGCCACATTCACATCTTCTGTAGGTCCTTCCAAAGTGATTTTGTCCTCTCCTTCAGTGAATTCGATGTGAACCTTGAGACACAAGGCAATGAATCCAGTAGGAATCTGACAAGACACAAGTCTACCCCCTTAACCCCTGCCACAAAGTACACACAGTACTCCCACGCTTTCAGACGAGGTAAACTAACAGTTCCAGCCATATCAGTGTCTGGAGCCCAAGGCTCTGTGGCTGTCCTGCAGTTACTCTGGGTACCAGCCCTTCCCCAGTGTCCTGGCTTTGGATGGACGGCGTTAACTCTCCCCAGCCACTGCCAGGGGCCGTACCCAGGCTGGTCCATCCCGTGTGAGTCACGCTCAGGCTCCCAGGTCAGCGGTCAGAGCTCATGTTTCTGTGTCCCTTGGCCACCAGTGTAACTGCCTGCTCTTTGTGGTGTTTTATTAAACTGTCCTTATCTCAACCCACAAAGTTCTAGGACTCTCTTGATTCTCCTCCTCATTCTGCTAAAGTGGGCAGGAGTGAGTAACGGTGTGGTCTGGTTATTGTTCAGCCAGGGCTAAACCACCACACCCAGGTATCATCTGACTTGCCAGGGAGAAGCCTCGTTGAAGTCAGCACTTGCCAGAACCCTACCACATCAGTTCTCAAAGCAATACCACCTTTCCAAGGGCTCAACCCATGGGAGTAACACAGGATGAGTGCTGTCTGCAACAGGAAGACAGGCTCCCCTTAGCATGGAGATCTGTGACATTTCCTCCTTGGTTTTGCCTGTGCTAAAATATGTTTGTCTCTTCTACAAAGGGTGATGTGGACTAAACCATATGCTACCTCAGAGGGTGCTACACTACCCAGCTCGTCCATACCTTTGGCATTTGCTGAGTTATTTTGGCCAGGTTTTGTCCTTTCTTTCCAATGATGAAACGATGAAGCCAGGAGGGGGCAGAGACCGAGGAGACGGTAAAACTGTTGGCCTGAGAGACAGAGAAAAGCTGTTTGACACACAGACTGGAAGAGATCTTTGCAAAAATTCAGTTCCAATTCCCATGCTGCACCCTCAGCGTTGCCTTCTAAGCTGTTTCTCTCTAAACAGCCCAACAGAGACCACCCTCCCACACAGCTGTCAGAGTGTATCATGGATGCACCTTTAAGGGACTTTCAAAGAGGGCCTAGTTCATCTTGTCAGTACCTTTGCATAGACTTCAGTCAGTGCTTGCCCAAGCTTTTCAGGCTCGCCTCGCAGTATCACCGTCTCCGAGCTGCTGTCAGTGGGTGGGATCTCGACAGAGACTCCAGTTTTCTCCAAGATCTCCTGCAGGGAATTCCCCTTGGGGCCGATGACATACTTGTGCTGGGACTTCTTCACCTCCACTGCAATGGTAGTAGTCTTCTTTTTCTGTAGGGGCAGAGGCACTGGGGCATCAGTCACAAGGGGGCAGGAAAGGGCAAGAGCAAAAGGAAGAGGCACAAGATGCCGTGAAACTTCACCCGGGGAAGAGCGAAGGAAAGCTGAGCACGGTGCTTCTGCGGTACCCTGGCACCCTCTGGGGCCCCTGCCTACAGAAAACCTCACACTCAGAAATTCACAGGGCAAGTACAAAACTGGCATTCTGTGTCAAGCTCCCCAGGACACTCCATGGAAGAGACTCCTTGCACAACAGGGCTCAGTGCCCAGCTGTCCCCCAGGCAGTTCTGAGTGCAACACCACGGAGGCTGCTGGGCTGTAAGCTGATTAGCTCTGTTGAAATCCAGACTGCTACAAACACAGACCTAACCATGAAGAAAAACAGCCCAACCACGCACAACAAGGATACTCACAGCAATGTTGGCTGTGGAAAATAAACTGGAGTGAAATTCACTCTTCAGCAACTTCTATTTATGCAGCAACTCGATACTGTTAGCTGGCCACCACTGTAGACTTCACCCTTCCTTCACAGCACCTGGGTGACCAAGAGCCAGGGGAGCTCTTTGTGGTCTGGTAATTCCCATCACACAGAAAAAATGAGAAATCTTGTCATCGCCCTGGTAGTGTCACCCCCAGTCCCACTCTGCTGAGGAAGGAAAGGGTGTACTGCAAGGACTGCTGAGCCAGAGCTGACATGAGGATGCACCACAGAGGGACGCACAGAAGAGAACAGGAAGGGAAGAGGGGTTATGAGCAGGTAGAGGGAACGTGGGAAGCTCGGTTGACCCTCTATACCTTCTCCTCATAGATCTTCTTAACACGAGCCACGGCCTGGGCCAGCTGCTCTTTTTCTCCTGTGAAGACTATCTCTGTCTTGTTGACGCTGGGGGGAGGGATGTTGATGCGTGTCCCCGTGTCCTGCATGAGCTCGCTCACCAGCTTGTTGTAGGGGCCAGCAATGAAGGGGTGATACACCTTCTCCACGTCCAGCCGCTCCACGGCACGCTTGTCCTGCAACAGCCCACACGGACCTTGCTGTGTCACGGCCTCTGCCAGACACAGCCAAGCTCCCAGTGCCACGCATATCCTGGCCCAAACAACCGTTCAGTTTGCAGGCTTGTACATCTCCATCCTTTTCCATCTACAGATCCTGCTGCTGCTGCTGGTTTATGACATTCACCTCTCATCTCCTGCCTCATCTCAGCTGGCCGCTAACGTGATTCACTTCAAATACCAAACACGCTCATCTGACTTCAGAAACGGACAAAATGGAGAGCTATAAGCTGCAGAACCTGGCAGCAGTGCTCAGACAGCCAGGCACCTATCTCTGCTTCAGACTAACATATTACCCGCTGACTGGCTGCAAACATCTCACCTACCTCGGAGAAGCAAAATGTCTGTCCAGCTAATGCCATGAGAGAGACGACAGCACAGAAGTACCTGCTCAGCAGAGATAAGCAAGATCTCATGTCGGGCCTTCTCAATCCCTTCTTTAGTGCCAGTGATCTTGATTTGGTTGCTGGGGTCATCTGGGCGGGGGATCTGGATTTTAGTTGCAGTTTTGAGCTCTAGGTCCTGCAGCTTCTCGCCGTTCTTTCCGATGACAAAGCGATGGTGCTCCTTGGGGATGGCAACTGTCGCTGAAGCCTGCAACACAGGAATCAAGCATCTGTGAGAACCCTTCTCTGCACTGCTGGATGCACAGCGACAGAGACAGGGGAAGCAAGTTAGATGCTGCTTAGTGGTACCACTGAGGAGCAAACAATGACTTCCCAGCACATTCTCTGAGAACTGACACTGTACCCAAACAATTGACCTACAGTGCCCATACACCAGAAGACTAAACCCCACCTTTCCCTCAAAACCCTTCTGTTTGCACAGGAGCAGTACTCTGAATCAGCAAAAGTCCCTAGGTACAGATGAGGAGGTGCCTGTCCTCCAGTGTAAGAGTCTGGAGCAGTACCAGATAGCAACTGAGATGATGGCTTGCGGGTGGAATTTATCTGAACTCTGACATCTGCTGCCAAGACTACAGAGAACAAGACAGTCTGACTCCTAGGAAACAGAAACCCAACACCAGAAACCTATTCAGCAGTTAGACAGCAAGGAGATGCTCAATGCTACAAAGCACTAGGGTATCTTCAATGTAGCACATGCTGCTCCTGGGATGGCTTCTAGAGAGCCCCTCTTGGAAAAAGGGTCCCAAGAGCTGCTCTCACTCCAGTACTGAAGGGCTGCTTTGGAACAGGGGTTCCTGACTTCTTCCTTTCTTAGTGAGTTTTTACTGACCTGGTGGCTTATGGTTGCTGCCATGCTCTTGGTGCCTGTGAATGTGTAACTACTCACAGCAATTACACACGTAAAATGTCAAGCTACAATGGAAAAACAAGATAATAAAGAAAAGATCTGTTGCTCTGACTCTTCAGCTCTGTGTCCCTGTACTGAAGCCAGCCAAGCGTAGGAGGATCTGGCAACACAGACACACCTTTCAGACCTGGGACCAGGGCAGTGGGAGGTGTATTTGAAGACAGTGGGTCACAGATCCATGGCAATACCACCTGAGCTATTTTTTCAGATGCAGGTTACGTAGGGTTTGTCCCTTTGTCTTCCCTCTGGCAGGGTATGACACACAAGCTAAACAGCACTAAGCACACACGGTATGAACTATTGCACTAACTACCTTTGACATTACACTTTCAGACATGCTGTGAGACCTGGCTGTGACACAAACCAATGAGAGCTGCTGCCTTGGTGAGGAATTCGAGAACATGAACGTTAAAGAATCAAAACCTGGAGAACTGAAAGGAGAAGCAACTGGAACAACAGGGCTGTGGCTCCTTACCAGTGTGGCTCGAGTTACACAATATAGAACCCTGACCTGAAGCTTTTGGCTTGTGGAAGGACTTCTCTACTTTCCCATCCCTTCACATTCTCCTCCGAAAGACTTCAGAGGAAGCACAGTCCCATTCTCACACATCACTAGCTTCGTCTGAGGGGCTGGCACCCCCTCTGGCACCAACACCTCGGCACAAAGTCACTGTTTGCAATTCAAGTGTTCAGAGATTGCAGACTCCACCCTTCATGCAACACCATGGCCTGTAATTAGCTCTGAACCCTATTTTAAGCCATTCCAAATTGCCAATTGCGTGCTTTGAAAGTATATGGCAAAGCTGAATTAGTCACCTAATAACACCTCTCTGGCTTGTAAGCACACACGCCCAAGGGTCTCAATGGATTTGCCAGTCTTGAGGAAGAGCAAAGATGAAGTGAGAAACAGTTAGGTGTCCTCACCTGGGTCTGCAGCCGAGCGACAATCTCCTTCCGAGCCTTCATGACCGCTTCCAGCTTGCCAGAGACCATGATGGAAAGGCCCTGGTCCTTCGCGAGAGACAGCTCCAGGTGAGCTCCCGTCTTCTGCATGATGTCCAGGCAGATCTTGGCCTGCTCGCCTTCTCCAAACTGATTCATGTCTTTGTACTTCCTCTCCTCCAGTGGCACGTGAAACACCTGCTCAGCCACAGGGCAGACAAAAGAAGGAGCACAGCAAGCAGTCAGTATGCTTTTGACTGACAGTGCCCTCCTCTTATTGCCACACAGGACTTCCTTGGCATCCCGAGCTCCCAGGTCTGTGCAGCCCATCAGCCCCAGCCTCACGCTGCCAGAGCTTTGCAGCCACAGCCTGTCCCACACCGGGGGTCTTCACCAAGTAAGTGCCATGGGGGGATACTGCAATGGATCAACGCTCACTACTTGACTTCTGTAATGCGCCCTTCAGGCCTGCTCCTCTTATTTGTGGAACAGGGATGCAGAGCTTTTCTGGAGTGTTCCAACACATCCCTCCTCTGCAGAGCAGCCTCCCTGCTCTCAGCTGCAGTCCTCCGCGTGCTCCGGGGCACAGCACAGCACAGCACAGAGGGACGCAATCCGACACACTCAGATCTCATACTCACTGCACCCACTTTTTGGAGGAAGGAAAAGAAGGGAGATAAGACACCCACTCCCACCAACCTGAGTGATGACAGAAGCCTTTATTGGTCGGATTTTGCTCCAGGGCCCAGCAGGTTCCTGGGCAGCTTCCAAGCATGGTGCTTTCTCAGGGAGCGGAGGGAAGGCTTCCTTGTAGGTTGGAGGATCATTCTCTTCTTCAGAGTTTAAAGCTGTAACTGGGGTGAAGCAAACAGGGTAAAGAGGATGCTCTTCCTGCAGAAATGCCCCTGTTCATAGGCAATGCAATTGTATTTAGGCACCACTAACAAGGGAGAGCAAATGACATGTACACTACTATTAATCCTATTACAGTTATGCTTGTGGAGCACCCAAGTCTAGAGCATAACTGACCTCAGCCCAGCTCAGCCTGCAGCAGATGCCACGAACAACCAGCCTTGTCTGAGCTGGCACAACGGATGCAGCAAGCGAACGTGGAAGAGAACGGTGGCAGCAAACAGCAGGTTACTGCCAACTTTGTCAAGAGAGGCCTAATTTGGGGAGATTTGACTGAGCAGAAAGAAATGAAAGGGACAGAGCATGGCTGCAGGTCAGAAGTGGATAAGACAAACACAGACCTAGGAGGAAGGCAGAAAGGAGCACTATAGCTAGGGCTATAGAGACCAGGGAAGGCCTGCACCTCACACTGGACTTGGCTGTGTGCTGGGCTGTGCCAAGCAGGCCAGCTCACCACTGCAGGATGGGCACCCAAACCCATCAGCCAGTCAGCTAACACAGTTACACTGACTTTCCCCAGCAGCTGGCTGAGCAAAGGAAGGAAATGACAGCCCAACACACTGATGCCATGAGGCTCTCTTGTATTTGCCCTGTTCCACAGCTGACAGCAGTGCTAGCCAGAGCTCTGTGAAGATCTGAGGCCTTGCACTGCACTGCTCTAGGTGAAAAGCCAGAGTCTGGCAAGCCACCAGCCTGGGAAAGGAGAACCCAATGGCTGCACACTTGTGGGGAACCAGATGCATGGACTGAGCTCGGGTAACAGCAGGAAACCTTGCCCATGCAGTCTGTATGTAGAGACACGTCACAGGAACTCACCTTTCACCTGCTGCTGAGCCAGGCCGCTGCGGTGTTCAGCGAAGCTCTCCTGGGTCAAAACTGCCACGGAGCTCATTGTCGACTTCCCACCCACACACAATCCGGGTATGCCACTGTGAGAGAGAGACAGAGGCAGCAACACTGTTACCAGCACAAGCCAGGAGGCACAAAAGTCACTACAGGGAGGCAGTGTATGTGTTACCGAGCACCTTTCTAGACAGCCTCTAGAAAAGCGCCTACAGTGCCAGTCAGCTGCCCAGTTCTCTTGCTTAAGCAGACAGGAACTCAGGGTGATATTTCCTCACAGCACAGTGGTCACCAAAACCAGAGCACATCATTAAGAAGGCAGAGGGTGTGCAACCTAAGAAGGTCACTGGAAAGGGGGACACCAGAAGCTGCTGAGGTATACTCTAATTAATCTATCAATTATTAACAATGTGCAATTTTTAAACGAGTATCCAAAGGCCTGGCTAGTCAAGCCCAGCACCACTGTGTAAGCCCAGACAGAAAACAGAAAGGGCCCAGGATGCTGCCTCTTCCTGAAAAAGTCTTATTGAGGTGCACAAGCTCCCTGTGACTTAGGGCTACGCTCAGAAAGCCACTTGGGCAAGCAAGCTCAGCAACAGCAAGGTCTTTGGCTCTCCCAAAATAAGAACTTACCAGCTAAATGGTCAGTAGCCAGAGAGTCCGTCCTGTAAGCTGCCCGTCTGTCAGCCTGCCAGCTTTTGCTGTACAGGAAAAAAAGAGATGAATAGTGTGAGTGCTCCAAGACAACAAGAAGAGATGACACCCCCGTTACTGTGCGCTTCAGAAGAGCACCACCTGCACTGCAGTTCAGACTTGCACCCTATCCAAAGTGTTCTCATGTGTAGTCACATCTCATCACACTTCACCTGATGTGTTTTACTAGAGCTACAGGCAACACCGCTACCTACCAAAATCCCACAGTGGGAAGCCCAGAGAAGCTACTCTGTCCTCACACAAGAGCACCCACCCAGTATCAGGCAAAAAATAAAGCTCATTTATAACAAATGTGCAAGACAGACATGAAATTTCAGGGCTGCGAGCAAGAGTCTCAACATCTAGACAGAGGAGAGTAACAACCTGAAAACCTGCCAACAGCACTGCCACCAGTCAGAAGTTAGGAATGTAGCTTAGTGGAGCCTGAATGAATCAACACAGACATCCTCAGAAACTAAGGCAAACACTCAGGGCTACCCACACACAGCTGCTGGTCAGTCCACCTCTTCCTTTTTTACTGCAATAAGATCATGCACCAAGCACTAAACTCTGTCTCCAGGCCTAAGTCTGCAAGAAGGCCACATGGGTTTACACAGGCTATTTTAAGCACATACACAAGATGGAACCAGGGGAAAATACCATACCCTGTCGGTAGGTGCTTTACATCTCCTGCATCTGGATTTGCGGATTTACTGAATAAGTGTTCTGGAATGCCAGAGAAACCACAGAAGCTGTTACAGCACAGAGCCCCTGCCAGAGGTACAGCCTGGGGTGCCCCCGGCAGGGACACGTGCTCCCGCAGGGCTGGCACTCTCCTAACACCCAGCTCGTGGGACAAGAGGCCCCTCTCCCACACGAGCCCTGTCACGCTGCTTGGACTTTCCTCTGCACACCAAACTCAGATGCTTTTCGGTTGGCAGTTGCCATTTCTGACCTCCCAGCGAGCCAGACAAGGCTCCCAAATTCACAGCTCTGCTGACGCGGCGCCTGGCGATGTGCTTGACACGAGGGAAGATGACGGCAGCAAGAGGAAGGGAGGGAAGGAGGAAAGCAGTAACGCCACTGGGCTATTAAGGCCCAATCTGAACCTCAGGGATGGCCAGAGAGTTTTCCCCTACTTCGATGCCCCTCTTACCCGTCTCAAGACAACACCACTTGTGTGTGCTATTAAAGCCATAGAGTGAACGCGAGCCCTGGCTGCGAGGGGACAGCCGCCAGGACGGGCAGCCGGCCTCAGGCTGCTGCAACACACAGAGACTGTGTCAGGTGTGTGCACCCGACGGGTGGCTGGTGATGTGATCTCACAGGAACACCTGAGTTCTGCTCCTCCTCCCTGCCTGCGCTATGGCTTGACACAGGGTTCCACCCCCACGGCACAACCGCGNCAGCACCACTGTGTAAGCCCAGACAGAAAACAGAAAGGGCCCAGGATGCTGCCTCTTCCTGAAAAAGTCTTATTGAGGTGCACAAGCTCCCTGTGACTTAGGGCTACGCTCAGAAAGCCACTTGGGCAAGCAAGCTCAGCAACAGCAAGGTCTTTGGCTCTCCCAAAATAAGAACTTACCAGCTAAATGGTCAGTAGCCAGAGAGTCCGTCCTGTAAGCTGCCCGTCTGTCAGCCTGCCAGCTTTTGCTGTACAGGAAAAAAAGAGATGAATAGTGTGAGTGCTCCAAGACAACAAGAAGAGATGACACCCCCGTTACTGTGCGCTTCAGAAGAGCACCACCTGCACTGCAGTTCAGACTTGCACCCTATCCAAAGTGTTCTCATGTGTAGTCACATCTCATCACACTTCACCTGATGTGTTTTACTAGAGCTACAGGCAACACCGCTACCTACCAAAATCCCACAGTGGGAAGCCCAGAGAAGCTACTCTGTCCTCACACAAGAGCACCCACCCAGTATCAGGCAAAAAATAAAGCTCATTTATAACAAATGTGCAAGACAGACATGAAATTTCAGGGCTGCGAGCAAGAGTCTCAACATCTAGACAGAGGAGAGTAACAACCTGAAAACCTGCCAACAGCACTGCCACCAGTCAGAAGTTAGGAATGTAGCTTAGTGGAGCCTGAATGAATCAACACAGACATCCTCAGAAACTAAGGCAAACACTCAGGGCTACCCACACACAGCTGCTGGTCAGTCCACCTCTTCCTTTTTTACTGCAATAAGATCATGCACCAAGCACTAAACTCTGTCTCCAGGCCTAAGTCTGCAAGAAGGCCACATGGGTTTACACAGGCTATTTTAAGCACATACACAAGATGGAACCAGGGGAAAATACCATACCCTGTCGGTAGGTGCTTTACATCTCCTGCATCTGGATTTGCGGATTTACTGAATAAGTGTTCTGGAATGCCAGAGAAACCACAGAAGCTGTTACAGCACAGAGCCCCTGCCAGAGGTACAGCCTGGGGTGCCCCCGGCAGGGACACGTGCTCCCGCAGGGCTGGCACTCTCCTAACACCCAGCTCGTGGGACAAGAGGCCCCTCTCCCACACGAGCCCTGTCACGCTGCTTGGACTTTCCTCTGCACACCAAACTCAGATGCTTTTCGGTTGGCAGTTGCCATTTCTGACCTTCCAGCGAGCCAGACAAGGCTCCCAAATTCACAGCTCTGCTGACGCGGCTGGCGATGTGCTTGACACGAGGGAAGATGACGGCAGCAAGAGGAAGGGAGGGAAGGAGGAAAGCAGTAACGCCACTGGGCTATTAAGGCCCAATCTGAACCTCAGGGATGGCCAGAGAGTTTTCCCCTACTTCGATGCCCCTCTTACCAGTCTCAAGACAACACCACTTGTGTGTGCTATTAAAGCCATAGAGTGAACGCGAGCCCTGGCTGCGAGGGGACAGCCGCCAGGACGGGCAGCCGGCCTCAGGCTGCTGCAACACACAGAGACTGTGTCAGGTGTGTGCACCGACGGGTGGCTGGTGATGTGATCTCACAGGAACACCTGAGTTCTGCTCCTCCTCCCTGCCTGCGCTATGGCTTGACACAGGGTTCCACCCCCACGGCACAACCGCGTGGCCCAAGCTGCCGCAGGAGCCAAGGAGACGTACCGGCGGCACAGCACCTGGCAAAGCCTGCAGACCGCGGGCCACTGCCGAGCTGCCACCACCCCACGGCAAGCTGCAAACAGGAATGAGGGCAGGAGCGAGACACAACCCAGACATCACGAGCAGCTGCCAAGGTCTGGCTACAGCCTTGCTGAGGGCATGGATGTGCTTCTAACTGCCACCTCTCAGGACAAGCCCCACCTGGCTCGTCCTGCATGCGCTCTGCTCCTCAGAGGAGGATGAAAAAACAGATGAGAAGTCAACGCACGACACCCAATATAGTGCCTGCCCAAGAGCCACAACCTCAAGGCACAGCTGTTGGTTTCACTGTGTCCACACCAGCTGCAGAGATCTTCCTCACAGCCTCCACCTCAGAAAACAGACATTCAGAGGGAGATCCATGGGCAGCACTTACTCGTATGAATTTGTTTCAACAGCCATACAGCAAGCTAGGGACAAATGCTCTTCATTTCCAGTAACCCCAAACACCTGGTACATCGGAGGCCTGACAGACTCATCTCTGGTGAAAACCAGAGGTGGCCATCACAGCAGCATTTGAAACGGGAGGTCAAACCCAGCAGCTCAGGCTGCTTGAAACCTGCACGGCCCAGACCTCCCACCTCAGGTTTTGAAACTAGGCTTTGTCACACCAGCACGCTGACTGGGTCAGCAGGCTTTAGACTGCCCAGCTTATGCATCGTCTGTGCTGCTGGCTTTGGGCACCAACAGACACTTCAAAAAGTCATGAGCGCGCTTAAGACCAAGAGAACGAAACTATCCTAAAAGTAGCTGCAGCAAGGGCCAGGACCAACCACACGGGAAACATTCGTGTGGAAAGAAACAAAAGCAAAGTCAAGAGTTAAGTTGCCTATGAAGTCAGTACTAGTGGACAGAAACGTCATGCATATGTTACTTAAAACTATATTTAATTACAATATCAGCATTTTATCAGACGAGATAGCTGAAAATCAGCTGCAGCAGACGGGAAGAGCGCTGGGCTGCTTGTGGCTCATGTGCGCTCAGGGAAGGTGATCTCTTGGTCACACACAGAAACAGTTGCTGTTGAGGACCCAGGCTCTGTGTGTTTGGGGGCTCATACAGGCAGACAGCTGCTGTGCGGTGTGACGGTTTCCTTCCTTGCACACCCGTTCCCAACTTAGGACACCTGAGAGCGCGGCAGGGCCGGTGCCTCAGACGTGGCCGGACTTACCCCGGCCCGGTTCCCCGCGTTTACATCCCGCTGACGCTGACACCCGCCCGTCCTCGGCCCGGAGCCGCCGGCTGCCAGCCCAGCCGCGCACCAGGGCCCGGCCGGCGAGTACCGGGCTCCCAGCGCCGCGCAGGGAGCGGGGCTGGTCCCGCAGCCCCCCGGGCCGGGCGGAGCGGCCGCCCTCCGCTTGCCACCGCGGCCGA
>WBNH01006063.1:73790-116042 GCA_013401255.1 Urocolius indicus
GGCACGGCACAGCACGGCACTGCATGGCATGGCACGGCAGCAGGCGGCACGGCATGGCACGGCACGGCATGGCACAGCGCAGCGGCACGGCCCGGCCCGGCCCGGCGGCACAGCCCCGCACAGCCGCCCGCGGGCTGCCACCGGCCGCCAGCCCCCGCCTGCCCTCCCTTAGCCCGGCGGCTCCGCGCCAGGCGAGAGCTGGAGCTGGGGCAGAAGCGAGCCTCCTGCGCTTGGCCGCCCCCCCCGGGGCCGTTCAGCTCCCCAGAGCCCAGCGTTCCCGCGTGGATTGGGCTGAGGCCCGTGTCCCGCGGGGGTAGCGAGCTGCGGCGGCTCAGCCGTAAACGCACGGCTGGCCCTGGAGAGCGGTGGCAGCGCCCGGGCCCGGCAGGGGAGGGGGGATGCGGAGCTCCAGCCTCCGAGGGCCTGGTGTTGTTTATCCTGCTCCAGCACAGCCTGTGTCCAAGCAGCAGCTCTCCCAGGCTGAGGCTGCAGCCCGGACACGAGCGAGGCAAGAGCACGATGAAAGGAAAAAAATGAAGAAAACAGAAGTGTCCCCCCCAGCCTGTGTCCGAGTGCCTCTCGTTATTGCAGTCGCTACTTTGGAAGTGGGGAAGGATGATGGAGGAGAAAGACAAGCCAGCAGGCACGGCACCTTCCTGTCCTGCAAAGAGGATGTTTGTTAAAGAAAGTTTGTGCAATGTAGATGTTTTTAATTATTAGCCCTGCACCCCGAGGGAACTGAAGGGGAACATCAGTACAAAGACACACGGAATCTGAACCGATTTTTGCATCAGCTCGCTCTCTGCCCATTTTCCTACACAAGATTAATTTTCCACATCATTCCCAAGTTGCACTTAGTTTTAGACTTAGTTTTCCCCTTCATGCCTCGCTCTCTCCCAGACCCTGACAAACTGGACACAAGAACCTGCTCCGATGCAGAAATCTGAGGTCTCTGGGATAACTGCTTTTGCTTACACGCAGTAGTTCAGAGAGATATTCCTGTGCTGTGTTTATGGAAACATAGACGGTACTGAGGCTTCAGTACAATTACTTATTGTCACTGAACAAGAGCAGGCGAGTTCTCTGGTTCTCCTCTTCTGAGCCTGTGGCTTGGAGGACATCGTTAAAGCACTTGAACTTCTGGACACAAATAATTCACCGCTGTAAATAACACCCCTGTGGGTGGGCAAGTTAAAGCGAGGAGGTGAACAAGTTGTCACGAGCTGACACCCTGCCCAGGCACCACAACGATCCATCTCCCCCTGCCCCGGCCCCTCCTCAGAAGGGCTGTCTGTCTGCGCCGCTGCAGGGACACGGCCCCGAGCACGGGGCTGCCGCTCAGAAACCGCCGCTGCCACGTCACAGCCACTCCAGGAGCTGGCTCAGGCTCCTCTGACAAAAACTCGCCTGAGCTCTGGATGCCAGCAGCACCCCGTAGCACAGGCGAGCAGGCTGCTGCCCACCGAGACCGAGGTGGCACAGACAACAACGGCAGAGCTCTGGGGAGCTGGGCAAACCACAGCTCCTCCAGACTTGAGGCACTTCTGCTTCCCAGCAGCAGCTGGGGGTGTGGGGAGGTTGTGTATCTGGGACTTGGAGACCAGCACTCTGAACCTCATGCCAGGTACACAATGCTTTTCTGGTGCTTTCACTCCCTTGTGTTTGTCTCCCCGGCTCAAAGCAAACAGCTTCCTTTCAATGCTCTAACTTTGCTGCCACATCCAATTAACTGACACGGGCAAGTGCTGCAATCCCCTGTGTCACGGAACCAGAGGAGCCTCGCAAACCCCAGACCAGAGCATCTTACCAAAACATCAACATCCTTCTCCCTCAACGCATTATCTGGTTCAGCAGGGCCCCTCTATGGGGATTTGACACCTTGTGCCTAGGGGACAACTGCATGCCCCTTCTCCTGCTCTGTCTCGTGTGCTGCTGCAGCTGCTAGGGTTGCTAGGGCATCATAGATTTCTGGCTTTTATCACAGCTTCCTCTCTGGGACTGTTTAAGAGGGTATCTTCCCTGCGTGTTTTGTAGCTCTTCCTTTATCTTCAGCTTCAAGCGGCAGGAAGGAAGCCTGCCAGGCCCAGGAGACACTGGAAGGCCTAGAGCATCTCACTGTGTGCCACCCTCAAATAAGGGTTTCTGTGGAAGGAAACTCACCACAGGCTGTTCTCCTTCAGGGAGGGTCTTCCACAGGAGAAAAGGAAAGTGGTGGGGGGAAGAGCTCATCCCTCCTCCCACAGCCAGTAAGTGCAGCATGTGGACACTGCGCTAGGAGGCCCCTTTCAACTTGCCACTTCTCCTGCCAGCA
Source organism: Urocolius indicus (assembly GCA_013401255.1). Lineage (NCBI taxonomy): Eukaryota > Metazoa > Chordata > Aves > Coliiformes > Coliidae > Urocolius > Urocolius indicus. Next base: position 76,102 of record WBNH01006063.1, read on the forward strand.
CATGGACCATCTGCTTCCCACCCTGTCCCTCTTCTCCCATAAGGGTAGAGGCAGAGGGGAGCCCGCAGGGCTGCATGGTGCCTTTTCTTGTTTCCTTGCCCACAGGTCCCATCTCACGTTAAACAAGACCCAAACCAAGAAAGTATGCACTTATAATCTGTCAGTCAGGCACAGGAATTTTTGGTAGCTGACAGGAAAGGAGACAGAAGGCAGCCAACCCCCTGACAAACACTAACCTGCCCCTCTCCTTCTAGTGTCACATATTTTGGCAGCATTACAACAGGCCTTCATGACTTGTGAGAAAACTGAGAAGGAAGCCTTCCAAGAAGCGCGCCAAGGTGCAACAGAAGGGGTGAAGGACTGGGCAATACACAGCTCTCATGGCTTATCAAACTGGCAGCTTCCATCACCAGTCTGAGGGAGGAGGACACAGAAGTGGGACAGCAGAAATACAAAACACACACAGAGATAAAGCGAATGCTGAACACATGTTCAGCAGTGTGAAAGCAAAGGATGAGGAGGTAAGAAGATTTCTGCAATCAATCACACCACCCCAGGACTCTTAGGGAAGGGAGAGGAAACTTTCTCTTCCTCAAACCACTGGAACAGAGACCACAAAAAGGTTGGTCTTTCCTGGTAATTCAACCTCAGCTGAGCTAGGATTTTGCAAAGGATTTCTTCTAGCCTGTTCTTATTTTCTGTTGTTATAAGAGATCCCCACTTCTACCAGCAACTGCAAGCCTTATTTGGAAGGCAAGCCAAGTATGCTCCAAAGAGTGTGTGCTGTGACTTTATTTCCTGTTAAATATAACTCCAGATTTCTAAAACTGCACAAATAAGTACCCTTTTTGTACCCTGAGTGCTTATCCCACACGTTGAAGTCAGAGAACACCACAAAAGCACTACCCCTGAGAGCACCCACTTCAGCACATCCCTCACCAGCGGCACGAGAGGGGCAGGGGAATAGCTTGGGGAATGGTTTGGATCACGCTAGAAAAAGAAGTGGGAGGGGATTTGGGATGCAGGACACTCATATGCACTGAGTACTGGGGTGCTGAGCCAGAGCAAGCAACATACATCTCCCAGCTCTAAACCTATTGCTGTAGCTTGCCATGGGATCTTTGATCAGAGTGTTCTTATTTCCACAGGAAAACCTCCCTTACATCGAAATCAAGTGAATGAAAAATGTTTTACCATAAAAATGACTGAACTGAGTCCACCCTACTTATGTCTCAGTGGCTCTGAGAACAGGTTTTCTTTATTTGTCACAAGGAAGGGAAGTCTCAGAGACATGCAAGTCAGAGCGCTCTCTTTTCCATTCACATATCAGTACTAGGAAGAAATGCTCCCGTAGGCTCAATTCTGCCACTCTGTATTTAATGCAACCTCCCCATCTTCAGAGACCAACTGTAAGGACCCCAGTAGAAAACTGCTGGTAGAAAGTGAGAAGCCTATCCAAGCCTAGAGACTAATCCCAGCTCCAGCCATTTAGTCATGTTGAAAAGAGGGCAGGTGGAAGGCAGATGAGTGAGTGCAGGTGTTTGGCTCACACGGGAGCCAGGTGGAACGCAAAGAGGAGCACAGGGGAATGCAATACCACTTGCATGTCTCCTGTTAAGTCTATGTTGTTTCTCTCTCACCCAGGCAGAAGAGCTGGTCGGATATTGAAGGAAAGTGATTAGCCTCAGCAGGCCCTTCAGGCCAAAATGTCTGTTTAAAAAAAAACTTATTTCCTGGGCATCCTGACAAGAAAATTATGCAACCATCAACTAGCAAAAAATACATACACTGCCCTTCCTAGACCATCATCGGGTGCTCTAATCAAAAGGGGCAAGCAAAATAGGTGGGAAGAACAGGAGCAACTTACAGATGTGGACAGAGTTCCAGTATGAACAAGTAGCTTCAATCTCTCTTGACTGCAGAGAGAGGAAAAGCTACCAGGTAAGGGGTAGATAATCCACTTTGTTTTACAAGGGGACACTGTGAGAAAACTAGACACAATGGTTAATGCAGGCAAACCAGCCACGAGACTCAAGCTCTGCTCTTTGTTTTGCCCTGGATTTGGTGAACCGAGGGTGAAATTGCCTCAGCTGCCCTGGCTGCACACACACAGCAGGCTCCAGTTACTCTGTAGACTCATCGTTTCACTGCAGGTTGTTCTGAACACTGTGATCCTTGGGTGCCAGGTGCTATCACAAATGCCACTTCAGAGCTGAGCAAGAAAGTCAATGGACAGTTTAATAAAATCAATGCAAAAGCAAAGCAAAAGGAAGCCACAGAGTCCATCCTTCCGCTTGCACTGGGAGAGAAATCTATTTCACACAAACGTGGCTTTCAGAAGAAGTTATGATTTCAAAAAACCAAGATAAAACACAACAGATAAAATGGAAAGAGATGGGAACAGAAGCAATGCTTTCACAGACCAAGAATGACTGAGGTGAATTTCCCACCTGTATTTTGGAGATTGTTACAGGAATTGGCAAGGTTGTCAAAGCAGAAGCAGACCAGAAAGCATTCAGGGCTTTCTTCAGACTGGTCTTGAAAACCTTCAAAGCTTGCACAAACTTTCTTGGCAACCTGTTCCAATACCTGGCTATCCCAACAGTGAAAAAGGTTTCTCAGTTCATTCAGAACACTTAATTGCAATTTTGGTGCTTTATATGCTGATCCGAACTTGGCTTTCTAATGTGAATTACCACCTCACTGTGTGCTCATCACACACAGGCGCTTTTGGAGCAACGCTGCAGCACGGCTCTGTTCAACCTGCACTGCAAAAGAAAAGTCTTCCACAAATAATTAGCTGAGAGCTACTTCCCCAAGCCTGCTGGTATCACAGTTACCCAAGAAGTGAGGACTGGGGAGGTGCTGCAGAACAAAGCACACACTATTTCCTTTCTGCTCTTCAAAAGGAACTTTCCCTTGGTCCTGTTTTGGCTACTGGGTTGGAGTTCTTTGGTTTACCTTTCCAGTGTCTCGTGTTCCCTCTCCCTTGGCAACTGTGATAGAAAATGAACACGTGGCAGGTTTTTTTCCTGTTAAGAGATGCTGCCAGCAGCTCTCGTGCTACACAGAGCACAGCTTAGAAAGGCAAGGAACTTGAGGCCCTAAGTTCACCCTTTTCACATTAACTGTCATATATTTAGACAATTCAAAGCTATCTGTCTCTTGGCTTGAAGGTATCACCATGCTCCCTAAGACCCTCCTACAGGTACTCTTAGAATCATATTTGCAAGGCAGAATTTAAGGATCTACTTACAGCAGATGACAACCACTTATGTTCACAAAGACTCAGGTAAAAATACACAGCAAACCAACAAACAAAAGTGGCAAATCAAATGAAACATCCCAAATAACATTGTTTTTGGAGGGGCAAGGGGACAACTTGGAACTTCAGCATGCAAACTGAAAATAGACATACATTTTCTCTGTTTTGCTTTTTGCTTAGCTAGTTTGATTCCGGGTATTGTACAGAAAATCCTAAGCAAGGTTGTTCACAGCTCTCTGAAAGATTTTAATTGGATAACAAAGGCTTGAGAGAATGCCTGAGCTCCACTTTTATAAACTTTCTACATGCTCTGGTATGTTTTCCTCAGAGTTCCATTTCCCCAAGTCAAACTGCTGCACAAGACTCCAATTCTGGTTTTTTTTTTTCTTCACTTCTATTTTTCAGTTACAACAAGGAGTTTGAAAATATGACCCAGAAAAGTTAACATTACAGCGACAAACAAGATCCTCCAGAGAATAAAGTACTAAACGCAGAGAGGGCTTTGTTTGGAGAGAAAAGGAACAATTTTAAATTAGAGGGAAAAAAAAAAAAGTCTTCAGATTAGCAGCAATTCCTCTGAAAAGACATTAAAGTAAGCACCTGATTCCAACTGCCACTCTCTAAGCATGATGCTAGGACTCTCGCTACTTACACGCAGCCTTCCCTTTGTCCTATTCATAGCACATGCCACAGGGGCTCAACATATCCCCAGACAAGCACTAATTCCTAATCTCTACTAGGCCAAGCAAAAGGCCCTTCATGTGTTAAGACAGAATTACATCACGATCATCTAAACTGACAGTGAAAAAACCAGTCTTCTCTTCCAAATCTGCAGGGCCAACCTAAGCCTGGTATGAAAGACGAGAGAGAGAGAGAGCGAGCAAGAACTACTTCCACTAATTGCTACAAATAATATTATTTTACACTTAAAACTTCTTTTCACAGCTGAGTCTTTTCCAGTCCCGCCCTGCTCATCTTTGTGCTGAACTAGGAAGGTGCATGTGCCAGTTTAGGTACAAACTTTTTGCTCTGATACTTTGTGCTGTACAGTCCTCCACCCACAGACTGTTATTGTCTTTTGGATTAACAGAATAGTGCCCTAAGCAAAAGGAGTTTTCAAAGAAAATGGAGGGGTTAACATTTCTTAAATTTCCAAGAACCTCTAAATTTCTCTGAGTACTCACTGCTTGCTCTCATCTCTACCCACAGCTCTGCTGCAACCAAAGCCATCAACTCAGCTTTTGGATTTCTTTAAACTATTCGTAAGAGCTGGAGTAGAACTTTTAAGTTTCCACCCTGCCACTTAACCAGTTCTACTTTCAAGCAACAGTCACGGATCTACAATTCTCCACAGATTTCAAGGGTCCTTGCAAGACCAAGCACCTAAATCTCAGCAGGCTACACCAACTGCTGAAGTGTTCTTGTGCAGCAACAAGCCAAACACAACGTACTCCTGTTCATACGCTCACCCTGCCAGCTCTCCGAGTTGTTCCTCTCAGCTTTCCTTTCAACTGCTCCAACACAAGTTTATGTTCAGCTTTATCACTTAAACAGAGATAACAGCAAACTTACTTTCGACTGTGCAATGGAAACAGCTGGTGCATGGTTTGCCAACAGCAGAGGCCGTCTCTCCTCTCTGGGGAGGGCAGGGAGGTCAGACAGCCCACACTGTCTCCAGTGCCTACTGGAGACACACAAACACCCCCAACTCCTCACCCATGGCTGGGGCAAGCAGCAACAAGTCCATTCCCATCACTCCTGGCCTCTTGCTCTGCTGGGGCTTTGCCTCTGTCCCTGACAGTGGGGAAACCTTCCTTGTATTAGCTCTAACCCTTACGCTGTTCCTTTTTCCCCAACGTCAACGATGTACCTGTCTGTGCTCAATGTCCCTGCTCCTGCCTAGCTTTTGTTTGTTGCTCATCTTTGCCAAATATCCAGTTTATTTTGTGAAGTGTCCAGTTTAAAGCTCAGTGCCAGAAACACAGGGATAGGCAGAAGCATGGTCTCAGAAGCAACAGGAAGAGAACCAGCAAGGTGGTACCACCCCAACTGAGCAGCAGCCATCAGGGTGTTCAGCATTCCTCCTCAAAGAGGACTTGGCTGATTTTAGAAAACCCACTCTGAAACACTAGTCGACCAAAATTAGTGGTGGTAAGGGAAGAGGGCCAGGAAGTGATGCCCATGTTATGTGTCAATACCCTAAACCATGCCAGCGTTCGAATGATGCAAGAAAATGATCATTCCACCTATCCACTCTCTGATGAAAGATAGGCCGAAGGTTAGCTCTGCCAGCCATACCTGCCTCTTGACATTGACTCTGAGATACCACACCTGTAACCTTTCCTTAAAACCACAGTCCTGAAACACACCTTCTCAACTGGCCCATGTCGGACAGTACTTCATGGGCTTTGAGAGACTCCAACAAGCAGTGGCCAGCTTAAGAACAGTGGGAAAGGGCTGGGTCCCACCACCTCCCAGCTGAATGGAAACAGAAAAACAGGACAGGGCTCCAAGTCTTTCACCTCAAAACGCAGGCAGTTGCTGGGATATCAGACAACATGCACAGCAGCTACAGCACATGAGTACCAGCTGCCACGGTATCTGCACTCACTTCCACATTTGTTTAGACTCAGGTATTTCTTCTGCTGGTTAAAGGGACGGTGTACATACAAACTATGCGCATGGATCCTTTGACCAGAATCACTCCAATCTGTGATGTATGTTTATGTACAAGTCCCTTGGGCAATTCTGTCTGTTGGGTTTGGTTTGGTTGATTTTCTTCCATTAATGCTAAATAAATCTATCAGTTACCACATCAGACTTTTCCCAAATGGTTCTTTCTCATGAGTGAAAAATCCTTCCTAAGAAAGACAAAACTGTTGCTGGAGAACAGTTCAAGACACTGAGGGGCTGAGTGGAAGAGAATCTGGTCCTGCCCCCGTTTTGCATCAGGAAAACCCATTTAATTTTACAGTTAAACAGAGTCATTTAAAGCAGGTCACAGGAATATTATTGTGCTCTTCAGTCCTCTCAAAGGCAAAACTCTTCCCGTGAATCATCATTTCTTGGTGTCTTACAGCTACTGAACCAATCTCTTCTTCCAGCGCAGTTCTTCCATTCAAGTTAAACTCGTTATGATTTCCTCTAACCCAGCCTTTTGTGGTCCATCTTTTCTCTCAGGTTTTTCCCTGTTTTTTTTCTGCCAGCTGCTTTGCAAGCGCCTCTTTTGTGACTCTAGCTGGACATAGCTCCTTGCCTCAGTCCCTGCTCCTCACAAAACAGCGACGTGCCTCTGTCGCTGCCTCAGCAACACCAGCAGCTCCAATGGCACGGCAGCTGGGCCCAGGGCTGCCCTGCTCCCACCCACTCACCTGCCCTTCAGCTCTGCTCAGGGGGACAGAGGTTTCTTCCCAAAAGTGCGACTGAAGAGACTTCACTGGGGCAAGAGCATTCCTAGGACTGTAAATATAATGTCAAGTTCCACCTCTCCCCAACGCTGCCATGACGGGCTTTATTTGGAGTGGTAAGCAGAGATCCAGCTGCCTTTCTCATTTTTGCAGAGTCAGGTACATAAATGCACATCCCCTGCCTTTGCAGAAGCCACCTTTTTAGCCCTCCCCAAAAGACAAGAATGCACAGACACAAATCAAAGTGACAATATACCAAGATTAAATCAAGTGTAGGCTGGTTGAGTGTTTTATAATCAGCTGAAGAAATTAGCACTGTGAGGTATAAACATCCCCAAGTTATTTAGATGCTAATATATCTACTAGTAATTGGCAAAATACACCTTCAAAAACCTCACGAGAGGCAAGTGGCAGCAAGTTCAGAGAAAAGTATGTATAGTATATGGTATGGTAACTGCTGGAAAGGATACTCCTGTTTCTGCAAAGCTTCTGGGAAAATATCACAGCTTGTGTAGCACCTTCAGATCATCTGAATGGTGGGAAAAAAAGAACCTCTTTGGCTTTAAAATACAGTAAATTCTGATGAAATGAAATAAACCTGCAACACTGGACACAGCCTGACTACCTTTCCTTGTTAGAACTGAAACCCTGAACACACAAAGTCTTCCCTACACACAAAATATTCTAAACAAGGAAGCTTTTCCCTCGTGCTTTGGGTAGAGCTTTTCATCCTTAAGTGACATACCTTCTTTCAATCTGACTCCCCAATTCTCCTCACACTATGAGAGACATGGGGCAATGTGAGTTCACAGAAGGAAGGTGGGGAAAAAGGCCACCAGAATTATTAGTCACGCAGGATTTTTCCATTTTAGATGGTAAATGTAAAACAAGATTTTAATAGCAGATTTTTAGCACATAAACAGTCTTTATTTTAAAGCTAAAGGACAGCTAAATATAAAGCCCCATGCTGAATTCTCTCAGGTATAATCCTACAGCCAGGAAAAGCCTGTAACCCCAAATTATCCTCCTAAACCTAGGAACTTCTAAAGTGAAAAAATCTCTCGAAACAAGCCCTGAACTCAGGACACTAGACTCTTGCCCTAATTACCAGCCTGGCATGAGCTCCTGGGGTCCAGAGATCAGCTCTCGTGTCTCTTGAGCTACTGCATAATCCGTCCCCAAAGGGCCCTACTGACCAGGATCCTCCTTCCCACTCCAAATGCAGTCACAGTACATACCACAGCCACTGGGTAACACAAACTCTGCAGGAAGAGCTTCTAGACCAAAGCCCCAGAAAAACCAGCAAGCAAAACAAAAAGCCACCAGCAAATGCCAGCACACTACAAAGCACAGCCTGACGCCCTCATTTTTTCAAGGTGAGACTAATTAGGAAGAGGAACAGAGGCCTAATCCCACAGCTGGGTTTTTCTTTCCTATCTCTTCTTTATCAGTTTTCATATTTGAATACAAATAACACCCACTTAACTCTTGCACAGACCGATGTTGCAAAAGCTTTCCAGGCTCTGGGCCCCTGGGTAACACGCTCTTGGACAAGTCAGACTTGTTATGTCCTGGGTGAACACGCCTTTCTCAGCCCACCGGGGAAAACAAACAAACCTGTGGCAAACTTCTGCACCAGTGCATGTCTGCATCAAGACTCTCACAGCATTTCCATAAGGCCAGTGCTGCACAGAGGATGCCACTATAGTGCTCCATCTCCCCAGAAGGCTTGTACTTCTCCTTAGGGCTGTGCTTGGGCTGTGCCTACTCCTTCTGCTGAGGACAAGCACCACTGATCTGCAACTTCTCTCTTTCTGGTGCCAAGGAAAGAGCAAAGGCCGTTTCCAGACCCTGTCTCTACTGTTTGCCAGTTTCAAAACACCCACGAGGACGCTTGCCAAAGTCTTGCTGTGTTGCTTTAGGGTTCATTTTATAAGCTGTGCACAGCACAGGCCTGAGGATTTCCTTCTGTAGAATTCTCAAATGCAAAACAAAGGTGAAACATTGCTGAGGGACTTTGTTTTGAGAACCAAATAACTTCACATCAATCTGATGTTCTACAGAAACCCGTGCTTCAGGTTGTCAGATACTCTCCCAGCTGTGGTTAACACGCTTTTATACGCAAAAGAAAGGGTATGTTTTGGGAAAGGTGTTATCAGCTGAAATACTGTAACCAGTTTTCTTTGAAAAGGTGTAAACATCACAGGCTAGCTTGTCTGGGGTGGCCCTCTGCTCTGATAACAGCTGCCAAACCCAAGGTTACAGATCTTTCTTCTAATAGACCACACTGTCTTCACAAGCAGCTTAATGTGATCTGGAAAAGACCAGCCACTTGACTAAGAACAACTGCCCTTATCCTACACAAAATAAGTTATTACTGTCGCCAAAATTCCAGACCAAAGGGAAACCTCTTCCCTCATCATCTCACGCTAGAGAAAAGAGGTCAACGAAAACGTGGGGAGTGTTAGTATACTTGAGCATGTACCAAGTAGCACTACAAACTTGAACACATACAAAGTAGCATCACCTTTTCCAGTAGAACTGGGGGAGAGAAAGAAAAGATGACAACAAGAAGTCGGTTGACTTTACTTGCCAGGAGGGAGACAGAAGCGAAACACTGAAACGATTTAGGTGGGACAGACACAAAACAATCCTTCTTATCTGCTTCTTAGAAGTCACTTGAGAAAACTGGCTTCTGAGACTGATCTCGGCTTCCTCCATCCTGCCACAGTGGAAAGGCTCAAGCTAGATGGGTGTGCTGCCTCTTCCACCCTTGTAAATAGAAACCTTCAGATCTTGTTACCTCCAAATCTAGCAAGAGCTTTTCCTGCGCCTGTCATTCTGATCTCTGAAAAACTATACTACTGTGGGCTTCTTTGGAAGGAGAAGGTTGGGAGTTCTTTGTAGCTGGAGCACGTGGGTGGCCTTGCCTATGACGTGGGCCATGGTGCATGAAAGGCCACACAAACAGGATGACTATTCTCTAACAGGCCAGATCTAAACAGGTGAATTGTTGTAGATCAAGAGTTTTCAGCAGAAACACAACTACAAACTATGTTTGCGCTTCCTTTCCTGCCTTGCCTCTAACAGGGGGAGGGGGAGCCATGTCACACACACGGAGTGACACCTGAAGCAGCACCTTCCAGGCTGGTTCAGGCTGAAAAAAAAAAAAAAACAGAGAAAAGCAAAAAAAACCCAAAACCAACCAAAAAGCAGGAAGAATGCTGTTATACTTTCTGTGGAATTGTCTTTATTAGGAAAGATGGAGACCAAATCAGCAGGAAGCAGCTTCACCTGCCTCACTGAACAGCAGCCAGGCAATAAAGCAACATTCTGGCATTACACAACAGTATGGTAAAAGAAGTGACTCCAACTCCTCGAGACTTAACATCTATGATGTTCGTTTCCTAGTCACAGCATTGCAAATTTGGATTCAAATCCTAAACCAGAGCTGCGAATTCGAGGGCCTTGGCTCATCTCATCAGCTCGGAGCGACCTGCTGTTGCCATTACTAACATTCCCAGCATGACCTACTCTTTCGCTTCTCCCGTGCCTCATCTTTCAGTGGAAGAGATCGCTCTCGCCAGCTGGGAATCCTTCCCCCTCTTTGGGGAAGGCCATCATGACAAGTGCCACTTATCACGTGTCAGGCCGCTTCAGCCACCGCCGAGGCCGGGCCCGGGAACCGCGAGCTCCCCACACTGAATCCTCTTCAGCTCCGCCGGGTGGCTGGGTCACCCTGCTCTAGAGATCACCCGCAGCAAAGCCGCCCCGCGGGACCAGCGAGCGCTTCGGTGAGCGGGCAGAACGCCGGCGCTGCCTCTGCCTTCTCCAGCCACAGCGGAGGCAAAACCCCTCCTACGGAGCGGCCTGCGAGCGGAGCCACCGCCGGCTGCCACCCCGGCTCACCCCGGCTGCCTCCCCGGCTCACCCCGGCTGCCACCCCGGCTCACCCCGGCGCTGCCCGGCTGCTACCGTCGGCTGCCACCCCGGCGCTCCCGTCTGGACGGTCTCGTCGGGTCGGGGCAGGGGGTAACGGCGGCCCGGCGGCACGTGTCGCACCGGCGCCCATGGGAGCGGGCGGGACCATAGAGCCGGGCCGGCCGGGGATCGGCGGCCGCCGCGCCCGAGCAGCCCGTGTCTCTGCTGCCGCCATCTTGTCGGAGGCAGCGGAACCCGCCCGGCCGCGGCGCCGGCCCCGCGCCCTCCTCCCGCTCACTCCAGGCGCCCCCTGCTCCTGCCCGGCCCCCCTCACCCGCGCCTCTCTCCTTCCCGCGCGGCCGGGACGCCGGCAGCGGCTTTACCTCTAGTAGGCCCGCAGCGAAGCCTATGCCGGGTACGGGGCCGAAGCGCCGGCCGCCATCTTGCTGAAGGAACGGGACGCGCGTGACCCGCCCGCACGCGGGCGGCCCCTCCCACACCTGCCCTCGGCCGCCGGTCGTTATGGCAACGGGCCGGGCGCATGCGCGGCGGCCTCCGCGCGGCGCCGTCCGGGCCCTGCCCGCTGCCCTTTAGCTCCGCCCCCTCCGCGGGCGGGGCCTGCAGGGCGGGGCGCCTCGGCCCCTCCCCTTCCCGTCTGGGTGAGCGCGCGCGCGGGAGCGGCGCTGCCGGACGCTGGGTGCTGAGGCGCGGGTCGGTAGGTGAGGGGCGAGCTGGGGCCGGGGCCGCCTGCGCACCCCTGTGCGGAGCAGTGGTACAGGCCAGCCCCTTCCTTGTCTGTGGGGGACTCTCCAGGAAGCCCCTCGGGGCCTTCCCGCCGGACGCGCGCATTGCCTGCGCCTGGGGGAGCTAGGGAGGGAGGGCCGGAGGGGGCTGTGTGTGGGGGGGGGAGCGCGCCGGAGGGGCTGCGGGAGGGCTGTGGGGGGCATCGCAGATGGCGGTTCCCTCTCTCCAGAGCGGCTGAGGTGGTCGGTCCCGTGCTTCGGCGAGGCGCTTCTCTAAGTAAACTCCAGACGCGTTGCTGTTGAAGCCGGAGGGTGAGGAACACGATCGACCAGCTCCAGAGGAAGATGTGAGCTGCTCCTGCCTGTGTGGGAGCGCTCGGCCGCTGCCCCGAGGGCAATGCTGAAGAACGATTTCAGTGCTTGGTCCATACAGTAAAACATAACGTAGCCGCAGCTGTCGGCATAAGTCGCCGTCCTTCGTTTCTTGGTAGCTGTGAGAAACTTTCCTCTGCTCTTAGCCCGCCTCTGAGGAACAGCTGTGCCAGAGACGAGCCTCGTGAACTAAAAGAATGTCCTTCTGTGTTCTAGTGGGATCTGGTTTTGTTTGGCATTGCAAATATTTCTTGGAGAATGATGGAGCAGGGATCAGTGACATCACGCGGCAGGAAACACTCTGGGAAAGAAGAGTTGTTATCAGAGCAATCTTGCAGGATGATAAAAGTCTCACAGATAACCCCTCAGTAGTTGAATGCTTGGCAGGGCATAGACCAGCTTATTGGCTCAAACCCTGCAGATACTGGATTGCATTTATGACATGGAATTTCACTTGAGAAGCATGTTTTCTGGATTTTATTCTGTGTGTTGCCAGAATCCTTGTCACCAAGTTTAGCTTCATGTGAAATGACACCAAATTGCTTTAGTGTTTAGTACCTTTAATGTGTCCCTCCCGTCAGAAAGCCTTCCTCAGCACTGACCTCTTCCTTATTGTGAGCAGGGGGGAAGGCAGCTTCGTAACCCTGCACAGTAGAGGAATCACGGTGAGCTGAAAAGTTGCACCTTAATAGATCTAAAGCCAGATTCACTTGTAAAAATCTATACAGGAGCTTTGAGGACCAAATGCTGTAGGTGCCAGAAGTCACCACCAATTTAGAAACAGCTTTACTGTCTGCGTGGCACAACAGGGAAACTTGGGCTCTTGCCTTTCTGACGTAGAGCATGTTGCTTTGCCTTCAAGATGGCTTTTTGGTGGGAGAGCCAGGCAGAAGGGTGCCGTGCTCCCGAGCGAATTGGTGTCGTTACACATGAAGCTGAACTCGCTGACAAAAAATCTGCTTGGATGACGGAAAGAATTGGTTGGTGATTTCCAATCTGTAGAACAAAAGCGGGAGGGAGCTAGAGAGATAAGAGGTAGTTATGGTATATTGACTTTCTGAGTGGGAACAGATACCCTTTTGATTATACAGCCAGCCAGGAGAGGGACTAGAAAGGGGCCTTGGAATGCTCATCGCTTGAAGACACAGCATAGGCTGATTGCTTTATATTGCCAGTAAATGATACCATCTCTTGACAGCACCAGGTTCGCATGAAGAGGTGTTGGCAGGTCTTTGTTTGCCAAGAGACCTTTTTGCTCAGAGGCGTTAGATGGCAGATTTTTGATTTATTGGTTTTTTTTCTTGTCTGCTTCCTATCTCAAAGCGATGCAGCTGCATGTGGAAACGTTATCTTGGCATCAGAAGTTGAAATGACTAAGTTTTGCAAGCATCCAGACAAAAGAGCAGAACATGTTTCGTTTGGAAGCTGTCGGCTCTTGACAGTACACTCGAGGGTGAGAGGAAATGTTGAGGGCAAGGAGGTTTAGAAAGAAAAAAAAATACACAAGTCGGGGTTTTTTTAGCTTTGAAAAAAACCCCTCTGTTTCCTGTCAAAGTAAGATGTCTGCAAGCAGCGTGTTTGGCTTGCCTGGTTTCCGGCAAGGATGTGAACTGTTATTTCTCAGACTGGTTTGTCGTGTATCTGGTGCCTTTAGCACCCCACATTCGTGCTGGTTGATGGTGGCAATAGGAGCAATGGCTGCTGAAAGTTCTGCCCTTTGTTAGTACTGAAAAGTCAAGTTGTTTCTCCTCTGCAAAGCACCTGATAGTGCTGCATCAAAGGCTGGACAACCAAGAGTGCTCCTTTTAGTTTCATGTGCAAGAGTGGATATTGTTTTGGGGTTTGGTTTTGGGTTGTTTTTTTTCTCACATGATTTTTATTGAGCTGAAAAACCTTGTTCTCGTTCCAGGTTTGTTCCTGGCCTCCCATAAAAATGTCCAAGGTAAGAACAACATGAAACATGATGTTTTGTTTTAAACTATTAATCTACAAGGCAGAACATGTCACTTGTGTTTGATGGTGGTGCTGAGGGTGTGGGTCGCTGTCGTGGTTTAACCTCAGGCAGCAGCTCAGCGTCATGCAGCCGCTCTCTCGCTTCCTCCCCACAGCAGGATGGAGAGTGGGAAGAACAAGTAAAACTTGTGGGTTAAGAACAGTCTAGTAACTAAAATGAAATAAAATATAACAGTAGTAATAATGAAAAGGGATATGTAAAGAGAGGGGAAAAAAAACCAAAACCAAAACAAAATGTGAAAAACCCCCAAGTGCTGCCCAGTGCAGTTGTTCACAAGCTGCTGACTGATGCCTGAGCAGTGATCTGCCCCTCCCCACCAATGCCCCCCGGATTCTATACTGGACACCATGTCCTTTGCTCTGTGGGATAGCCCCTTGGCTAGTTCGGGTCAGCTGTCCTGGTCATGCTCCCTCCCAACTTCTTGTGCCCTCCCTGCTGCAGGAGCATGGGAAACTGAGAAATCCTTCACTTAATACTAAGTGCTGCTTAGCAACAACTAAACCATCGGTGTGTTATCCACATTATTCACACACAAAGTCCAAAGCACAGCACAGTACCAGCTACCAGAGAGAAAATTAACCCCATCCCAGACAAAGCCAGAATAGCCAAAGACAAGAGAGAACTCATGTTTAGAAGACGTGATGCTGAAAGACTGAGTGATGTGAAACGTACGTTAGAGGTGTTTTGTACAGATAGAAACCTCTGCAGTTAACTAAGACTCTGGAAGAGATTTAGTGTTGGTCATGGAGTTGCATACAAGCTCCCTATGTTTTGAGTGGGAAACGTTTAAGAAGAGGATTTTCTTAGATTTAATTTCTTCATTTACTAATAGAGTCAACTGAGCTTGCAGCAGAATAATGTGGTAACCTAACGTGTTCCTGACACTGGGATTTGCCTCATTCTTGCATTTGGTGTGATGGGCAAAACATCTATGTTAGCTTACTGGAGTGAAATGAAGGCTAAAGGGTTCTGGAGTAATGTATTTGAAGAGGGAAGCTAAGGGATGTAGAGATTTCTCTGCACGATTTGTAGTAGTGGGCATTTGAAAGACCATTCTGTAAATCCCTCCCTTGAAAGAGACTCTGAAGAGGACTACAGCAGACTGACTGTCACTTCCATAGTCCTTCAGGTTTTCCGTTTTGATGTCCTAAAAGACGTGGTCACCTTTTTATTTGGGTCCGTAAACACTGAACACGAGCCTTTTTCTTTGAAATGCGTGTGAAAACAGCATTTACAAAGCAGTGTGTGGCTAGTGAATGAACTTCGTACTGCAGTCAATCACCGGTTGGGATTTTGGTTCTTTTTCAGTTGAGATAATCTTGACTGGATGGCAAAGTAAATGATCTTGGTGAGGGGTTTCAGCTCGAGGTGAATGCAGTTCTTAGCTACTTCCTTGCAAAGCTGTTGGGTTACTACCGAACTACTACAGGGAAGACCTGTGCAGTTTTCTCTCTGTATGCTGTGTCGTTTCAAAGCATTTGAGATGGCTGAGGAGCGTAGTTACACTAACAGGGATGTCTTGAGTTGTTGCTTATTGCTGTGTTGTTTTCTTTTTAGCAACAGCCTGCTCAGTTCACCAACCCAGAAACTCCTGGCTATGTGGGATTTGCAAACCTTCCCAACCAGGTTCACCGCAAGTCTGTGAAGAAGGGTTTTGAGTTCACGCTGATGGTGGTCGGTAAGGAAGTGTTTTGGAGTTTGTCTCAAACTTAGTACTTGCTCACAGAGAGCTTGGAGCAAAAGTGAATGTTACATCCACTGCTGTAAGGCTTCAGCTCCCATCAGAAAGCTCTTCTGTACTATAGGATTTAACTTGCTTTCGTAGTGGATCAGTCTGTGCAGCAGTTGTTTCCCAGGCTGCAGACCATGTTTGAATACATCAATGAATCTGTGGGTGAAGTGAAGTGATTCTGTTGTGCACTCCTGGGATCATTCCTTCCTTCCTGCTCTCCTGTCTTGCAGGATTCAAGCATGCTGTTCAAAATGGACTTAAAACTGTTTTGCTTTTGAGTACAGTCTTCCTTTGTTTGGTTTTTTTTGAGAGAACAGTAATAAGGAGACTGTTCTATTTACAATGTTCTTTATGCTTCTGCACTTCAAAAGAAGCTGAATGCTGGTCTTTCCACTCTTTCAAAACGCTCTTGTAAGAGAAGAATGAGAGTGGGGTCAGTTGGCTTTGATGTAAACTGCTAGTTTTTAAACTGATCTTGATTTTCTGTTGGCAGTTATAAAGTTTGTTTCTAGTTGATGTTTCATTGAGAATCCGTGTTGGCATCTGGAATGGAAAGGAAAACCAAGCATATCTGCAGAGAAATACCTTGATCCTCTCAGAAGCCTGAGCTGTTCTTTTTGCAAATTAAGTAGACTCCCAAGTCAGGTTTGGGTGTCTTCTGGATATCCCCTGGCCATACAGGCTGGCAGCTGCTGTCACTTCTGAGTTTTGGTGCTTGAACTCTGTGATTCTTGCTTTTTAAATTGGCTTTTGCAAGAAGTGCCCTAAGAGAATTAGGTTCTTTATTACCTGGTGTCAGGAGAAGTAAATCCAATTTGTGTGTTAGATCTGTCCCAGACAGAGCACCGTGAAAAGAAGCAGGAGAGGTGAGGCAGTAAGCAGCAGGAGGTATTTAAGTTCTTAATTGTTTTGGATTCCAGTAGTTACAGGAAGAGTCTATCCTCAAACCTTTCATTAGACAGCCTTAGCACTGCTTTTATCTTGTTTCTGTCTTTGTACTTCAGTGTTGGGCAGAGTTGGCCCTTATTTTTTTGTCTTCCTAGAATTTTATCGTGGTTGATTATCTGTCATTGTATTTGCTTAGGATGATACTGTAATGGATACCTTATAAAATCTGAGGGTAAAGCCAAACTACAAGCAGATGTTTCACATTATGGTGTGTGCTGTAGCTCTTCAGAATGTTCTGGTACGGTGCTCCTCAAAGCCAGAACAGTTCTGAGGAACAAAAGATGTTTCATTTCCAGATCTCTCTGACATAAATTGCAAACAGTGCTACGTTGAAACAGGTCTGGCAGAAAGCTATGTGAAATTACAGAGAGCAAATAGTTGTTTCCAGCCTCTTGTCAAATAGAAAACAGAGGGGGCAATGACACCATGTCAGAGCGACAGAAAAGCAATTAACCCCCCCACCCCCGGGTCTGAGTTAAAGTTGGCTTTCCAGTTGTTGTGTGACAGTACTGCACAAAAACCACAGGGAGAGAACTTTGAGTTGTAAATTTGTCGTGGTGTTTTAGCCTCCATTAGCAGATGGAGGCCATTGATGTAAGATAAAATAAACTGTGCTTTAAATTGTTGGTTATTTCAGCAGTTTGGAATGTGAATTCTCTCTCTCTCGAAATCCACATGGGGTGTAAGGATGGTCTCCTGTGGGCTATATCACAGTGCCTGTACTGTGAACCATTAAATCACCACACTGCTTCGAGCAGGAGAACACCTCTTTTAAAGCTATCTGCACTGACAGAGTCCTAATCGATGATTTTTCTCCTCTGCATTGTTGTTTCCTGCTATTGTTTAATGTGGTTTGTGGAAATACGAGCTGAAGCTTAAAACAATTTGGCTGTTTGACTGTGGTGCTTCCAAAGAAATTCTACCCAATTGCATTTGCTAACAATTTTATGTCCCTTCTCACTATTAACCTGTGACCTCATATAAATAGTTATTTCACTTGAGAGTCACTAAACTCTTAACCACTGTGGTCTGTAGTTACAATAACTACTCGTTTCTTTAATCCGTGACAGCAGTGACGACAAGCGGAGTGTTCTACCTGTGGTGTTTGCTCAGACTCAAAGTATGGGCTGGGCCACTGGTTACAGTCATCCTTCAGGTTCTGCTGAAGTGATGCCATGTGACTGTTGAGTTACTCTGTCTGCATCTGTCCCCGTTGGTTGAGGCTGCACTGATAAAATCCCATCCTGAGAGGTGCATTCTGTAAGGCATTAAACCCATCAGATTCGTCAGCCAAAGGGTTAAGAAATGACTCCATCTCATGTTTTCTGTTTGTTCAGATGTTTCTGTCAGACTCCTATTGCAGAACACTCTGTTACTCGGAGCTATCATGCAGCCCACCATTTTGAACACCTGTGGTTTTTTTTAACTAATCATGTCAACACCTGAAATAAATCCTTTTGTAGAATTTTAGCTCAGTGAATTCAAGTATTGGACATTTCAAGTTGCTGGTCTTTTATGTACCATAAACATTTGTTCTCATTAAGGCCTTGGTCTTTAACTAATTAGTTGGCTTTCGAACTTCCCTCACAGTTCACTCAGTAGCTTTAGAACAAATCTGTATGTTGCAATTCAGTAATGCCCATGTCATCAGTGAAAAAATGATTCTGTGTGTATGCTCAGGGGACATGGCACGTTCCTCCTCCCTTGGGTTCTTGTTTGCCATATCAACATAAAAAGAAGGAGTAAATGAGGGTTTGTGATGGCTGGCTGTGCAGTAGCTCAGCCCTGCCTCTTTCCTTGTTTAAATTGATGATGCAGCCTAGGCAGGATCTCTCGAGATATTATATTGTACATTGTGATGGCAGAAAAGCACGACTTAAAACATCAGGAGGCAGGTAATGGGACATGTGAAGTCTAAATTGATCAGCATTTGACTTATCTAGAATTGTTAAGTACAAGTCCTCAGTGAAAGCTCCAAGGAAGTGTGTTATAAAACTGAGATGTAAAAAATTGTCGTTCAACCTTTTTGTGCAAAGTTTTCCAGTATATTTAATGTGCAAAAAAATGATGGTCAGATCGTACTGATACGCTTGAAATGATTGATGTAAACGTGTGGAATTTCTGTTGAATCACAGGTGAATCTGGACTGGGAAAATCTACTTTAATAAACAGCCTCTTCTTGACAGACCTGTACCCGGAAAGGATAATCCCAGGAGCTGCTGGTAAGCACACTCTTGTTCTAGTTTCTCTGTTCTCAATGATTTTGGGGGTTGGATGCTTTTCTCTCAGGGTTTTAGTGACAGCCAGCAGTGATTCCTAGCTGTGATCATTTCTAATGGATTTCCTGATACTCGAACTCTTTGATAGGATGGGTTCCCTCTGTACCCAGGAGCCATGTGGGGTCTTTGTTGTTTAGTCTTCGAGTGCATTTGTACTGGCACCTAGAAAGCTGATCCCTTCTTTTACTTAAAACAAGTCATTGTGTCACAGTAAACAGAAACAATCAGAAACCTTCTGTAAACTTTAATGCATTGCAGTTCTGTTTACGCCTGCTTGGGCTTGCAACTTGATTCCTTTGCTTTGGGTTGATATTTACTGAATGTGAATTTCACCTCCTTTTTCCTTCAGTCCCTTGTGCCTTTTTTATTCTGTGGACCAAGGCAAACAATAATCCAACAAAAGAGAAATTGTAACAAAAGAGGGGAAGATGCTGTTTTTCTCCCCTTGCTGCTGCTTGTTGAATGACCTGAATAATTTATCATGTTAGCTGACAACTACTTGTTGCTTCCACCCTTAAGAAGAAAATCCATTATGTGTAATTTAGTATCATTCTCCAAGTTGCTGGGTACCTACAGGGTTTTTTTCTCAGTCCCTTTTGCCTTAGTTTCAGTGTTACATTTAAGAGCAATGTGACACCTCATGTAGCCTTCTAACAAAATCTGGGGAACTGAAGTACTGAGCCTTGCTGCCAAGTCACCAGGCCTCAGAAGGTAACCTGTGGAATACCATTTGTGTGATTGTATCTGCAAGATAATCTTTTGAGCTTAACTCTTAGAAATTCTGTTCTGAAAGGTCAAATTTCTTGTCTTGCAGAGAAGATTGAACGCACTGTGCAGATCGAAGCCTCGACGGTCGAAATCGAAGAGAGAGGTGTGAAGCTCCGTCTGACTGTTGTAGATACACCAGGGTATGGGGATGCCATCAACTGCCGAGACTGGTGCGTACCCAGAGCCTGCACTGGTCACCTGTACGTGAGTACAGGAGCACACGTGAAGCCTGACATCCATCTCGTATTGTGCCAGAGAGACCGGGGTGAGGAACTGAAGTGAAGCTCTAATAATGATATGCGGTTCCAAGCAGGATGGTGCTTTTAAGCACTTCCAAAAGTGACCCAAAGTGATCCCACTCTTCAGTCAGTTTGAGAGACTTCTAAATGAACAGTGACCTTGGCCTTTGTTGTAGTCAAGAAACAATGGAACCACTGGGACACAAATTCAACAATGCTCTGAGAAAGGAATTAACTTAGTCTTCAGTGCAAGTGGAAATCCAGATCATTGGCAATCAGTTTTCAGTGGTAATCCCTCTTCCCAGTTCTCTCAGGCCCCTGGACCTCAAGGCAAGGACTGGGAAAATGAAATCCCTCCCATCATAACTGAAGATGGGGTTATAGAGGCCACCTGAGCAACTTGAATTTGCTAAGTCTGTGAGACCTGACAAGATGCATCCCATCTCATCAGGTTATCTACGGCAGATGCAGTTGCCAAGCCAGTCTCTGTCAGATTTCAGAAGTCAGGCAGGCAGGGGAAGGCCCCAGGACGGGAAAAAGGGAAACACAATGCCCATTTTAAAAAAGGAGGACCCTGGGGACTACCTGGTGATTGTAACCATCTACACTGCGTGCACAAGACAGACATGGACCTGTTGGAGCAGATCCAGAGGAGAGCCACAAAAACCGTCTGAGGGCTAGAACAGCAGGTGAGAGAGTTGTTCAGCCCAGAGAAGAGAAAGCTCCAGGGAGACCTTCCTAAGGCCTTTCAATATATTGAAAAAGGGCTCGTAGGAAAGATGGAGTGGGACTTATTACCAGGCCCTGGTAATAACAGTGCAAGGGGCAGTGGTTTTAAGCTGAAAGTGGGTAGATTTAAGTTGGACATAAAGGAAGGAAGGTAAAGCACAACGAGGATGCTGAGGCACTGGAACATATTGCCATGGATGCACTGTGGCTGGAAGTGCACATGATCAGTCTGGACAGCGTTTTGAGCACCTTGGCCTGCTGAAGGGTGTCCCTTCCCACTGCTGGGGGATGAGAGTAGGTGATCATTGAATGTCCCTTTCAACTCAAACCCTTCTGTGATTTTTAAATCATTTTGGAACAAGAAGCTTGGGTTACCTTGAGCACGTGTAATTAATACAAATCAGAAGATAAGTACCGACCCAAGAGAAACCTGCTGTACCAGATGTGTGTTATTGTAGGTATATTTGATCAACTTGTAAAATAAAACAGCACAGGAGTTTGTTTTTTCTGGAATTCAAGTCAAATGTTAGGATTTGTGGCCTTCTCCAGTCTTGCAACATGAGTAAATCAATGGATATTGTCTTTGAAACATCACTGAAGTAATTGTCCATCAGGGAACAAACATGATTTCTTGAATCCATGTTTGTTTTACAGTTTTAAGACCATAATCTCTTACATTGATGAGCAGTTTGAGCGCTACCTGCACGATGAGAGTGGTCTGAACAGAAGGCACATCATAGACAACCGGGTTCATTGCTGCTTCTATTTCATCTCACCGTTTGGCCATGGGTAGGTGCTTCTCTGTCATGCTGATTTTTAAGTGATTTTGTCTCAGAAAATTGGTTTGTGCTGTTGACTTCAATCTTTGGAATCATGTTGCAATTGCTCAAGCAATTGCTAGAACTGGTGGAATTAACTCTGTGCCTTCTTTCTCCCTGTGGAAGGAGAGAGGTCTGCATTGGGGTGAAAATAAATGGGTAATTTGGGTCAAAAGTAAACTTTTCCTATATTTTCATTTTAGCCTTAAGCCTCTGGATGTTGAGTTTATGAAGGCCATACACAACAAAGTAAACATTGTGCCAGTGATTGCAAAAGCTGATACACTTTCTCTGAAAGAGCGAGAAAGGCTGAAGAAAAGGGTGAGTATTTGTCTGGCTTGCAGAAAACTCTGGCACTTGGTGATATCAGCCTGGGGAGGGATTCCCATTCAGCTCTGCTTTCTCTGTCCTAGCTGAGGAAGTGATAAACTCATGCACAGGGAATCATTGCTTAATGTGCAGTTTGATGTCTTTTAAGTTGTTTTTATGATCTTTTTAATTGAGAAATTGTCCTTAAACTGTTGGCTGTGTCCAGTGACAGGCTGGCTGTGTTCACAGATTGAGGGGATTTTGAAACTTGGGAGAAAACATTGAAATGCATTTGCTGGTGGTAATTGCTCCCTTTCCTGTTCAGTCAGTCCCAAAGGACAACAGCAGTCTCTGTATCTATAATGTCCACATAGTTGGTTGTTTTTACACAGTCACAGTTCTGGTGATTGAAAAATGGGATCTGCAGAGATCTTTTTCTGATTCAAGTGTTGTTTTCCAGGTCAATGAGTTTTAGGATTTTCAAAGCAATTACGACTCCTGAGTCAATGCTTTACAACTAAAAACAATTGCAGAGGTTTACAAAAGCTCAGTTTCTTCTGTGTAGTCCACAAAGGAGAGTGTTTGTTTGAACACTGTTGTTTTCCTGAAAGTCTGTGGCGAGGAGTTGTTGAGTATGGTGAGGAAACTGAGTGTTTAAAACCCAGCCCTTGCCAAGTGATTTGGATCAGTGAGATAGGCCCAAACCTCTGCAGAGACTGTGCAGAACCCAGGAAGTAAACTTACTTTTAATATTTAAAAGTACTGACTTTACATGTATATCATCTCCATTTCTTATGTTATAAATCTCAGATTCTGGATGAAATAGAAGAGCATGGCATCAAGATTTATCACCTCCCTGATGCTGAATCAGATGAGGATGAGGATTTTAAGGAGCAGACCAGGCTCCTGAAGGTATGACTGGCTTCATGGGTTACATATGTGGGTATGGTCATCTTTTTGGGCTGCTCAGATGGCTTTAGAGCAAGATGCAGCACCCAGTGATGAGAACTTTGGCTGGGTCCCTGTCTCTGCCCAGGCTTCCCCATCTGGAGATGGTGGTAGCAATTACCCTTCTGGTTTCTGCACCTTCACATAAAAAGCATTGCAGACTTATTACCATAATGTGCAGTGCTGAGCAGAACAAGAGCTGTTCTTGGAGTCGTCTGCTCTGATTCATTATCAGTACTTTTTGCACTTTTGACTTTCAGGCCAGCATTCCATTTTGTGTCGTGGGATCTAATCAACTCATTGAAGCCAAAGGTAAAAAAGTTCGAGGTCGACTCTACCCATGGGGTGTAGTTGAAGTGGAGAATCCTGAGCACAATGACTTCCTGAAGCTGAGGACTATGTTAATGTAAGTTGAAAAACAATCACCAGGAAGCTAAATGCTGTGTTGGGGATTTGGAGCAGCTGTGGAATTCTTGGAGACATTCAGAATTCACTGGAGAAGGCTGTGAGTGGCCTTGATCCAGCTGACCTAGGCCTCAGCAGGGATTGGACCACGTAGGCTCCAGAGGTGTTTTCCAGTTGGATTTACTCAATGATTCTATGAAAAGAATATTTTGTCTCATTCTTTTGTTCAGCACAGTGTTGTATTGCTGCTCAGAATCCCAGCAACATGAAGCAGGTTGCTCCACACCTTGAGCTTATTCAAATGTGTCAACATGTAGAGAAAGAGATATATGTACACAAAAAAGTAACACACACATGCAGGTCCACTGGAGGATTTCCTTTTTCAGGCTTTGCTGCTCTGCTTCCCCTGGCCAGCACTGCCATCAGAAGGATGGCTTATGTCAGGGCTGCCTTGGGATCTGAGTTGGTTTCTCTGTGTCTTTTATTGTACTGAGTTGAACTGGCTTTCAGATTAGCATGCTAAATGGGTGTACGTGCTGATCACATTGGCCCAGTCCAGTGCTGAATGTGAGAGCTGGTTAAGCAAGCTGATGTGACACAGGTATGTTTTATCTCTTCATTCTTCTTCTTTCTTCCTCCAGCACCCATATGCAAGACCTTCAGGAGGTGACCCAGGATCTTCACTATGAGAACTTCCGCTCCGAGAGGCTCAAACGAGGCGGCAGGTTGTTACCTTCTGGTTGCATGCTGCTGCTTCCTCTTCTGAGTTTGTTTTCTTGCCTCTCCTACCATTTCATTGCTAGGATTTGGTAGATGTGGTGGTTTAGGCCAATATCCACCCAGTCATAATATTACTCCCCCCTCCTAAGCTGGACAGGAGAGAGAGAGAGGAATATAACAAACTGTCTGTGAGTTGAGATAAGGACAGAGAGATCAAACTCGGCAATTAGCGTCACGGGCACCTCCCCCACGGGCTGCCAGTGGGTCTCTGCTTCCCGGTGGCCTCCATGGACTGCAGGGGGACAACCTGCTTCACCATGGGCNCAACAACTTCTTCTCAAATGTTACTCACAGAGGTGTTACCTCCATCACTAATTGGCCAGGCCTGGGTCAGGTGCAGGGTCCAGCTTAAAACCAACCGGCCCTAACCCTGTCAGCTATAGGGGAAGCTTCTGGCAACTCTCTTTGTTTAAAGAAGCCACCTCTCTAGCCCCCCTGCTACTGAAAAAAACCTGGCCCAGGCCAAAACCACCACAGTAGATCATAGACAGCTCTGTAGCTCCAGTTAGCACAAGGTTCAGTTGACCAGCTCGCACAGAGTGTAACAAAGCATTACATAAATGTGAAGAGGCAGTTGTGGCATTAAAAGGGAACAGTTAGATCTCTGCTTTGCTTTGAGGCTTGAACACAGGTGGATTGGAATGTTTGAGGTAAGTAGGTCAGATACCTGTGATAAAATGTAGTCTTAAAAAATCTGCAAGTTAGGCTGGTGTTGGGATGTTAAAAGAAAGGGTTTTTTTCACAATTATCTAATGGAATGTTTGTCCTGAATCTTTAAAGGGAGAAACTTGAGTCCTTCTGCAGTGCTTTGTTAAACAAGGTATACATCAAGGTATATTTCTTTGCATAGCAGCCACAGGGTCATGACTTTCAACCCTGTTTTGAGGCCTGGTGGGTCGGGCACAGCTTTCCAGGCGAATGAGAGGGGCAGAACCCTCCGTTTGTAACTAAAATACCAGGGGTTGTGAAGTGGAGTTTGTGACTTCATGTTGAAAACAGGATGTTTCCAGCTTTTGTGGTTTTCGGCTGCTTCTCTTTCTTCAGCCACTAGAGGGTCTCACGATTGCACAGTTCCGTGGGTTTCATACACGTTGCAAAGCTTTTTCCGTCGTGCTCCTGGCTTAAGGTTTGTCCCGTGCCCAGGCAGCTTTCAGCAAAAGGAGTTTGTCTCTGCAGGCAAGAGGCCATGCTCTTCTCCCTTGAGTTTTAAACGTGGTCTTTTGAAGGGCTAGCTATACAAAGAAGATATTGCCAGGTTGTGGTGCCTGCTGTCCAGCAGGTGTGTGTACAGCTCAGGAAAGCATGCAACCTAAGGGAATCAGCGTTCAAATAGTGCTCACCAATGTGCAGAGGATTTCAAGTTGTCTTTGGCAAGGGCCTGTGATAGTAAGTTGCTCTTAGGTTGGGGTATATTTCCTTAAGAAACCGAAACATGGGTTTGTATCTTGTGAAGTGGCCCATCTGTCTTTGTCGATCTGTTTCTGAAGCAGTGCTAGAGTGGAGTGGACTGTCACTGAGGGTAGTTTGCATGTGAGTTTATCTCAGACTTGCATCTGCCCCAGGGGCAGTGCTTGGCCATTAGGGCTTGGTGAGTGCACTCATTGATGTTCTTAGAGACTCTTGGGCACAAAGGGTATTTTGACAATCCATTTCTCTGTTAACTTTCCAACAAGCATCAGTTTGATGGCACTTGTGTGATTGGATCTGTTAGCAGATCTTCCCCATTGCAGCATGGGATAGGAGAAACCTGTTAGCAAAGTGGTAGGTCACCTTGAGACTATTGCACATGGAAATATTCTTGTGTTTGGTTGCTCAGTGTAAAACTGGAATGTCTCAGTTGAGCAAGAATTTGGTGATATAGTGATTGAAAGCATTTGCTTCCTTTCGACAGGAATAATCACTGTTTGTTCTAATCTTTAACATGTTATACAAAATAAATAATTTGGACTTGCAAAGTAACCATACACAGAGAAATAAAAAAGCTGCAGAGTCTGCAGTGGAGCAGAGGATAAAGAGTTCCTGCAACTGGAAGGATGTTAGATACATGCAGCGGTTGTACTGCTGCTGTGGCTTTGGCTATGAGTGTTTGGTAACAAATGTGGTTCATGTTACTGATGGGCTAGAAGAGCATCACAGGAAGATTCTGCCAAATCTCCAGATGCAGAATTTCTTACAGCACTTGTTATTTTACATGTCAAATCCATGTTGCTGTTAACAACTTGTCCAGCATTAACTTGAATTCAGCAGCACTGCTTTCTTGCACCAGTGAAATGTTGCCGTCAAAACATTGCCTGGAAGTTCAAAAGCTGGAAGGCAGGCACGTTACTGACCACTGCTCATCTTGTTTTAGGAAAATAGAAGATGAAGAAGTAAATAAAGACCAGATTCTGCTGGAAAAAGAAGCTGAGGTGAGATGCCAGAACTCTTGCACTCCTGTGATGGAAGAATTTTTGCTGTCGTACCAGTGTTTTAGGTCAAGTGATTGATATGATCTTGGTAATTGATAAAGCAAAAGACTGAACTTGCTAATGGGAAGTTATTCAAGGTGCAGGAGCAAACCAGGATGTTGAAAGGTGTAGAGGAGTCTCAGGATAGTGATTTATTGGAACAAGATCTGGTAAAATGCTCGATTCTGTTGTACTAGTGGGTGATGGCTGTGGGTGAAAGTTCTGAGGTTGGCCAGTGCAGACTGGGGAAAACTCATTTCAGCTCTGCAGCAAAGGAGGAAACAGTGGTAGGAATTGTCAGGAATGAAGAAGGAAACAGAGATTCTCATTCTGTCACGATGATAGATCCATAAGGCAGAGCTCTTGATGAATGCAGAGACCCATTTTTATTGTCCCTCTGACCCAAAAAGGATAAAGCCAAGACTAGAAAAAGTACAGCAAATAGCAAAAAGTGGGCAGAAGGGCTGAAATGGAGACCTGAGGCAGGCCCTGTACCAGAGGAGATGAGTTTAATGTTCTTGTTGGGAAGTAGGTGACGGAGGGGAAGGACAGAGTAAGGGGCTTATATGGTCAGACAAGGCAGGACGGGTGGGAATCTATGGTACAAGAAACAGATCACACTTAATGAGACTAGTAGATGGCTGGTTTCAAAGTAAAAAGATACTTTGAAGATAGTGTGTAAGATGTGGAACTCGTTGGCATGGAGCTTTGAGCATAGCAAGAGTGCAGATAAGCTAAAGAACGCTGAGAACCTGAATAGTTTTGCTGTCTCCATCAATGTGCTCACTAAACACAAAGGTAGGGGTTTGTTTCTGGATTAGCAAGTTCAACGTGGAGAGATTTTCAGCATTTGAGAGAGTGTGTCAGGCAGTACTGGGTGTGCACACCTGGCTGTGTTCCCTCTTCTGGACAAACAGTAGTTGTGTATTGGCAGCAAAGCGGCGTGTTCTGAGGCTACAGGATTCTTGTGTGCTCCCCCTACAGCTGCGCCGCATGCAGGAGATGATCGCCAGGATGCAGGCCCAGATGCAGATGCAGATGCAAAGTGGAGAAGGAGACGGCACTGCAGTCCACGGGCACCATGGATAAAGTCTTGGGTAAGATGTTCAAATAGCCACTAAAAGGGTTTTTCTTTTAACTGCTCCTTGTCATGGTGGCTATGAAGTGTTAGAATAATGTCTGGAGGATGAGTTTGCATTGGTTTCAGTCTCAGCTTTGTTAATCCTTAAAAAACCTGAGCAGCAATGTGGTTGTGTGTGTGTGTTTAGAGATGTACATGTATTCTCACATTTTCCATAAGGTCAGCTGACAGGAATTGAAGGATTTCCCTGAGACTGTGTGAACAGGTGATTCTCAGAACTCAGGATGCAGTCCCTGCTCCGCTGTGACTTGTCAAAGGTGTGCAGTTCCCTGGGGTTTCTAAACATAAGACAGCTGATCTGAAACCGTGCTTTTCTGCCTTGTTTCTAGATTACTTCACACCCTGACTTAAAGGAGACCTCTTGGAGTTGAAGTATGATGGTGTTGCACCAGAAAGGATGCCCTTTGCTCCACGTGTGGTTTGGGGTTTGCTCCAGGAAGGTTTAAGGTGGAAATGCATTGTGGTAGCTCTTGTGATAGGTTTTTCATAACGTGTAGTCACTCGGTATTTTATCTGTTACACACTTCTGACTTGGTTTAGTATTTCTTATCCTGAGCTTCTTTTCCATTTCCCGTTGTATCAGGGTACCAGGTAGGCACTGAAACTCTTCCAGCTCAACAGAGTGTTAGGTAATTACTCTTATTTTTTTATATGGCTTTATTATCTCCCTGCTTTTCACTTTGTATTACATCTAGTATTAAAGAGCTGTCAGTGACACCCTGTTCAGTGGCATGTTGTCATCCCTTCTCTAAGGGTCTCTGCAAGGTCGATTTTAGGGTTTTTTGCAGTATTTACAGATGAGTGTCTGATCCCACCAGCCCTTTTACTCTCTCTGCTCAGTGCAGATTATTTCCTCAGCCTCTGCAAATATCTGATCAAAACTCAAGCGTGCCTTGTGTCTTAACAAAAGAAATAAGAGGGAATGCCTGTTCCAGAGGCACGCTGTGTTATATGTGAGAGCCATTATTTCTGTCAGGCTTAACCTTGAGGGACACACGTTCCTCTGTGTTTGCCTAAAGTCTCTTACTCTATTGCAGGTAATTGTTAAGAGCTTCTTGGGATCAGTGCAAATCAATCCTGCTATTTTCTGGCGTTCTTGTAGCCAAATAAACTTGAATAATGCTGATATTGTTAAGTAAGATAAACCCCAGACATGCTCGAGTGTTTCTGATATCCAAATGTGTAAGAAAGTCTCTAATTCCTAGTGAGTATTTTCCTACTATTTTTAGGGCATTGCAAACTGTTGACTGTAGTATAAAATAAATACTAGCACAGTTCTCTTTAATAAAGTGCTCTGTGCCTGACAGGATCAATGCAAACTGTATTTTAAGGTCTTCCTCCAAGGTGGAGATGGCAGTATTACTTTGGAAATGACCCTGAGAAGTTAATGCTTTGTTTTGTTTGTGTAGTTTAGGCCAAGCTCACTTTCTTTAACACTGATAGTAAAGGAGCCTGGTTTTTAGCTTGGCTGGGCTTCTCCTACATATCATGTCTGGTACTGTACACAGGAACAGCTACAGTGCACAGGGGCCTAGGTGGCAGCTGATGAGGAAAGCAGTACTACTCCTTGGCTGGTTTTTCTGCTACTCCCGATCAAGCCAGCAATCAGGTTTCCTAATCTGATCTGTTACAAAATGTTGTTATCTGAACAGTTAATAAACAGATAGAATTGCAACATTTTCCTCTTCTCTGAGCTCAGCTGCAGCTGTGACTTTGGTATTTTTTTAGTGTTTCTTTGGAAAAATGAACAGGATTTCTAGAGCTGATGTGTCATTCTAGGGGCACTTCAGTGGCTGGGTTAAATCTAAACCTGCCAAGAAACTGACATTTTTAGCCTCCTGAAACTGCTGTTTGTGAATTGGTTTATATTTAGATCTTTCTCAAAATGTGAAGTAAAATCCTGCATCATAGCCTCTGCCAGGGAGCTCCAGCTTTCTTCTCAAAAGCAATTGCTGTCAAAGTTTTGTGCAAGTCATTTGACCTTCCCTAACCTTCACAACAGTGCAAATTAGAACCTTTCTGTGTGTGGGGATGCACAGAAGTGTTAAGTACCATTTTGTCGAATATTTATGTAATAAAACCCAGATGAAAAGACATACACTTCAAAGTTCTTGTCTTGCTTTTTCAAAAGAGCAGGTAAAACCAAAGCAACGTGGCAGTATTGTCAGAAAACACTCCACAGCACTCTCCTGAGTCCTAAGTCCTGTTTCTGTGAATCAATTGCCATCATTCCACCAAAAGAACTTGCTGTGAAGTGAAGGAATCAGAGGCTTTGTGAAGTCCTGTGCTGTTCCTCGGTTGCCACAACTGTGGGTTCTTTTTTCCTGGTGATGCAGTGTTTGTCCACTTGTCAGCTCTTCGTCTGGTAGCTCTGTGGTGAACGTGCTGCGGAGGAGAGCTCTGGGACATCCCTGTTCTCACCACAAAGCTTGGCAGGGTATGGAAAGCTGCAGTGGTGCTATGAACCTGTACTTGAAGACAAACTGTGAAATCTGAGCTGTGTGCAGCGAGGGCTTGGGTGCACACATGGCTCTGTGTGTGGGGTTTGGGTAGGTTTTTCCACCCTCTCTCTTCTGACAGGGGAACAAAAGCAGCTTTTCCGTGTGTTTGGTGCTGTTTGGTGACTGCCTGTGGAATTATTTTAAGCAATGTCTTACTCTTTTTGAAATATCATGTATCTGTTGAAATGTTTGATCAGGGTAGAGGATTCTGTTTGATCCTCGGCCAAATGATTTGAGCAGGAGAAATGTTTTTGTATGGGTTTTTTGTGTGGTTTTTAACAGCAAAAAGCAAGTTGATGAATCTTGCTGTTTGAACTGAAATACTCAAGACAGCCAATTGCTTCTTCCCAAGGCTTTAGGGCAGTCATTCACAGTGTGCCTGATGTCTCTGAAGGTCTGTTTCCCCTTCGCTTTTCTTGTGGTGGTCTCGTAATTAACGGTTTCATGGTAAGGCAGGAAAAGTGAGGCTGGCTTTCTCAGCATCTGTTTCAGACTCAACGAGTCGTTGAAGAAAAGACTTGGAGACCAAAGGTAGATGTTGTTTGGTGGCTCACCAAGCTGGCCACAGTTCTTTTTCTGATACAGCATTGTAATGGGTTTTATTTTAGAAGTCAAAATACTGTTCAATTTGCAGAGCTTTAGAGTTGGTAGCAAAAATTCCTTGCTCTTGGTACAAAAATGTGTGATGTTCTGGTTTATGTACTGCCATTAGCCAAAATGTAATAAAATATGCTGAAGTATGTTTGGGTTTGTTTATTATGATTCTGTCTTATGATCAGCCCTGACAATATGAATTTGTTTATGGTGGTGTGTTTTAAACATAAAGGAGAAATGCAGATATGGTTGAAAGAGAACACATTGATGCATGTGCACAGAATATGGGCATGACACCCTGTGTGCTCCAGGTGTGCAGGTCCCGTTCCCTTCCCATAGGTGTGCCCAGAGCTGCTGAAAGGTCCCTGCCTGTGGGATCTTGGCTTTGTAGGAGCTCTCACCAAACTTGTACTTCCATGAATTGTGATGTTACATAGAATGAAGCTGCTGGTTGTTAGGTGATGCTTCTAATGTCATTGTTTTCTCCAGTGAGTGGTGCTTCACCTCTGCACAGAGTGCAAGGTTGACCTGGGTGGGCCTGCTTTGGCAGGGGGGTTGGACTAGATGATCTCTAAAGGACCTTTCCAGCCCGTCCCCCACCCCATTCTGTGATTCTATGACAGGTTGTTTGAGCTTTGTTCTAGATACTCCAAAATTAGTTATGGTTTTGTCTTCCTGTGAAATGACCACAACAACCCCTCTGGCTGGTACAGATTAAGGGCACCGGGCTGCGTCCTTGGCTCTGGATTCCTGAGGGAAGAGTTAACCCAGAGGATTTTACAGCAGTGCATTTCATACTTGGAATGTGTGGCCTTTGTGCCCCGGTCTGGACAGTCCCCTTTGGATGGCTTTGCATTGCTGAGGGGCACACACCTCAGACCACTCCACAGGGCTAAAACTTGTGCATGGTGTGATTCTTCACATATGGCTACAAGTACATCTATGTTTCATTTATGTGAAGTATCCGGTGTGGAACTGGTCGTCTAGACTCTAGTGTGAGGAGAGGCAAGGAAGCATCCTGAATGTGTCAGACCTGCTTTTGGAAAGAAGACTTTCTGTTTGTACTGATGGCATTTCTTTTCCAGGTGGAGAAGACTGCTTGTGTGGGATTCAAATCCAGTTCTAGAAAAGAATTGCATTAAGAGTTGCACAGTGAAATAAGTCCTGGAAAACCTTACTGTTAAAACATCTTCCAGATTTGTCAATTCTGTGCACATGGACAAAAAGAAGTGTGATTGTGGATGACAACTGAACTAGCACATCAGGCACAGAAAACACCTCACAAAACTGGGTAAAGGTGTTTGAAGTTTTGTGTTCAGGAAGGGTGTGTATTGCTGCCAGTGGCCTTCCCACAGCTTTTTATCACACACTCCTGTGTAGGAAGAAAAAGGAAGGTTGGGCATGAAAAAAACCCAATGAAAATCATGATGGTAGTTTAGTATTAAATGAGATTAAAGTGATGATAAGCCTAACTAGCCATGTAGATGTGCTGTGTGCACTGTGCTACCACTGACAGTGCTGGAAGTGATAGATACACTGATGCACTCTTCCAGGCAGTACGTAGACCTGCATACTCATGTGCTGGAACAAGTTTTCTTTTCCATTAAATCTGCTTCATAAAGCCAAGCTATCACCTTGTTTTTGAGTGCTTGCAGTGCATCAGGATAGGGCTGTGCAGATAAACTCTCATGGGGTTTGTATGCAGCAGTGTGACAGAGGTGAGCAGGTCTGGGCGCATGGTTTCAGTGTAACTGTGTACGTGTGGCTGTCTTAACACTTGATAGTTCAGCTTTCCCCACAGGCAACAATCCCACTGTGCATTTCTCAGGATTGTTCACATGAACAGTTCTGCTGACAGCTTTTGTTTTTCCTCTGGATTGATTTATTATCCCATTTACAGTTGTACTTCTATGAATATTTCCAGTCCTTTTCCACCATTTGTAACAGACTTGGGATTTGTTTTCTTCTCATCGTCCCCGTGCTGTTGGGTCGATGTTTCTTCTCTATCTTTAGACTCCTGCCCTTTCTTTGCTGCTTCCATTTGGTATCCTGGAAGTTGCCCATGTTTTTCTGTTATGGAGCAACATGTTTGTAGGCTCTTCTTCTCCTAGTTAGAGGTACAGTGGGTTGTCTACAAAAGTGTTCCCTCTTTTGAAGAGTAGCTGGAGCTTACTCCCTGGCCAACTTGGCTCTTCAGCGAGGAAGGAGGAAGATAATTTAGAGACTCTTGAGTTCTTGTTTCGGGTCATCTGAATGTGAGGATGGCTGGGCTGGAGGTCAAATGCATGCCACTTGCTCCAGCAGGAATTAGTCATACCTCCCTCTCTTCATAAATGCTCAGATGACCTCAGAGGCAGCGAGAAGAAAGCTGTCTGGTGATGTTAGAAGAGAGGAATGTTTAGTATTTCATTGTGAGATTGCACCAAAAAGAACTAGAATCAGCTTTTCTCTTAGTAACAGTTTATTGTGCTGGACAGCAACATCACAGGCCCAGTGCAAAAAGGGTGGTGATTTTTATTGCTTAGTTTTCTTCAGAAGCTGGGAGTTAGTGGCGTGTCCTGAAAAGACCCAAGTTCAGGCTTGTCGGTTGTAACTTTAGATGTCAGCTGAGTCCTCTGTTCTTTGTGTGAGTTAGACAGACTGAGTGCAGGGAAAGGTTGTGTCTTCAGGCATCCATCCTGCACCTCACATACTGCTGTTTAAGTAGATAAGTACCGCAGGGACCTTGCAGAGCATGTGGTACAGCTGTGGCTGGGCACGCCTCATATCCCTGGCACTGGCTGCTCCAGAGCATTCTGGCTGGTTTCTCTTGCTTCTGTGCCCTGAAGGGAGAGTTTCCATCAGGCTTTTACTGGTTTATTTCAGAGATTCCATGGTTAAGAGGAAAATATTTGCTAACCCCTGTTTCTTGACCTCTGTAAAGAAAAACACCTTTAGTGTGTCTTTGTGGACGCTTGGTAGTGGATCCTGAAGAGCTACGCGCTTTAGGGAAGTATCTGAAATGTCAGGGAAATGAGGTTCTTAATCAGTGGGGAAGGCACAAGGATATTATGTATATAGGCTTTGGGAAGAATTCAGACTATTGCTTGGGAAGGGTTTGTGCTGGAATTCAGTACAAAGAGCTCCATGAAATCATCTGATCTGCCATATTTGCTGTTTTCCTGACATTGTGTAGAGAATAGTGCCCAGAGAGCTGAACACTGGGCTCCTGCTGGCAAGACAGTGAGAGAAAGCCAGGGGGAGTATCTGCAAGGGTTCCTGCAGTGGAAAGGTGAGCTTCCTTTGGGTGATTCAAACCCTTTATAACTCAGCTTTTCCCACAGGCACCAGTTCCAGCCTGCATCTTTTCGGTAGTGTTCAGGGGAACAGTTCTGCTAACAGCTTGTGTTCCTGCTCCCACCATCCCTGTTGCCTCTCTCTGGAGATGCTCGGTGCTGGCTCAGAGCTGCAGTGTCCTGGGTTTGGGCAGCCCAGAAGGGGAAAGGCTGGGAATGCAGTCAGGGTGACCAGAGGGGATTGTAGCTGTGTCCTTCTGGGCCAGCATTCTTCTGCAGGGTAACCTGCTGCCAGAGCATATGGGCAGTGTTACGGGACACAGTACACTACAGAACCTCTTCATCATCCCCAGCGTGCTGTTACCTGCTCTGAAATCAGCCTGTTGCCACAGTACCAAGGGGGGAGCATGTGTGATGAAGCCAGATTTGGCGTAGTTCTTGGCCAAGTCCAGAAACAGAATGGAGGGAGTAGGAGGAGGAAGCAAAAGTGTATCTAAGGAGTGGTTTGATGGGCAGCTTTGTTGACAGCACAGCTCAGACCTGATGGGATTGCCTAGGGCTGGCCCGTAGCCACGGTAAGGGTGTGTCGAGGTTTCAGGCGTGCTGGGAAGTTTCTAAGCTGTTTAGCAAGGCAAGATCTTCTGATGTAGCTGCAGTCTGCAGATTTAGTTTCGGTTCTTGAAATGCAGTAGGGAGATGAAGCTCACTTCCACCCACAGGCATGTAAATCTGGCAAGACAGAGGAGGTGTCCAAGCTGTCTGAGACAGGGAACGACCTGCTTTTCAGAAACCACCTCTGGCTAGAGCAGAGGCATCCATGCAGACAGCCTGCTTGGCTGTGAGAAACAGGCCCCACGAAGCAAGAACTGCTGTGCTTTGATTTGCTGTGGGAAAGACTAAGCTCCTTGCTAGGAAAAGAATAGGGAGAGTTACTAAGTCTGCCAGCCCTGGGGCTTACTGCTGCTCGCTTTGAAACCCAGTCAGAACGGTTCTGTAGGACCGAAGCAGCTAATTGCTGCTGCTCCAGTCTCAGCCCCGTGTGAGCTCAGCTTCTTCCTGTGGTGCTGTAGCCGGTGCTTGGCCTGTTGGTTTCAAAGTACATCTGTGTTCCAGGAAGGGTCCACTTTGCCAGATTCAAACTTCTGCTCAACCACAGAAGTCACATGAAGGAAAGTATGGTGAAAGGTCAGAGATGCTGGAGCTGTAAGACATGCTGAGCTGCTGGGCTGTCTGGCTTGAAGTGCCTCAAGCCGGCTGTCCTGCTTGAGAAACAAATTGAGGCTGATGGGGCAAAGAGCAGGAATCACCTCAGTTTTATAAGCAGAAGCCAGAAATTCATGGGAAGATTCCCATGTAGGAGGCAGAGGAGCTCCCAGGTTACGTGATGATGACAACTTGGTACATTCTGTGGAGCGAATGAATAAATCAACACACCCCGAGAGCCGATGCAAAACACTCGCTGAAACCCATCCCGGGCTGCTTCAGCAGGGTACTTACGCAAAAAAGGGAAAGGCACTGACAGTGAGGTGCTGGGTTCAGAACATGCCCACTCCTGTGCCTCAGAATTTGCAATTCTCCCGTTGTTTTGATGGGGTTTATTCATTTTTTTTCCTTTTAAGAAGCTGTTCCGTAAGGGAAAGCCAAACACTGAGATCGGGCAGTTCCTGTGGCAGTACTTGCTCCTGAAGGCGAGCAGGTTCTGAACTGGGAGCATTTGG
Source organism: Urocolius indicus (assembly GCA_013401255.1). Taxonomy (NCBI): domain Eukaryota; kingdom Metazoa; phylum Chordata; class Aves; order Coliiformes; family Coliidae; genus Urocolius; species Urocolius indicus. Next base: position 111,455 of record WBNH01006063.1, read on the forward strand.
CTCTCGGGTGGTATGTTAGGGGAGCAGTTCACTTGCTGAACTAGCTTGCTCTCTTTGGGAAACTTGCACCCAGGACAAGAAAACTGGTTTAAATCTTCCTTTTGTGCCCAGCAAGTGGGCTCAGGCTGCCTGTGTTACCTGTGAAAACCGCTGTGGTGGGAAGGCCAGTGCTCCCCAGGCTGTGCCACCCCACTGTGCCATGGCCAGGGAGCTACAGCTGCTGTTTCCTGGCACAGAGAGCTTGGGTTTGGGGGCACAGTGAGAAACCTGACAGTTCACTCTTTCTCTAGCCATGTGCCAGCTGGTTGCCTCAACTTTGGATGTAACTGAAGGCAGCACAGTTAGTCAGCGTTGCTGACTTTTCGTTTTGTTCTGAAGCATCCAGCCTGTGAAATGGGACCATTCCTTCTCCTCTTTTGTATTTCAGACACTTTTGGAAGCACACGTCCATAGTAAGTGGGCTTTCGCGTGGTTATGTTGGCTGAATGCGAGGAAGAGGTGATCTTTCCTTCCTGTTATGATTTCATACGTAGGGATGTTTGCTCTTTGCTGATGTCTTGTCTCATCCTGTCCCTCCCCTGTTCCCCCCACCACCCCCAACCACTGACAGATGTTTTTTATGTCAATCTTTGAAGCACTGTACAAGCTGTGACTGGATTGAACCCTTTTGCAGCTCCTCTGAGGTAACGAACACTGGCCTGATTTTACAAGTAGGGAAGTTAGATGAACCTCGATGAGATTTGGGGTTTTTGTTTAAAAGGAGGAGGAGGGAGAGCTTTCTGACACTCCCAGTTGTGCAGAGGGATTGTTTAGGGCTTGCTGCTTCAGACATGCTTGGTTAACCTCACCGTGCAGATTTTGGTCAGTAAGAAAAGAGGGAAAGCGACGCGTAGTTGTAGAAAAGACTGTTTCCTGTCTGCCTCGTGTTCAGGCTGTGACACCCAAAGGACTAACACCTATTGAAAAGCCTTGGGATTCAGTTTAAAGCAAGTTGTTGGGGATCCTGGGGATATTTCTACCCTTCTGCAATAGGATGGTTTGCCACATGGAGACAATGCACGGCTGGACTGTGTCTGTGCTGCCTGTAGATGAAGAGAACGAGAAGCACCGTTTACCTGCACTTCTGTTTTGATGCTGTGGCTCAACAGCTCTGTTTCTTTGCCACTTGTAGCTCGTGTGTGCTGGTGATCTTTGTGCTGTGGGTTCAGAGCTGCTGCTGGCAATAGGTGGAACCTTCTGGCTGGGGAGAACGTGTTCAGACAAGTGCTAATCAGACTGGAAGGAGCTGCAGAGCAAGCGCCGGCCGGGCTTAATTTGTTTGTTGTAATCGCCACTTTCACCATGAGAGCGAACTTAAAATACAGACAGCATTATGAAAGTCAAAGCAGGTGATTGCAAGAAAGGATTGCATCCGCTAATTTGTGCTGTTAGCAGACTAGTTTCCCCTGTGCCTAAGTGCCCAGGCCTGCTCGAAGTAGCTGGAAAACCTTGAAAGTTTAATTCTAGGGCAGAGTCTGAGGCAAAGGGTCTTTGCACTTACAAAGGACAATGTCATTGCTAGGCAGAGTGTGTGTGGAAGGGCTCCTGAGACATGCCCCAAAGCGGAGCAACCTGAAAAGCACTCAGCGTTGCCCCTGTAGCATGTGTAGAAGGAGCTAAAGCTGAAGTGGAAACCAACCCCCCACCAAGTCTGCAAAGTTCTGTAGCATGGAAATGTGTTTCCCTGGTTGATGTAGCAAGATGTGGCTGGTGAGGAGTACCTTTGGCGTGGTCTCTCTGCCAGCAGCACTAAGTGCGTTTTGCCAGTTTGTGAAGTACCTCCATTCGTTAGTGCTGCAGAACAGCCCTTTGTGTGCCTCCAGGTCAGTGTTAACAGTGAGGGAACCTGGTGGAAGACAGGAATTCCAGGCAGTTGCAGCTACGTCCGTGTTAATTCATCCTTTGTGCCGGTCATGTGGATCAAATCTCTGGTTACCTGGCAGGTCCTGTTTGCCTTGGCTTGAATCTTTTGCCTTTTGTTTGTAATAGTCATTGTATTGATCAAATTCTGTGATGTCACTCCCTTCTCTTTCATGTTTTCCTGCCATCTGGGTACAAGTGGGCTGTGAGTACAGAACAACACTTGGCTGTAATTGCTGGAATTGGCTTGGTTTTCCTATCTGAGAAGTGGTCTGATGCAATCCCGAGCTGTCAGGCAGACAACTTGTTTATGGCAGATGAGACAGGTTGAGGAGTGATTGGGCAATCCCCGCAGTCCAGTCTGCACCCAGTTGGCTGAGTCAGCCTGGAAGGGAATCCCGAGAATGGGGCAACTAGTTTCCTGTCTGGTTCTGCCGCACAAGCTGCAGAGCACTTGACTCAGCTCACCTGGGATGAAACACTTCCAGATCAGGAGTACGTAAAGACATTGGTAAAAATGAGAATTGTTCCCTCAGTGGAGCTCTGAGGTGCTCTACAGCTGGTACTGTGACACCAGGTCCTCAGGGGAGATGGGAAAGAAGAGTGAAAACCAGCAAGTACAATGTCAGTGCTTGGCATTGCTTGCCTTCTTATTATGAGATAGAGCTTTGGGAAAGGTGTGCTAGCAAAATTAGCAGTAGATGTTATTTTTTTCAGTCCACAGAGTTTCTCTTTGCCATGATGATGGATTTGCAGAGGAAGCAACCTTTCCAGCTGCTGTTTTTCTTGGATAAGGAGCCTGCTTTGAAGGACTTCCTCCATCCACAGCCAGAAGGGTGATTAAAGAAAGAGGTGACTTCATAGCATAGTAAAAGGGTGATTTTAATAGTCCCACTCAGGCCAAGAGGAGAATATGAGGCAGATTAGCTGTAATATTAGTTGAGTGAATGGGTTACACCTCACCATTGCTTTTTATCTCAGTACCTTGTGCTGACACTGCACCCTTCCAACAGCAACAGCTGATTTTCACGTGCAACGGTATTCTTCTTGTTCTAGCTCATAAAAGTGGAGTCTTGTCCTCTCTTGTCCCTTCCAATGCTCATGGTGGAAGGAGCTGAAGATGAAAGGTGGTGCCTGGTCCTAACCACGCAGGTACAAACGAGAAAGGGAGGAGTGAGTTCTCTAACAGGGAAAAGTCACCTGTTATAGTTTCCTTATAGATCTATGAGAGAGAACCTGTTACAGAATGATTTTAACATCTCGGCAGCAGTAGCTGCCAGGTACCATCAGCAGGGACAATATTATCTGCCCTGAAGAATTGGGAATGCAGGTGTGGAGAGAATTCTGAAGGCTGAGGTTCACGGCAAGTAACCTGGTCTCAGGGGAATACTTGTGCCTCCTGCTGAGCTCCTCCTGGACTGAGAGCAAAGAATTGGTGTTGCCTGTGGGGGAGAGAAAGGCTAGAGATGAGCTGTGTGTAGAAACAGAGGTGCTGGGTACGTGGACACTTAAACACGCAGAACCTTCGGTGCCTGTCCATCACTGGATTGTTTCAGTGCAGTAAATGATGCGTCTGTGTGAGCAATAAAAGTCAGCAGCACGCAGCGAAGCGGAAGGAGCCGGATGCCAACGCTTCTGTGGGCTTCACTGTGTGTGTAATTATTGCTTCCTCCCTGTGATTGTTGTCCTACGGTTGCTTCAATCACATTCACGTTTGCTCTTCAGCTCGGCAGCAGCTGCTTTTTCTAGTGCTCTTTTTAGATCTTGGAGCCAGTGATGGAAATGAAGATGACTCTGAAGTGTCTGCACTTTAAAGGATGTGAAACTGCACAACTGCTTAAGCTTCAAATCAGCTGCTGCTCTTCCACTGCCCGTGTGGGCGCAGTGCAGGTGGCAGGGAACCGAAACATCCGTCTGGGTCCTGAAAGCGCTTCGGTTTGTTGGGATGACAGATGCTTTTGCCCATGGAGCCACTGAAAATGCTGCTTTAGACTTTGGTAACTTGCCCGATTTATTCTTTTTTATGTACATGAGATTCTTCGGCTCCATTTCACTTTTCTAAGGAGAAGAGATAACCGGCCATACTCAAAACCTCATGTCTTTTTTTTCTTTTTAAGAGAGGAGAGCGTTGCCAGTCAGGAATAGGTCACTGAATCTGTGAGCTGCTGCTTTCTGTGGGTGAGAGTGGTGAAGCTGCTCTGGGTTGAAAGGGCCGTTCTGCCTAATTTTTGTGTCTCATTAATGCAAAAGCCATATGCTAATATTTTGCTTTTCAAATCGTTGTGAAAAGGTCAGGTTCTCTGAAACAAGGTGGCTCTTTGCCTTTCATAGAATCGCAGGACTGAGTCCAACCGCTCGCTTCACACTGCCAAGCCCACCACTCAACCATGTCCCTCTGCACCTCAGCTATGCATCTTTTAAGTGTCTCTAGGGATGGGGATTCCCACAGCTCCCTGGGCAGCCTGTGCCAGTGTGATAACCCTCTCAGGGGAAAAAACTCCTCATCTCCAATCTAAACCTCCCCTGGGGCAACTCGAGGCTGCTTCCCCTTGTCCTGTCATTCGTTACTTGGAAACGGAGACTGACACACCACCTCACCACAACCTCCTCTCATGTGGAGATGCAGAGAGTGCTCCTGTCTCCCCTCAGCCTCCTCCAGGCCTTTCTCATTCCTTCAGCCCCTTCCCCA
>WBNH01006064.1:0-36707 GCA_013401255.1 Urocolius indicus
ATAATAATAATAATATTACTCAGATAATAATAATCAGATATTATCAGATATATTATTATTACTCAGATTTTGAGATCTATCTTTTCAAAGTCTAGATTTAGATTAAATTAAATCCATACTTAGTTTCCACTATGCAGGTGCAATGTAAACATCTTATAAGATATCTCAGTTAAAAATCTCAAATAAATATCTCTCACTCTCCAAAACAGTTTAGTGTACATCTCCATTATCATGAGTATTTGAATCTACAGCAATGCTCTCTGTTTGGGTTAGAGTCATCTGCAGGGAGAAAGAGGTGATTCCACAACAGATCATTGCTATTATTGTTATTAGTCCTTCATATACCTATCTGTTATTCTAGCTTTTAAAAAATATTTTTATTTGTTGCAAGACAACAGAAGCTAGATATTAGGCTATCATGTGCAGTCTTTTCAGATAGCCTTTATTTTGAAACTTCTGTTTCCTAATGGAGACAATGTTGTGGAAAAGGGAGGATACTGTCAGTGCCTGAAACATCCTTAAAATTAGATCTGTGGCTCTGGAAAAGCATGGCAAGACACTGCTGCTTTCAGTGGAAAACCTCAGATATATTTAGTGTAGCTCTGTCTTTTTCGTAAGAGAAAAAAAAAAAAAGATATTTCAGTATAAATTCAATGCAAGGGATGTTCAAATAATACTATAAATGTTATTTATATATAAACTCTTCAATCTAGTTTATATTAATTTTATCAATAGGCACTGCTTTATGTACTTATTTTGTCAAACAGTGGATGCAGAAAGCAACTAAACTCAAATACAAACCAAGTTAACCTGCACTGTGGTTAAATTTGATCAATTTGTGAGCTTTTCATGAACAGAAGGCTGGATATAAATGTTGCAGGAAAGGAAACTGAATGTAACCTTTGCATAGACGCTGCAAGCCAAAGACAATAAATATTTTACTGTTCTGCTTGAAAAATTGTTGTCCAATATTCTTGCAGATGATCATCTCGTGTGAAAGGTATTCATATCCCTCCTTAATAGTATGTATGGATTCAAGCCAACAAAGCACCTGCCATCTACTATGCAGTAGGTTATTTATTTCCTCCTTTAAAAGATTGTTTCATACAAGTGCCCCAGGAGAATTTTTATATGAGATCAATAATGTTTTTGAATTTCTGAGTGTCTGAGAAATGTGCCTCAGTTACTCTCAGGGGCAGGTAATAAATATAACATATATGGGAGGAAAGAGATTAATATAATAGAGAAGAAGTGGAATGTAACATCTTGAAAACGGTAGTGTTACAAGGCTGATATATCTATATTTAGACATACCTGTTTTATTTTCATTTATTGGAACATATGTATATGCTGCCCTCATCTCAAATCCCAGCACAGATATGTACACATACACCATGTTTTTTTAATCATTGTGTAGTGTGAAAATGCAGAGGATTCATGGGTATACACAAAATAGAGTTGGTTGAATACATGAACAAAATATTGTCATGAAATGTCAATACTGAAAACATCATTGATCAAGTGACTTTATTCATTCCAGATGTTGGCCACCATGGTGAGTGATGTTAACAAAATATTGAAGACCAAATTGATTCAGTGTGTCCAGGACAAAATGGAGACTAAGGGAGCACCATGTTGTATATGAAAGTTAAGGAATGATATCAAGCAGATGAAGAGAAGAGACTGTTTGGACAGTGAGGTTTGTCAAGGGCTTGAGGATCAGCTGAGGGAACGGGTTCTGTAGCCTAGAAAAGAGAAGGCTGAGAGGATATATGATCACTTTCTACAACTACATGACAGAAAGCTGACGTGAGGTAGGAGTCAGTCCAGTAATGAACAACAGGACATCAAGAAATGGGCTCAATTTGTACCAGGGGAAGTTTAGGTTGGACATTAAGACAAAATTTTTCACTCAGAGGGTTATTAAGCATTGGAATTGGCTACCCAGGGGAGTGGTGGTGTCACCACGTCTGGAGATATTTAAAAGACGCATAGATGAGCTGCTGAGGGATGCGGTGTAGTGATGGGATTGACAGTGTGAAGTGGTTGGATTCAATGATCTTAAAGGTCTTTTCCAGCCATAAAGATTCGATGATTCTATGATTTTGCACATTGCTCTTAAAGAATAGTCTTCACAGGAGATGGGAACATGGAATGGTTTCCAGAATATACCTCCCTTCTGTAGTCTCCAGGACACTGGAGACTAAGCTGATAGCAGTAGTATGTTAGAAATACACTCATCAATCTGAGCTGTCCCAGAAGGTTGACTGGCTGGTCTTGTACAATCACTCTCTGAAACAAAGAAAAAAACCCATGTGATTTTGAAGAGACTTAAAGGATACTACTCCAAATGTAGTACAAATAGATTCTCTGTTTTAAGACATAGGGTCTGAAAAATTTCCCCTTGAAAGTAATGAGGGAACAGTAGTATCTGCATAACTTGGAAATCTACACAAATTCTTGTTACTTTGAGTTCAACCTATGCTATGAGTGCCAATTATTTCAGAGCTGCAAATTCTCTACAAAAAAAACCATGAGGTACTAGAATTCACTGCCTGGATTATTCCAGTCTAATTCCTGGCGCTCTCACAATTTGGTCTCAAATTAAGACAGTAGTGAATAAGTATTCAAAAAGGAAATCTAAAAAACAAAATAAAACTATGTTTTTAAAGAAATGTCCTAAGCAGAGAAGTGGTTTCAGATCTGGTTGCCGTAAAATTAAAGAGACACTAACAATTTACTTTTTTTTAAGAGGTTTTTCAAATATCCAATTCACTTTTTCTATTTGCCACACAGATTGCACTACTAAAAGACACAAAAAGGAAAAGTCTTTGATGTAGATGTCAGTTCTGTCTAACATTTTGCTGATAAAGTCCTGTTTAATTCTAAATTAAATGAGCAATCACAGCAAATCAAGCCCAATATTCATGTCCTCTTCTCTACAGACATAATTACATGCCCCTTAAGAGCTCACTCGATCTGTTGCCAGAATGGGAAATATTTGGGTGAGTGGGAAAGTGGAAGACTTTCTTAACCAATCATATTTGGAAGAAAAAAGTGGCTTAGAAGAAACAAAAAAGAAAATGTACTGAAGATGGTTATATAATTCCACCCGTATCTAATCTAAATATTCATATGCCTGCTAGGCCTTATAAGACAATCTCTTCAGTCATATCATCTGCTCTGAATTCAGTTAGTGGTTTTGGTGAGTAGCTTTTTTTCTTTTTCCCTCTGAAAGACAGCACCATCTTCAAACTCACACAGCAGCAGATTTCTTGTGAAAGCAATAAAATAGTCTCTGTCACAGAGAGTCTTTTTCTTGAGAAATTAGAAAAATGAAAAGTAATTCTATTCAGTAAGTAATTCTGAAGTACAAAGTGTTGGAATAAGAGGTTTAGAAGTTTATGCAAATATAGCCATGAGGATTCTGAATGTGCAACATGATCAGTTAGGGGAAATTAGTATAACTGTTAGACTTCCATACAGATTTTTTCCCTATTTTCTTTCTTAATTGATTTACTTCTGTTTCATCTGCAACACAAATTTGCATGTACCATGGCCTTGAATAGGTAGCTGTCATTCAGTAGAGAGAATATATCACTATACTTTGGGTAATTACAGTAAACCTGAACAAAACCCTGGGCTATAAACAGGAAGCTGCTAAGTGCACATTCTGAAAGGGATGAAAACAGAGATGAATAGAAAATTGAAGCTTTCTTACCTGATCTTGAATTCATATTTTGTGCTTATGGACTTCACAGTCATTCAAGACTCACTGGCTAGGCACAGCAGCTGGAAACTCTTTTTGGGAAAAGAAGACAAGGAAAAAAGAGTTGTAAAATTATAATGAAAAAAATAGTATAAAGGAAGAAGAAATAAAAAAATATACTGTTTATTATTGCACCAAATGTTACTTTTTAGCTTTAGACTGCTGCTATCAAGATAACCATGTGGAAAACAAGAAGAAAAAGTACTTCAAATTGTTTTATTTAATGATTTTGGTTGGTTGGCAGATATTTTAATCCATTTGTAAACTTGTACTGTGATTTGTGTGTGCTAATATATGTGCACTCAAAAGAGGACATTTCTAAGTAATATATTTGAGAATAAGGAAAAAGAATAAAATAAGGAAGAGCAAAGGTCAGAATAACAGCTCTTTTTTGATCTCCTTTTACCTGAGTGAGAACAAATCAGGGTGGAGAATATATAAAAGAAAGATACATTACATAGTCAAAAAAAACCACCTCAAAACAACCAAACTAAAATAAACCACAACAATACCCCTAAAAAAAAAAAAATACAACAATAAGAAGCATTTTCAAGAGTTGTTAACAAACGTAGGAGCCTGAGTCCTGCTTTCATATATGACAGAAATATTGAGGAGAGGTTTGAAATGACACATGGCCCAGGAATCCCATTGTATTTACTTTTCTTCTGTTAGCAAAAATCTCAGCCCACCAGAGAACTAAAGTGAGACTGTTAATGAAAGCTACAAAGTAAGAGGTTATAGAGCGGTATAATTACATGTCTGAGCCCATAGTTTCTTCAATTATCTCTAAAAATGTAAATTAGATTAATAACTCAGGATGTCTGAAGATTTTAATCTCTCAGGATTTCTGAAAATTTCTCCCTTTTTCACCTTTCTTATGTAATCTGATTACACATTGTCACATCAGCTACTTGTTATTTCTCATAATGCACATATCCTGCCTAACAAAATCCCAAAATCACATTAAAGGCATATGTTCTTTCACAAACAACAGAATTACTGGCTACTTCCTTATTTAGATGAATATTCTTGGAGTTTTGAGATCTCCTTAAATGTGGGCCGTGTAAATGGAAGCGTATCCTTTAATATTTATATTTTGTCCTGCATGTAACAGGATTATAGTAAGTTATTGTGATTCACTTTCCATTAGAATATCTCTCTGAGAAAGCTTGTTGCAAAAGTTATTTGACACTCCATGTAATTCTACTCAATTCTATTCTCTAGCAATTTAAAAATCTTGAGTTGCAAAAATAATACAAATTTGCACCCAAAGAAAAAAATAATAGGCACTTTCCTACTTCTTAGACTAACTGGAAAATCACCTGTAACATACACGTATTGACTATTGCTGTATATAAATGTATAGGCTTTAAAACACATCAGTAAAAGACTGGAAGAAACAGCAAGATTAGACTGTATCCATGAAAACGTTCTATGAAGTCAAACATATGAATGATTAGTGGAAGCTTGAAACACTTAGCTAAAAGTAATCTTGATGTTAAGGAACATCAAATAGCAAGACAACAGCGATTCATTTCAGGGCAGATAAGAAAAATTAAAGATCAAAAAGTCCTACTCCCACATTAGTGGAACAGGTGAATGCTATAACAATTAAATTGGTAGATACATGTAAGCTTGTTTTAATAAAAAGGCAACGTAATTATGGCCATAGTCAACTCCATTCATTCATCTCAGACTAAAATTATTCTTAAACTGTCTGTAAATGCATTTATAACATTTGATACTGTATACCTTGTGACAATGCCTTTCACAGAACTTCAATCACAGAATTTTAATTTCCATGAGTCATTAGAAATTGAATTGTCATAGGTTCATCAAAACAGATAATCCTGCATCTCAGTGATTAATAATGGAATAAATGTAGAAACAGCTAGTCTATTTTTATGTGAAGCTTTTTATGTAAAATTTAAGTTCTAAACATATCGAAAGATACACGGATCATAAATTATCATCTATATATGTGTATATACACAAATGGTCATTTATTCAAGTATTACTTTGGAAACGCTCATGATTTGACCCTGGCTGGCTGCCAGATACTCACCCAGTCACTCTTATGCCCACTCCCCAAGAGGACAAAAGGAGAAAATAACGTGAAAAATCTTACAAGCTGAGAATGAGACAGGGAAATCACTTACCGGTTGCAATCACAGGCAAAATAGACTAAGATTAACTGCCAGATAAAATAGAGTTGGACAGTGAGAAAAAAAGGGAATATTTAAAACATCTTTCCCGCATCCAGCTTTTCCCAGGATCAACTTCATTGCTTCATTTCCTATTCTACTGCCACGCCTTACCCTGAGGTGTGCAGGTGGTCACGGAATGGGGCCTGTGGTCAGTCCATAACAGCTCCTCTTTGCAGCTTCTTCCTTCTCAAAATTTTTCACTGCCTCAGCATGGGTCTTTCCATGGGCTAAATAAAAACAGTGTGTTTATTTTGCAGCAGAAGCAGTTATGGAAGTAATTTTGACATAATTCTCAATCTTTGTTACAAAGGTTTGTTGCCTGTTCTGGTCCTACATAGTCATTTAGCTCTTCAAACATGTCTCCAAGCTTTATTGTTTTCTCATGTATTTTTGTGTTATTTTTATTTTAGTATTTCCTCTTTGCCAGCAGCTCTTTGAATATAACAATTCTACCATGCATTCATTCAGGAAAAGGCCCATATTTCCACAATGTATCCTTTGAAACATATGTTCAACATCTTATTTATTTAATTACACTGTATAAGTTTGTTGCTATATAACTGTTTACTGCATGATCACGATTTTGTAAATAGGTTGTGTCATGTTGCAAAGTGTTTCTTAGAAAAATTATTGGCTAATTATTGTTTTCTGGAGAAGAAAATAACTCTTTTTTTTAATAAATCACATAATAAAATGGTCTACTTAAGCTCTGATGCTCACTTCCTACTTAATCAATTCAGTATCACTAGATGCTCAGTAGCTAAGAGTATTCAGAACAAGATCTTTTCATCCAGGCCTTGGGTATGAAGTGACAAATAAATGTAAATTTATTATTTGATACTGTTTTCTGGGAGTTTCCTGACAAAATTGCCTTCTGGTTTTACTCTATTAACATTTCAGCCCTATTAGCATCTCTTCATTTCCTTATTATGCAGTTAATAGCATTTTGCTCCATATGTTATAAAATAAGCAGTGAATGTTAAAGACATTTTCATATGAAATTTGAGGGATCAAATTGATGTCATTATAAAAGCACAGAGATCTTCTCATCCTTAATGTTCTTTTTAGCAAAATTTATAGACCATTTCACCACAGAAAAAAGTAATATATTTCAATGATTTAGAAAAGCTAAAGTTGTTTTTTTCAATCTCTTAGTTCATAAACATTACAAGACCTTAAAACCATTTCATCATTGGATTTGCATAGTTGCTTCCATCAATATCACCTTAGAATGAAGTTGGGAAGTTAGATTTACTAATTTTCTGATTAATGCTTTTGTATGGCAAATGCTCCCAATAATATAAAACTCGCAGAGTAGCTTTACAGTACATAATTCACAGGACCATTAGTGAATAAGTAGGTCCTAGGAGGAAAAAAGTATTGTCTTTTTACTACATTTTCAAGAGCTATCAAATACATACCTTAAGTACAGGAAGGACATGTACATATAGTACAAATCAGGCCTGCAATTTCTCTAAATTATGCTCCATATCATCCTTCCCTAAGTGCCTAAGAATGATAAAATGCAAAGATAGATATAGCAGACTTCCACAAAGTGAGCGTATTTCAGTTGCAGATAAAGGTCTGGGACCAGATCCAAAAAGTACTAGGCACCATTGAAATCAATGGGATTTAGTTACTTAAATATCTTTGTGCTTTTCTTCTGAAGTTCATAATATTTCATCCCTAATGTTTTACACTCTGGTGTTTCTAACACTCCCTTTATATAACAGAAAAAAAATCTGCACTTAAGATAAATTTATAGTTACTTAGTGAACTTTGTAACTGTTGCATTTTCATGACCAACAGCAGAATTCTTTCTTATCTCTGCCTTGCCTTTTTTCTTCCTTTTATACTGCAGAATTATAAGCCTTCCTTATGATCTCCACTATGTATCAAACATAGTCATGGAATACATAACTTTTCCAGGTTTTGACAATTATGAATAATGTTATAATTCCTGAGAATTAGAATAGTGACAAATTAACAGAGTTCTACTTTGAATCCCCTTGATGTCTGCCGCTGAAATCCGCATGCAGACACAGAAGTAGTTTTGTTGCTTCAAGGTATGACAAGATCTAATTAACTCCACACTGATGTAAAAAAAATATCCTCTGAGGTGAAGGAAAGTATCAACCAGCAAAGAAAATATGAGACAAGAAAATCTTTAAGATCATCTTACTTTGGGGGAAGAAAACACGCAGGTAAATAATTCTATTCTTGCAATTGTTCACTGAGCTTTCCGTTATCTAAATCAGAAGAAAAAATGGTCTGCATAGCATGTAGCATACCTTAGAATAGGATGGGAACTTGACTTCTTATCTTTTTATGGAAGACTAAGGTATAAAATATGGACTCATAAGATAAAAAGTTTATATTTATTTCTTCACAGTTCAAAAATATATACAATATTTATGATTTAATGGACATTCATTATAATAGATTTAAGGCAAAATATTTAAGTACTAAATTAAGCCCTTTTTTAATCACTTCATCCTGTTCCTTGCTCTGCTCTACAACCATGGAAAAATTCAGTGTGCATCTAAAATATAAATAACTGATGGCTACTGCCATGGGAATGACTACTCACTTTTGTTTCTTTTTTAGATATTATGCAGAGGAACAGCACTATTTCTTTGTTGCTATGTGAATATATCATAAAAGTACCTATAAAATGCATAATGAATTAGCAGTTACTACCTAATGTAAGTCGCTGTCCAGTACAGAAGCTGATTTATAGTGTGTACTCAAGCACTGTGACTGCCAGTAATTTGGCTGCATTTTTTCAGGATATTTTTAATATTAAATAAAAAATATTTTCTTTATAGTTCATAAGTATTTATTGTATTCTTTGTTTAAAGATATAGCATATTTCATTATACATCTCATTCTCATTTAGTTTTCTTCTCAAAATAAGGTTTCAGAACTGCTCAGTATAGTTTCACATAAGAATCATATACTGTGGCTAACTACTTCATCATACAATTCTAATACATGTTTAACACAGCAATCTTCATGGTCATCTGAGAAGACAGTGTTTGCATCCAATGAAAGCTTAGTTTAAATGAAAGGTTAGTTTAAAACCCAGGTACATAGGTAGGTGAAATTGCTCAGTTCATTGTGTTTGAGTGTTAAGTGAAAGCAAACTAGGAATTTATGACCTTGAAGAAGGAAAGTACAAGTACTTTTAAAATTGGCAAAAGTACTGTCAGACAATAATGTGCATTTGTTTCCAATAATGCTGAATGAAAAATGTCACTCTATCCTTATTTACTTTAATATTTGGGTTTTTGTTTTTGTTTTTTTTTTCCCCATTGAGAAAGCACAGGCAATGAAGAAAGTAAGGATCTGAAGATGGGAAGTGGAATAATGTAGTAGATCTACCTTGTTATATTTCCCCTGCTTCTTGATGCAATGTATGTTGTGAGTAAGACATATAAGTTTATAGGAGAGTTAAGGACTATGAGAATAAAAGGGAACAGTCACCTGTCCTCTATTTCTACCCACCTAAGTCCTTGTAAAAAGAAATTAACAACAATAATATTTTTAATTAATTTTAATTAATTTATAAAAATTAAATTGCATTTTTCTTTCTTACTAATTAAAGAGAAGCTCAATTTGTTTTAAAAATAAAGAGTAAGTGATGGAAAATGAACAAACTTGAGAAGAGTGTTTTTTTTGTATTTCAGTGTGTAATTGAAAGGAGATGGTTGGTTCCTAAAACAGAAGGGTAATATTTAACTATGGAATTAAGGAAGGGAATTCTAAACATTCCTTTATGTAGGTCTATATGACAAGTTCCTTTAATAACAAGACATGCCACAAATACTGTAGAATAAAATGGTTAAAAAACTAACTGTAATGAAAAATGGCTGACAATTTGGTCTTGAGATAACAGATACATAATATTTCCAGGTATGTTATGACTTTGGCAATAAACAGTTAACATGGCGGATAAGCAAAAAGAGTTTTTCTTTGTCTACAGTGAATGAAGAATATTTGAGTAAAGGTCTTGCAAGTCATTGCTACTATCCATTGGGAGGTCACCTTTGGAGTTATTTTTTTATAATGTTAGGTCCTAATGAAATTACTCAGTCTTGTTTTGCCATGATTTCCTCCTATTTCTCTCTCTCTCTTTTTTTTTTTTATTTTTATTTTTCCGAAGGAGCAACACCTGAGGACACTCAGAAGCATTTATTTGCCATGATGAAAGCCATATGTTAAGCCATACAAATCCTTTCCAGCTTTTAGCATTTGGTTCATTGGCATATCCCCAAGGAAATAGTGTAACAGCTTTGGATTTGCCTGCAGATCTGTCCTATGATTTATCTGTGATTTAGCTGGATGCACTATTTTCTTGTTTCTCTAGCAACTAGATTATTTTCATTTACTTGATCCTCATGAAAATTGAAAGCAAATTTTTTACAGAGACACTGATTTTATGGTGTTTATAGTGTTTTCTTTAATGTCTCAAATAGAAGGAAAATATTATATTTGTTGTAAACTTGTGAATGAAGGAAGAAAGCAAGTGAGGAGAATGGCTTCATTGAAAAATTTTCCTTGCATAGAAAGAGTTTTCCTTTCCCTGTGTTTGTAAGAAATGTAGTTTCTTTTTAGACTGCAGTTTTAAAACTTTAGATTTTTAGACATACTTTTCTGTTTTAATGAATGTTGAAGTAGTAAGCCTTGTTATGAATGACTTAAACAGGTTAATGAGGAAGAGGTTAAGGAAAATAATTTCTGGAGAATGAACAAAGAAAATCTTAACAAATGAGCAAACTATAGGAAAAAAAGCATCAGAAGTCTTTTCTATACATGCATTTGCTTTTATCAATGATTGATGTCATGTTTCATCTATACAATCAATATACTGGTTTTTATTAAGATTGTATAGTAAAATACAGCAATAATTACATCATAAAGATGATACCATCTTCTTCAGATGCTACTAGCTTTAAGCACACATTTTCTTGCTGATGCTAAATCTTCCTGAAAAAATTGATTGATCTACACTAATCAATCTTCATTTTACAGACAATCAAGGAGAAATAAATGAAAGCAAGTTCCTATCATGTAGTCCTTCAAGTGTTATTAAAATGAAAAAAAAATCATTACTAGAGAGAATTGATCTTGAGCCTCCCATAAAGTTCAGAAAATTGTGGAAGAAAATTTACTCCTGTCATACTGAATAATTATAAAGAGTTATGAATTTAGGAATAATAATAATAAAATTATTAATTTAGGATCAGTATTTATTCCTTTGCTTATACCTTCTTTTTTTTTTGGTCCCAGGTAAAAGTGAAAAGACTGTAATATAAAAATATGTATGATTCTCCTAGCATTTTGGAAAAAACAGTAAATAGAAAATGTGAGGAATTTTGTCAATAAATGTTATTTCCTTTAAGTAAGGAGTAGTTGTCAAGAAAGCTCATGCCTACAACTGACAGTTGATGCAAACTTTTTTTTCCAAGGCCAACACACGTAGCAAATACGTGTATAGGCAAATACAACCAATCAAACCCTAGTCCTTCCTTCTGTGCCTCACTAGTCAGCTACATAGAGGTAAATAAGAAAACCAAGAAAAAACAAGGTTCATCTTAGCTGTCTGACCAGAAAGAAATGTTACTCAAAGCAAAATCTGCAGGCTATACTTCATATTTTCATCTGTCTCTACTTTTCTTTTGTACAGACTCTCTCTAAAGAGAGAGATATCAAATAAATATCTTCAGTATAAAAAATATAAAATATTTACTGGCCTGTTAAAAACGTAGTCAAAGTTAGTGTACTGATTGAGCAAATGAAAAGCACTGTAAAGCAAGTGTGTCTTGGGTGGACACAGAGCAACTGGATGGGAGAATGGATGTTACTGTGTTTGGGGACATTCCTCCAAGGAATTTTTTTGAACTGGGCTTGACACACTTGCAGACAATGTAATTAATTTATATGTCAATATTGAACATTAAATATAAATATACTTTTTGGTGTATTACTCAGCTTCATCAATCAAATTTAGAAACTGTCTTAGACATAAGACAGTCTCATACAGGGACTGTCTCATAGAGGGACTCATTGTTGGAGCAGGAGATGAAGGTGAGTCCTCCTCCTCCTCTGAGGAGGAAGTAGCATCACAGAGAATCTATGATGCTGTCTGCAGCTCCCATTCCCTGCCCTGCTGCACTGCTGGCAGGGAGGAGGTGGAGATATAGAGAAGACAATTGAGCCTGGAAAGAGGTGATCTTAACTCAGTTGATTGTATCTTCTTGTCGTTGTACTCTATTTTGTTTTCTGATATTTTTTTGATTGGTGGTGGATTAAGTTCATATTTTTTTCTTCCTCATATTAAATCTGTTTTGCCCGTGACCATAACAGTAAATGATTCCTCCCTGTCCTTATCTGAACTCACAAGGCCCTTGGTTATCTTTTCCCTTTCCCACTCTACCACATAAGTGAGGAGTGAGCGAGTGACTGTGTGGTGAATTGTTCATGTGTTCTGGCCTGGAACTAGCACATATTTATGGAAGAACTGTTTAATTAGTGCCTGTAGGAAGAATTTGTGTGGGATTGTTGTACTCTTTTACCATCTTACTCAAGCAGTACTTACCTGAGGTACAGCCTTTGAGAACCAATGTTCTACTTTGTTTGCACTGAATCCTCAAATGTTCCTCAGGATTGACTGA
The DNA here is from genome assembly GCA_013401255.1 of Urocolius indicus. Lineage (NCBI taxonomy): Eukaryota > Metazoa > Chordata > Aves > Coliiformes > Coliidae > Urocolius > Urocolius indicus. Next base: position 12,654 of record WBNH01006064.1, read on the forward strand.
GTAGGGAAGGAATCTGCATATTGAAAGGTAATTCAATTTTAAAATGTGAAGTTTTTACATAAGATTGCTCTTTGAATTAGCAGATTTAAGAAAAATAATATTCCCAATTTTAAAGGATAACTCCAAAATATAAACTTTGGGGACTGGAGCATCTTCCTTATGAGGAAAGGCTGCAGGAACTGGGGCTGTTTAGTCTAGAGAAGAGGAGACTGAGGGGAGATCTTATTAATATTTATTTTATAATATTTACTTTAGTTTATTTATTTCAAGTCAATTCAGAACCTACTTGGGTGCTTTGAGTGCACGTAATTAATTTTGTTACAGGACTATTTCCCTAGATGTGAACACTTTGTTTAATGAAACTTCTGTTAAATCTGATATGCCTGAAATCATGCAAACAGATCCTCATTAGCATTTTGCACTCTTATTTTAGTGAAATTCACACCTTCACACCTTCATTGTATGGATGAAGTGCCACATCCTTGATAAAAATGTGGAAAAAAAAGTTCAAAATCAAAGCAGGTTATAAAATGGCAATTAATTAAAGGGTGAGAAAAAAAATGCACCACCTGATGAATCAAATCACTTTACTATCCATGTTCAGCAAAGATTGTTTGCTTTGTATACAGTGATTTCAACAATTCATATGTCTTTTAAAATTTTCCAATTAATTCTTGTAATACTTTAATCACAGAAAAACATTGTCTTACGCATGCAAGTATATAACTACTCACAATTTATAGGACTTTGTTTATAATTTGCTCTTTTGACAGTAGTTTCAGAAATTGTAACTATTTGCAAAAGTACTGTATTAACTGCTGTTCAAACTGACATACTATATAAAACCACATAGAAGGGAGGAGAAAGGGAGATTAGTAAAAGAATTCATGGATCAACATTACACAAAACTGAGTATGAAGGCTCTGAAATAAATGGAGTACAAGAAAATTGTTTGAAATGATCTGATTTTGATGATTTATAGATGACAAAGTATAGTAAATGATCTGTGTAAGCAGCAGATAAAGAATGGCTTGACTTACTGAAAAATAATATTTCAAGTGGATTACAAAGGAAGAAAAAAGTTATTAAAATATAAAAATCCATTTAAATGAAACAATATTTCATGTATCTACAGTAGCAAACCCATTATAATTGAAAGATGTTTCATTTCCTTGAATTTGTCTTCACAAAAATATGGCAGCTAGGAAGTTCTGATCATAGTGTACTAATGTTACAGGAACACTTCTGTTTAATAAATTTGATCTAATGCTGGGCTTATAGAGTCATGGGAGTATATGAAGATAAGATGAAAGTTCCACTAAACTGGTTTTTGCTTTTCTTTAGTCTAGCATTGACTTTTTGTTCTTGTGAAAGATTAATCCAGATTTGTGCTTTAGCTAGAAAAATGGTGTCATAGTTTCCAGTCGTAGGCTGCACAAGCAAATCCAATTGTTTACAATTACCTTTCCAAGTCATTATGATAGGGAATACAATTTGCTCTCATTTACCAAAAGCCTGAGGCCAGTCTGTTACTTCTGACAAGGAGAAATTTACGATGTGAGATTTTGCCAAGGAACTAGCTAGGAATGAATATGAGTGAATCAGTTTCTACCATAATAGCAAAGGAGAAATTACATCAGCTTTCCTGTCACTCAGCAGTAGAATCTACCACCCCAAAGCAGAGATTCACTCAGGTACTGGACACATAAAATCAAACATAAGATCTTTTCTCGTCAGCTCAACTATTAAAAGTAATAAAAATGAGTTATGTAAAATGCCCTGCAGATGACAGACAGAAAAGAAAATACATAAAAGGAAGAAAAAAAAAGAAGCAATCTTCATGTGGGTGAAAGAGAGGAAAAGAGACATGGTGTTTTAATCATTTGCAGAGTAGTTTGTCAAAGAAGATTTAAACTCTGTATTCTGAACAACTGAAGAACCACTTGATTTTGCCCCTCATCTTCATCATACATTCTTTTTAGAGACTGTTAGAAAGGTTTAGATAAAAATCCTGATATTTGAAGCAGTTTGTGAAAAGGAAACCATATGGTTTTGGTGCCAGATGGTTTTTGAGCTATATAATGGAGCATCTAGGTCAGCAGAGTACAGTTCTCATTTTAATTTACACCTATTTCAAATAAGATTTTTCTGCTTTCTATTATTATTATCTGCCATCTAGAATCTGTTGTCTATAATTATTAGTATCTGCTTGCTATCTTCAAATAATCATAGTATCTTAAGGGTTGGAAGGGATCTCGAAAGATCATGCTTGGTTTACTTATTTGCTGTTAAAAAGTATACAGATGAAAGATAAAACAACCCAGAATCCAACATTTTTTTTTTCCCTAGAAATTTTTAAGACATTCAGGAAAAATCTAGAAAACAATTACTTTTAAACTCCTAAAGCTACATTCGTTCTTATGTATCAGTAATCTGAACTGAGAACTTCATGAACCTGTAGGTAGGTTTTAATTTCTTTTTGAGATCTAATTTGACTGTTCAGATGAAGGGACATGTAGAAGTTACATGTACATGTACATGTAATTCCCAAGAAAATATGGGATATCTATAACTAATATATTATTTTTATGTATCAGGCTGGTTTCCAAGGACATGATCATGCAGTTTCTTGTGGGAAGAAAAGGGAGTGGAGAAGTATTACCATGCTTATTAAAAAGTCAATTGAGAATACTTTCACTGTATTTCTTTTTGAGCCTTTATGTTTAAATGAATTTAAATTGCTTTTATGGCTAGTTCATTGCCAGTAGCCTGTATTAAATGCATTATTTATCCTGCTTCCTTTTTAGTTGTGGTGGTTTAGCCCTTGCTGTGTGCTAGATGCCCATCAAGCTCTTTTATCACTCTTCCTCCTAAACTGGACAGGGGAGAAAGAAATACAGTGAGCAATTAACGTCACAGGCAAAACAGACACAACTTGGGGAGCAATTATTTGATTTATTAATAAACAATTAAAACAGAGCAGGGAGATGAGAATTAAAACCAAACCTTAAAACACCTGCCACCACTCTTCTTTCTTCCCAGAACTCTTCTTCCATTGCCTTCAGTGGTACAGGGGGTAGGGGTTATGATCAGTTCATTACACATAGACTTTGCTGCTGTTTCTTCTCAGGAAGAGGCCTCCGCACTCTTCCCACTGCTACACTGTGGGGTCTCTCCTATGGAAGATAGTCCTCTATGAACTTTTCCAATGTTGGTCCTATCCACAGGCTACAGTTCTTCAAAAACTGCTCCAGCACAGGTTCTTCTTACAGAGGCAGCCCTTCACACACTGTCCCAAAGTGGATCATCCACCAGGGGAACAGCCCCAGGTACAGTCTGCTCCAACATGGGTCCCTTACAAGATCACAAGTTCTGACAGCAAACTTGCTCTGGCATGGGCTCCTCTCTCCCTACAGACTCCCAGATCATACCAGGAACTTGCTCCTACTTGAGCTTCCCAAGAAGTCACAGCCTCCTTTGAGCATCCATCCACTCCAGTGTGGGGTCCTCCATGAGCTACAGGTGGATTCCTGTTCCTACACAGACCTCTAAGGGTTGCAGTGCCTCAGCCTGCCTCACTATAGTCTTTACCATAGGTCACAGGGTAACCTTTCTTCCAGGGCCTAAGTACCTCCTCCACTGACCTTGGTGTCTGAGAAGCTGTTTTCACATCCTCACTCTCTGTTTCTGCTGCCATTTAGCAACTATGCAGCAACTTCTTCCCCTTCTCAAATATGTTATTCACAGAGGTGTTACTTCAGTCACTAATTGGCCAGGCCTGGGTCAGATGAGGATCCATCTTAGAATTGACTGGCATTATCCCTATCAACTACAAGAGAAGCTTCTGGCAGCTCTTTGTTTAAAGAAGCCATTCCTTTAGCCCCCCCAATTACAAAAAACTTGACCCAGGCAAAACCACTATGTTAGTGTAATAATCAGAATTGTTATTGGAGGGATGATTGAATGTTCCATATTATTAAAGAAAAGTTGCATTCAATTAAGAGATCACATTTAATTAAAAAGCTCCAGCTTCCCTCAAATTGTCTACTTTTTCAGGGCTTATACGTGATGCAGAAATTTCCTCTTATTGATTGTTTTGGTTTTTTTTCATTTTATAAATTGAAAATTAGCTTAAAAAGTGTTTAACATTTATCTTCTGATTATGCAGAAATAACATCCTGGCTTATAACAAGCATGTTGGATCACCTTCTCCTTGTGGAACAGCCCAAGCAACACTCTTTAATAATATTGTGGAGGAGATAAAAAAATACTTGCCTTTGTTCTTGACAAAGAAGTACAAATGACACTTGTAATACACAATACCCAGCACTACAGAATAACGTACAATAACACCACACATTCGGTGATGTTTGTGTCTTTGCATCCTTTCCAGAAGCATTAGCAGTTGAAGTTAATAATTGCAGGGGTTCAAAAAGACCTGCAGCACATAGCTGCAGCCTGAAATATGAGCACCGTAAAATTATTTTACAATTATTAGAAACTGGATATACTAAACCTATTTGCTTTCAAAATCTTTATGTGAATGTGCTAAGATGAATGTCAGCAAAATTCATGAATTTCTGAGGTACCATGTATATTAGCAAAATTATTAAGCTCTTCATCTGACCTTACTAAAGAATTCATCTGGCAGTGAATCATGATAACAGATGTAGTTAGATTTGCTGCGTTTTCTTCTCCTTGTTTTCATCCTTTCTTCATATTGCCCAATTTCTCAAGTCAGGTTATATTGGTAATGTGTATCCATAATTTAGTTTTAATCTGCAAAGGCTGTTATTATCCAACACTCTTTGATCATGTATGATGTTCTTCTGTTTGCGCTTCACTGTGCTCTAAGTTGGTTCTTTCCCCTCATATGGACCAGCTTCATACTGGAAATACCAGCAGCTTGAAATACTTTACTATTTGAACACTTGTGGATCTGAAAATGCAGGCTTATATCTCCCTCTGGTCTTGGAGAGAGGCTTATTTTTTTATTTACTTTCCCTATGTTTTATGAAATTATAACCTAAAGGGATCTCGGGAAGATCTTGAGAGTAAGTTTTCATAGTTCAATCAAATTCCTGACGTTTGCTCTGTCTTACATTGCTGTTTATGATCATAAAAATTTACCTCTCAAATCAATTTCATTTTTTCATAGAGAAAGCCCCACACCTCTATTATGGATACATCAAAGTGCAGACACAGAATTTCCACTGAATACAGTGCTTTATTTGGTGATTATTGTTCATCAATTGCCTGAAAGTCATTGCCTTCAAGAACCAACATAACTAGAACCAGATATTATTTTCTTATGGTGTTTACAAATGGCAGTCATGAAAATAACTTGTGACCCCACTTTAAACAAAATTGTGATTTTATTATCTTATTTTATTAGCTACATTAAACACATACTGCCAGGTTTAATTCTAACTGTGGTACACTCATCCATTAAAAAACATCCTTTCTCATATATAAAGGTATCTTAACTCATTTCACTGAGGACAGTTACCACACAGTATCTGAACCTCTAAGGTATTTTTTCCTTTCTTGTATAGGAATTTACTCATAAAAAGACTAAAAAATGTCTTGAAGTTCATTGGTTAAAACAAAATATACGCAAGTATCAACACTCATTCTTCCTCCTCTCTTCCTCTCAATTGCTAGTTTTATGGCAACACATGATATTTGCTATGTATTTAGCGATTATACATATTTGAAAGGCAAAAGTAGAAATAGTCATATCATCAAATCAACAAAAAATCCACTTTTATATTAAAACTGCCTTTATAAAGTTTTACTGGAAAATATGATAAAATTTAGTAACTGACATGAAATTGTTCTTAAAATGGGAAGATTAAAAGCTGCACATTGGAAGCAGAGGGCAAATGTCTTTGAAATACATGATGCCTGAGTCCCGAAAAATGCTGACCTTGTGTTTCTAAAGCAAAGCTGAGTAATGAAAACATATTGTTTGCTGACTGGATGTAAGAAACTTTCTTGTGTGAGGACAGAATGGGTAAGAGTAATTATATATTAATCGTTCTCTATTTCTCTCTCTCTCTCTCTCTCTCTTCTTTTTCTTGTTGGCTTATTTATCTTTTTTTATTGGGAGAGGGGAAAATGGGGAAAAAATGGAGTACAGACTCTAAGTCTTTAGTAATTTCAATCTTTCTCATATTGTGGTTAATATACCTCCACGTTCAGCTGAGATGACCCATCCTCTAGCAAAGGAAACAAAATCCCTTAAGTAACATTGCAGGAGTTGATACAAATTCTTTCATCTATGCAAAGCCAGAATAAAAAATCTAAGTATGGGTGAAATATACTAGTTTATTTTAAACAAGGCTATTATAGTAGGAAGATGGTAACCAAGAGAATAGTAAGAATGGATACTGATCATATAAAATTATTTCTCCAGGTTACAATGTGTCTAGTTGTGTCACATATCACTAAAGCATAGAGTCAAAAAAGACAATTCCTTAATGAATCAGCAAGTAACAGAAACATTATATGGACTGTATGCATAAATACAAAGAGAACAAGTAGACAATTACACTGTCAGGTACTAAATGATATGTCATATGACTATGACATACTAAGACTGCTAATAGGAAAACTCAGTCTTTCTGTAGAGATGGGGTAATATAATGATGAGCTATCATGCAGCGATTAAATAATCATAAATTATGTTTCTTTATGGAACATAATGGGACATATGGAGTGAGGGGAGAAACTCTACTGACCTCAAGGAACTTAACAAAAAAAGAAATCCAGAAAATCCAGAAAATACTGTCATTCTTAGGTTCAAAAAGAATATCTGCAATGAATGATAAAGATAATTGAAGAATAGTTAAACCAAGGTGCTAAAAGATTGAAAATCCTGCCATCACTCTGGATGTTGTTCAACTTTACCCAATATACATAAATACAACAAACTAAAATGGATTTAAAAGTGGGAGCTAGCCTAGCTCCCCAAAAGGCTTCCTGACTAAAAGACAAAATAAAGGACATTGTTGCTTCCTTTAAAAAAAATTAAACAACATAGGAATTAACAAAATAAAAATTAGTATAAGTTCTGACAGGTTAAATATCAAAAGACAAAAAGGCAGATCAAGAAATGTTAAAAAACACCTTGTAAAATAAGCGAAAAGTACTAATATAATTTTTTCTTTCAACTATAACAGAAATAGAAAGACTGCCAGAATGTCTGTAAGGTCAATAAATGAGAAAGTTGGAGTAGGAATGTTCAAGAAAGATAAGAGGAGAACAGGAGAACTAAAAGCATTATTTGCATTGGTGCTCACTACAAAGTAGCTGGGGGTGGGGGGATTGTCATGGAAATTTTCTTTAAATGAGGTAAATTGAAGAAACTGTTGTAGGCTAACATTCCACCAGAAGACATTTTAGAACAATTTAACAAGATGAATAGTAAGAAATTGTCAAGTATTCATGCATTGCCCAGAAAAAAAAACTATAAAATGAAAGGATCAAATTACTAATCCCAAAATCTATCACCTGAAATCGTGGTCAGTAGAATGAAAAGTTGTAAATATGATATTTACGTTTTACAAGACTCAGTGGAATCTGGAAAACTACAGACCAGTAAGTTAGCCTTCTGAATTAGAGAAATTAGCACAAAGTATAATAAAGAATAAAAGAAATTGGAACATGAATAAGTATGATCCAAAAAAAAAGGAGTACTTTCTAGTAAGGATCAAGATGGGTTTTATACAGATAACCTCTAAAAAAAATAAATCAAAAATTTCTTTAAAGGATAAAATAATGTTATAAACAAAAATGATCCTGTTATTGTGTAACCATGCGTAAGTGTCTAGTTTTGGGCACAATGAATTTGTTCTTCACTGGCTGTACAGGAGAGTCTATGAGCTTTGGAAGAAGGTGCAGACAATTGAAGAGGACTACAAGCAAATTTAGAGTTTATTCAGGGAGAAAATTAGAAGGGTCAAAGCCCATCCACACCTTAATTTGGCTACTGCCATAAAAGACAATTAAAAATGTTTATATAAATGCATCAGCAACAAAGGAGGGCTAAAGACAATCTCTATTACTTTTTGGATGTGAGGAAAAATATAGTGACAAAGGATGAGGAAAAGGCTGAGGTGCCTACTGCATGCTTTGCCTCGTTCTTTAGCATTAAGACCAATTCTCCAAGCAAGCAGCCTCTAGAGCTGGAAGACAGGGAAGGAGAGCAGTACCTACCAGTAGTCCTGGCTAATGAGGGAGGTCCTAGTTAGCTGGAGGTTGGCAAATGTGACACCCATCTGCAAGAAGAGACGGAAAGAAAATTTGAAGAGCTAAAGACCTATCAATTTGATCTCAGTGCTGAGAAAGGTTATGAAGCAGACCATCTAAAGTGCCATCCCATGGCATGTATAAGATAACCAGGTGATCAAGCCCAGTCAGTCTGAGTTTGTGAAAGGTAGCTCCTGCCTCACTAACTTGATCTCCTTTTATGATAAGGTGACCTGAGGAAAAAGCTATGAATGTGATTTAACTAGAGTTTAGTAAAGCTTTAACATCATTTCCTACTTCATTCTCCTGGAGTAACCGGCTGCTCATGGCTTGGATGGGCCTACTCTTTGAAAAAACAGTTGAATGACTAGGCCCAGGGAGTGGTGGGGAATGGAGTTAAATCCAATTGGTAGCCAGTCACCAGTGTTGTCCCCAGGGTTCAGTGCTCGGGCTCAGTGTATAGTTTTGCGTCCTCTACCTGAAATGTTTGATAGAGATAGAAAAAGGCATGGAAAAGAAACAAATGATAATGGCATAAAAATTGCAATTAGCAAAAAGGTGAATATTCATAATTTCTCACAGTGATTAAGAGGTCATCTAATGAAACTTTTTAGTTCAGAGTCATATAAAACTAGGTATATACTTAGGCTGTGGAATTCTTTGCCTTGAGATATTGCTGAATGCCAAAACCACAAATGGTCTTAGAAAGGAATTATGTATATTAGTAGAATAGAATTCCACCAAAGGCTAAAAACAGAGATAAATGTAACACTTTGTCTCTGAATCAAAGATTGCTAGAAGGTAGGAAACTGTCATTGCATGCTTATTTGTTATGTTTTCTTGCTAAATATTCAATATTGGTCACTAGAAGGGACAGGATATTTGACTGAATAGATCTACCTTTACCATGCTTCTTACGTCTTAGTCTATTACTTGGAAGAGCATGGTAACATCAGTAGAGCTCGATTCAGTCTTCTTTGAAGCAACTGTCAGGGGAAAATTCTGTGTTCTGAATTTAAAGAAGCTGTCTTGACTGCTGTTGAATTGAAAGAAAATATTGCTCTCCTCTACACACTGACATGCCCTGCTGACTGAAATTTCTGTTCTTTCAGATATGCAAAAATGAATTTTATTCCATCAGAAATATCTGTGTTGGGGAGACCCTAACATGACAATGTTTAAATCAACTTGAATAATTTTGGCACAACCAAAAGTCAGCATGCACGTAGGTATACTAGAGATCTAGAAGACAAATAATTTAGCAGATACACTGTCACAGTAATTTTTGTTTCTTTTCAAACTGCAAGAAAATTTTCTTACTCTAAAACATTTTGAGGGAAGGAAGTATGGAGGAAAGAAGGAAGGGAGAAAATAACATTGTGACATGAAATAAATACAGCTAAATTGCTGTGTGAACTCTTTACTATAACCTCTTCAACTGAAGGCTTGCTTCATGTTTTGTGAAACCTTCATTAAATACAGTTTTCATGGCAAAAGCATTTTTAAATGCCATTTGTGGTATGGGACTGCAAAGAGTTTTCAATAGCACCTCCCATACCTATAAAGTCAGTAAAGTGATTATTTTCTTCTCTGGATTTTGTGGCATATTCCTCTTGCTTTATCATCTTTTTTCAACCCAGGATCTTAAGGGTGGAAATAATCCATTAGCTTTAATGATTAGCTTTAAGCACCAAAAGATTTTGTTCATAGTTGTTAGACATCTCAGTGGTACAAATCGTAGTGAAAATAATATTACTCTTATACTTAAGCCAAATAAGAGGATCTGAAATAGGACCTCTGAATGAATGGGTTGATTTTACTTACACCACAAGCTGCAGCTCCACAGAAGCTATTAATTCAGAAAATGTATTAAATTAGCAGATGATGACCCTCCATGCCCTTATCCATGGTAACGTTTAATGGCCATCTGTTTCAAGGCTCATGTTAATCACACTGTGTAAAATTCAGAGGTCTCAAATGCAGAGGAATGTATTACTCACTTGATTCACATCCTTCAAAGGTGCAAAATCAGCTTAAAGTACTTAGATATGGAAACATAAATGTATTTTTATATGGTAGAAACTAAAGAGATTTTTGAAACCTAGTTTAAGAAAAATAGGAGAGTGATTTTTAAACTCTCTTTAGCAAAATAAGAAGATAAAATGAAAGGCAAATACATGTAGAAATTACTTAAGCCATGCTTTTCACACAATATAGAGGGATCTGTTTCCTACTGACATAGAAGGAAATTATTTTCAAAAGCTAACCAAAGTAATAAAAAGTAATAGAAAGAATAAAAATTAATATAGTTACTAATGAAAGATAACTTTAATTTCATACTGAGGGGGTCAAATTTTTATATTTTAAAGTAAAAGATGGTCAATTAGAAAGTTCTTTTTAAAAAATCTGATTATTCCACATGCAGCGATTTAGAGAATCTATGAACGTTCTGATGTTTATGTCTTCCTATTTTTCTTACAGTAGTCTTACTTAAAATTCCTTTCCTTATGGGGAAAAGAAAGGCTTCCAGAGGAGGAAGGACCATCCCAGACTTCAAGAAATTGCCAGAGGGAGACAGACAACAGAAGAGAGATCTGAGTATATTTTGCTTGTGGAAGAAGATACTATACACTTATAATTCTAAAGTACATGTCACAATAATGAAGAAACAGAGAAAAACATTGTACACGAACAAAATAGTTTTAGTGTAGATTAATATATTTTATTAAGAATTCAGTCTAGAATAATAACAATAGTTGCAACAGCCCTATACTCAGGACTCTCAAAAGCTTAAAACTTTATATTTACATTATATTATAATGTAATCTGGCTTATATGGAATATGCTGAGATGTCTGTATTAGCTACTTGCAAATGTGCAACTAGAACCACCAGTAAACATAATGTATGGACAAGAAGAGTCAGCTGTGCACAGAGTTCATCCAGGAATAGCCTGGTCTGGTTTAGAAGCCCTCTCCATTCCAGACTTTGGAATGGGCTACCAAGGGAGGTGGTGGAGTCATCATCTCTAGAGATACTTAAATGACACGTAGATGAGGAGCTGAGCGATATTTTTAAGTTAGTGATTGGCCTGGCAGTGTTAGGTTAGTGGTTGGACTTGGTCTTAAAGGTCTTTTCCAACCAAAATGATTCTGTGATTTTATGATGTCATGGTTTTGCCCAGTCAGCAATGAAGCACCATAACAGTCTCTCGCTTGGTGCCCCCCATCCACCTCTACCTTCGTTAGGAAGGCAGAGGCCTCAGCGACACAGGAGGAAAAAAGATAATGAAGGATGTTGTGGATTAAGACAAGGGCAGAGAGGGGTCACTGCCACTAATGGTTGTGGGAAAAACAGACTCCAGTACTCAACTTGAAGAGGAAAGTAAGGAAAGTTTATTCTACTGTCTACAAGAAACAGAATGGGATAAAAGCAAAACAGAGCAGGAAGATGACAAAAATACAACCAGCACTTTAAGATCTCCCTCTCCCATTCCTCCTTTCTTTCTGGGCTCAGCTCACTGCTCCCAATATCTCTACCTCCTCCCTTCTCAATGGCTTGCGGGGACAGGGAATGGGGGATGTGGTCAGTCTCTCACAGACAATCTCTGCCGCTTCTCTCTTCTCAGAGGAGGATGACTTCTTGTACCAGTACAGAGTCCCTCCCATGGAACACAGTCCTTAACAAACTTCTCTCATGTGGGTTCTTTCCAGCAGCTACGGTCTCTGCAAATATGGGATCCTTCACATGGAAGGAAGTCCTTAATGAACAATTCTGGCATGGATTCTTCCCAACAGTCACAGCTTCTACAAATACAGGGTCTCTTCCACGGGACATGGCCTCCTCTGGGCATAGTGACTGCCACTGGCATGGCGTCTTTAACAAAGTGCAGATAAATCTCGGCTTCATCAGTCCTCTCCACAGGATTGAGCTGGAGTCTCTGCACCAGCACACCTCCTCCTCTCTTCCCTTACTGACCTTCGAGACCACATGCTTGCTTCTCTCTCTCTTTCAACTCCTAATACCACCACCAGCTGGAGAAGGAAGGGCAGAACAAGAAGGAACAGGAAGAACCCTCCTTTCCAGCTTCTTAAAGTGAGGGCGCCTAATTGGCTCAGCCATAGAAGTGGGTCTGGCTCAGAGCTGGGGAGAGTTTTGAGCAACTTCTTGACAGGAGCCATCTTTACAGCTCCTTCCCCATTACCAAAAATGCTCCATGTCAAATCATGCATGTAAGCTTTACACTTATATAAGACTGTGTTGCCTCATGAAAACTTTCTTGCTTGGTTCTCTGAATGTCTTACAAGTTAAATGATCTTTTCTGTGTCCTCCATTGCAAAGTATACATGTTCTAAACAGTTCTATTCTTCATTTATTAAGGCAATATTTTGATTATTTGATTCTTTATTAATACAGCTGATGTCCCCACGTGACCCACAAGGTCAAGTACTTCTGGCAGCTCTCTTAGTGGTTCATTCAAAGTGTTGACCAGAGTATCAGTATGGTTCTTTTTTCTGTGAACAGATCTGAGCCATTTGAGTTAGACATTCAGTAATATTCAATGAGTCTGACAGCCATCAATGGGTTTTCTATGTGGGTCTACTGTAAGAAACTTGCTGAATGTAATACATTGAATGAAGACTGTAACTATTTCTTTTTTTGAAGTTAGCGATCTCTGCACAATAAACAGTAATAAAAGATCTTTCTATAAAGCATTTTTTAAAAAAGAATCAAAAGTTTTAATTTTATGCTCTGTTTAGCAAGCAGCCACAGTGGCGGATTTATAAATGATGTAGTCAGATTTGCCACTGTATTCTGCATGAGATAGAAATTAAAACTAGAGTGACTAATGATTACTGTAGCCAGCTTTCTACCTCTAATATAATAGAAAAGTGAGGAAAACCAAAATCTTTTGCTAATATTTTGGTAAATATGCAGTCTTTTCCTTTAACATTTTTCATAAACAGTCATACAGGATTTTGCAGATAAAGATTAGTAAGTATTTATGAAACCACTGTTCACCCAATGTAAATCATATGAACTGTGTATATGTCTACTTAGCAGAAAGGACCACAGCTCCCATAAGGTTTTTGGGGTATAATTTGAATAGAAATTGTTATTCCAAATTAACAAATATTCATTTATGTGGTGAAGAACTAACTTTAGAACTACTTCCTGTATGCAATGAAAGTGAACAAAACTATAAAAAGATATTCTCCAGTGCTAAGACAGATGAAACAGGAATACTCAGAATATTTTATCTTGATATCACAGAGGTCGCATTGAAAACTTTTTATGAATTAGAACAGTTTTATGTCTATCTTCTTAACCCGACAGCAATGCTATGGAGCCAGATTATAAGCCCAGCATTTCAGACAATATTTATTATTCTGTTCCTAAGAGAGTAGTGTAGTGTTTCAGTGTATTTATCCTCAGATTAGTTCCAAATTTTTAACAAGCTTTTTGCCAATAACTCCAAAATATTTTCTTGCTCTGGAAAAAGGAACAAATCCTCAGGATATAGGTATCAAAATGGAAAGAGTACTTTACACTGAAACTTTATAGCAGAATAGCTTTTTGCCATAGTGATAAAGTGCAAGGTTAAACTGGGGCAAAGTATTCTAACTCATGTCATTAGAACTTGTAGTACCTGAAGGAAAAAGGACATATGGTCCATCCAGACACCGTATGGTAGCTTATGACACCGTAAGCTACATAGGCTCAGACACAGGCCTCAGATGCAGGCTCAGACTTTGACTACATCAGACAGTGAACAGTGGGCCTGAAGAATCATCAAGGATGAGTTGCACGTTAGAGTATATATATGAAGGCAGCTGTGCATGTGGGAAAGAAACTGTGTAAGCTTAAAAGAATGTATCAAAGCAGAACCTGAAGGAGTATGTGAAACTGCAAGGCTTATTGCAGAAAGTGCAGCTAGAAAAGTCCAATCAGAATTATTGTAACCAAGCTAGCTTTGCATTGCTTATAAAAGCCTGATGCTTGCTAATAAAGTGGAGAGTTATGACCAAACCATATTAGTGTCTGTCATTTCTCCATGGTGCTCTCTCTGACAAGAACTGATTTTGAATTCATAATAATAATGTAAAAAATGAAACAATTTAAAACATTCACTGTAATGTTCAGGAATTGGTAAAAAAATGGGTGAGTTTCCAGCTTTAAAATGACAACATTAGGTTTTCAAGAAGGACTGGAAATATAGACTCACATCAATGTTGTAACCTCAAAAATCAAGGCAAGACAGCCATTGAAGCAAAGGTAGACTGTAACTGTAGTGATAGGTAAAGTATGTTAGCAGCAGGCAGAAGCCATTGTAGTTAGTTATAAAAACACCGTTTCTTTTATTAGTCCTGTTTCTTTGAAATAATTGGGCCAAAATCTACCCATTTGCACATGTAAAATTTTGACTACTTCTGCTGAGCTGAAGCCAGTTACATTGGCAGAAACTACATATTTCTAATTGAAGAATATTCACCATCCTAGGTCAGTAGGTTTTTATGGTAATTTATGGTAATAATCAGACCCTGTATCTATATCTGTACCAAAGTATGGAGCAGTGCAATATTTATAAGTAGCTGCAGGTAAATACATTTCAGATCATTTTTGATTTCTTTAAAACAGTAAGCCAAAAAAATTAACAAAGCTTCTTCAGAGACATTTCATTTTTCTTTCTATATTTTTTGTCTTTTGTCCATTTATCTTCATTTTTCCTTTAATGTATTTTCCATTGAATAAATGTAAAATCATATAATTATTTTGTTTGGAAAAGACCTTTAATATAATCAAGTCCAATCACTAACCCAACAATATCAAGCCCACCAATAAACCACATCCTTAAGCATCTCAACTTCATGTCTTTTAAATATCTCCAGGGGTCTTGATTTCCCCATCTCCCTGGGAAGCCCATTCTAGAGTGTCTAACAACCCTCTTGGTGAAAAAGATCTTCCTAATGTCTAATCTAAACCTCTCCTGTCCCAGCTTGAGAGATTTTCCTCTTGTCCTGTCACTTGGAGACATAGCATAGATCATCTAGGGATTTAATCTTTGAGAATGGAATTATTATCTAGTACCAGAAAAAAAATATGGAGGCTTTAGGTGATTTTTATAAAGAAATAATGGAATGAATAGACAAAAATATCTATTACCTCCAGAATAAACAGCAAATTATCCTTTTAAAATTTTGTTCTTTAATTTAAATTTGAATCATAGAATCACAGAATGGTATGGTTGGAAGGGACTTTTGGAGATCATCTAGTCCAACTCCCCTGCAGAGGCAGGCCCACCTAGATTAGGTCACCTAGGAACATGTCCAGGCGGGTCTTAAAGACCTCCAAGGAAAGAGACTCCACAACCCCTCTGGGCAGCCTGTGCCAGGGCTCTGTCACCCTCACAGTAAAATAGTTCTTATATCTAAGTGGAACTTTTTGTGTTCTAGCTTCATCCCATTACCCCTTGTCCTGTTGCTAGATACAATAAAAAAAAGGGATGCNCTGCTGGACACTCTTCTTGATGCATCCCAGGATGTCATTGGCTTTCTTGGCCATGAGGGCACATTGCTGGCTCATGGTTACTTTGTTGTCAACCAGGACTCCCAGGTCCCTCTCTGCAAAGCTGCTCTCCAGCAGGTCAGTCCCCAGCCTGTACTGGTGCATGGGGCTGTTCCTTCCCAGATGTAGGACTTTGCACTTGTCCTTGTTGAAACTTATGAGGTTCCTCTCTACCCAACTCTCAAGCCAGTCAAAACCTCACTGAATGGCAGCACAGCCTTCCGATGAATCAGACAGTCCTCTCAGTCTGGTGTCATCAGGGAACTTGCTGAGGGTACACTCTGTCCCCTCATTCAGATGAGGATGTTGAAATATGAAATTTAATGAAAATTTGACATATGAAAAAAAATCTATTTAACAAAGTTTGAAACATGCCCTTTTCTCCAAGCCAATAATCTTAATAGTGAATAAGAGAAAATTTCCTCTTTTTCTTTTCTGTGAAGGAAAGATCTTCTAGATCTTTGTGGGATTTCTTTTCACTGCACACTGTCATAACAAGATGAGTTGAGAATGTGACATAGATTAGAATATAAATAGAAACTGTCTCTTGAAACATTTAAAAAGAAGGTTATGTAGAGCACAGTTAGGGTTGGAAAACTTAGTAGAAGAATAATTCCTGTTTTGGAAGAAATATTTTCCAGATGACCTAACATGGCTTATCTCTTCTAAGATTCTGCAAAATGGCAAAATAAAGTTGAGTCTGGCGTGTAGGGTTTTTT
Organism: Urocolius indicus; assembly: GCA_013401255.1. NCBI lineage: Eukaryota > Metazoa > Chordata > Aves > Coliiformes > Coliidae > Urocolius > Urocolius indicus. Next base: position 29,191 of record WBNH01006064.1, read on the forward strand.
AATGCTTACACTAATGGTCTACAGACCTACAGCCAGAGTACATTTCTTAAACATTTTAGTCAATGTAATATGTACTTTAACAATAAAAAACAGGGAAATATGGTGTGTTGTGGTATCCATATTAAAATACGTGCAGTGGCCTTTTCTTTCAACAGCCCCATCTTTGAGGTAGTGCCAGGACATTTTGACAGAGAGGTCACCTTTAAAAAGTAATGTATATTTTGCTAGGCACATACAATCCATCTTTATACAGGCAGATTATAAACTTTTGGATAACTGCAGTTCTCATGTGCACACTTCTAAGGAACCTCCTGCTACCCTCAGCAAACATCATGGCTTCCTTTCCTTGGAATGGAGGCTACTGACACAAAAAAGAACAAGGAAGGAGGTGGCTGAATCCATGGCATTGACACTTGTTGCTCTGCATCAGGAGCACTTGCTCCCAAATTCACAAGTATTTCGTCTCTCAAACTCACAAAATACATATGCATTAAGCATGTGAAAGAGTCTTAGGGGACACAGTATTATCATCCCCCATGACTCCCTTTAGCTGACTAGGAGCACACAATTTGCCCCAGTAGTGTTAAAGTGAGATCTAGACTTCCCCATTGCCTCCAGTAAATGAACAGATAGAGAGACTATGTCATATATTAGTAACACATGCAAATTGATGTATTTTTATAGTACAAAAATTTCATGACACTGTGCTTTCTCCTTCCTCCTTCCCAACTGATAATTTTACAGTGATGAGGAGTACTATTCTACAATTTTGAGCTGTTTTTCCTATTGTTTCCTATGTTCTAAAGCCATGCTATCCAGTAGCCATTCAGAAAATAAAATCTCAGATACAAAATCCCTGTTTAAATATACTGAAGGTTATTTACTACATATGCTAAGGATGGGAAAAGAAAACACTAAGATACTCCCTTGGGACTGCTATTCAAGACCTCAACCATATATACTAGCAGGCTCACACAGGGCTTCCATGAGACACATTCTCATTTTAAGACATAAATATAAACAATTTTACCTGTTATCGAATCTGACATATTAAAAAAAAATCTCTTCTTTTTTGCACTATAATGAGCTTCCTGGGTGCATATAAAACAGTATGACGTATATTACCTGTTATGACCTATTAAGATTACTGTGCCTCTGGCAATAATTAGTAAATGCACCTTGAATTTTAAATAAAAAAGCATTTAAGTAGCAGCCAAAGAAGAAAAGGGGAAAAAAATGTACATATGCCATTCCCTAAAGCCAACAGAAAATTTCAGTCTGATTATAAGCTGCTTTAATGTCAACAGGAATAACAAAATACCTGTACTGTGTCTCCTTATCTCTCACTATATAAAAATACCTGCCAAAGGCATAGACATAGTTATTTGAATAAGCCTATTATGCTAAAAGGATTTTTTTAACTCTCCAGTTAACTATGCTGCATTACATAGTTAAAATATAAGACAAATTATTCACTGTCTATATCAGTGAGAAAATATAGAAGAAAAAAAAATCTCCAACTTTACAGAGTTATGCATGACTATAACAGTCATGAATTCAGGGCCTAAGTAAAGGTAATTGAAAAGGTGATGAGTTTTCTCACTTTAATTCTTTTGTCATTTCTTTCCTATTAAAGAACTAGAAAGAGAAGTGAAGAGAAAAGAAAACCAAAACAGAAAATAAAACCACAACAATAAAAAAGAAAAAGTAACAAGTAAGCCAGTTACCAAAAGTGACTTAAGAACCAAAAGTAATTAAGCAGGTATCTCATATGCCTGTGAGATCCAGAACAGTCTCTCTTAGACATTGTCTGACTGTAACAAAGCTCAAATCTCCTAAGATTTTCCCCTCTTTACTTCATAATTCTCTTGACATCTGCAATGCTGCACTGTGTTTAGACTTGATCAGACCTGCTCAAAACTCAATGCTTTGACTTCAAAACCTAGACAGTAGAATATTTACATATTTAAATTTTAGTCAGCTGTGAAATGTAGAAGCCACCTGATTGAGTTAGCTGAAGGTCAGACCCCAGTATTGCCTTTACTTTACAGATGAAGACAACTGACATTTCAACAACTCAGTTCATGACGTCTTCAATTTGCTCTTTTAAAGTAGATGAAGTACCCTAAAAATGTCTTTTCCTGTCTGCTGTCTTTAAAAGCAGTCCCTCATGATTAGTACAGATGCAGCTGTCTAAACCTGTTTTAGGTGATAAAAATAGCTTAAACTGTAAATGCTACCAGGCAGCAGATAATTGGGTGCAAGTGTGTGTGTATTGGTAAATGTCTGAAATTGAGCTTATGCATTTTCAAGCAGAAACTTGCCTCTTCCAAGCTGCAACCAATGTGGACTGATTATACATCCAGATAATACTTGGACTGAACAAAAATTACACATCCTGAAACCTGTAGTTGACAGAGATAAGAGAGAATCATAGAACTATAGAATGAATTGAGATAGAAAGTGACAATAAGGATCACCTAATTTCAACCCCTCTCCGATGGACAGGGACACTTTCCACTAGACCAGGTTTCTCAAAGCCCCATCCAATCTGGCCTTGAACATTTGAACATAACCTGTCCTTGGACATAAGACTGGGGCCAGTCTTATTCAACCTCCTCATCAATGACCTGAATGAGGGGACTGAATGTACCCTCAGCAAGTTCACTGATGACACCAAACTGGGAGGACTGGATGATTCTCGAGAAGGCTGTGCTGCTATTCGGTGGAATCTCAACCGACTTGAGAGGCAGGCAGAGAGGAACCTCATGAGGTTCAACAAGGACAAGTGCAGAGTCCTGCACCTGGGAAGGAACAACCCCACGCACCAGTACAGGCTGGGGATTGACCTGCTGGAGAGCAGCTCTGCAGAGAGACACTTGAAACTGCTGTTTGATAATAAACTGAACATGAGCCAGCAATGTGCCCTTGTGGCCAATAAGGCCAGTGGCGTCCTGGGATGCATCACGAAGAGTGTAGCCAGCATATCAAGGGAGATTCTGCTCCTCTTCTACTCTGCCCTGGTGAAGACTCATCTGGAGTCCTATGTCCAGTTCTGGGCTCCCCATCTCCAGAGGGACAGAGATTTTCTGAAAAGAGTTCAGTGCAGGGCACCAATTTGATCAGGGGACTGGAGCATCTTCCTTATGAGGAAAGGCTGTGGGATCTGGGACTGTTCAATCTGAAGAAGAGACTGAAGAGGGACCTTATTAATACAAATATTTGACAGGTGTATGTCTAGAGGATGGGGCAACACCTTCTGTAGTGTCAAGTGATAGGACTAGGGCCAATGCACAAAAGTTGGTACACAAAAAGTTCTTCTTCAACTTACAGAAACACTTCTTTACTGTAAGGGTGACAGACCACTGGAATACACTACCCAGAGAGGGTGTGGAGTCTCCTTCTCTGGAGGTTTTCAAGACCCACCCGGACATGTTCCTGAGCGACCTGATCTAGGCACACCTGCTTGAGCAGAGGGGCATGATGTAGATGGTATAGAATAAGGAGTGGATAAAGTTAACCCCATGCCAGACAAACCCAGGGCAATTTTCAGGTGGGAAAGCTCAGGATTTGTGTTTATGGAAAGAAAGTAAATGTTCAAAAGAAGAGGTCCTGAGAAGTGGCCTTGGAAAGAAATGCAAGGTCTAAAAAGAAGGTGACTTCCTGACTGGAGGAAGATACTGAAAGTTGGGAATGATAATGGAAATCAAGGAGCTGTGTGGAACTGAATGTTGGGGAATGCTCAAGGACTTGAACTGAAACTAATAGCTGCAAACAGCTGTGCAGCACAAACTGACACAACTCTATGACCAGCCTTCCTGAGCAGTAGGGACCTTGTCGTGGGGAATAGAAACTAAGGCCTAGTGAACATCGTGTTTTGTAGACCAAGTGAGTGTGCGAGACAATCAAGCAGTATAGAAGACCTAGTATTGAAGGTTCTTAAATGAAACTCCTTACCCAGATCCACTGCAGGTTGCTGATTATTCTGTCTTACTTGTGATAAAACCCCATGTACTCAAATTCCTTCAAAATTTGTGGGACTGGGCATATCATGAAAAGCAATTTTAATAAATCTCTACTTTGTTATACATTCATGAGAGAAGGACACATAATAAAAGATGCAGGGGCCTCTCAGTACTCAGCTTGACAACATTCCTTCCTGGCAGCAACACCAGCTGCTGTGAAGCTGGGAACAGGAACACCTATACTTCCTTCTTGAGCTCATGATATCTGTCATTACATAACAAAGAATGCAACTTTAATAGTGACATAAACCAAGTAAAACAGCAAAACTCACAAACAGGTGTTCAGGGTGGAGACCCCTATTTCCAGCATTAATCTGGGATTTTATCCAGATATTACACAAAACATGTAAATAGTATTGTAGGAAGAGACTGTAGCTCATCTGTTTTTTTGTCAGAACACAGAGAACTGTGGTCCAGCAGATAAAAGAGGTACCTCAGATGACTGAAGTGCAATTCAAAAGCTTCATTTCTCAGTTATCACACTGTTCCCTTTCTGTCTCATCTACTGCTTCATTAAAAACCAGTCAAGATCTTTCACCCTTTGCATTTTCAACATTAGCATTTCCTTCACACCTGAAGTTCTGTTTATGAGGATGCCAAGATATGCTTCAGTTTGGAGAGCTTTAAATAGATCCATGCCTAAATGTAGTCAATGCCCAATGACTATTTAGGAACTAGTTGGTTCTTATCCATGACATTTAATGAGCTTCACCTTGTGGATAATCTCAAATACTTTGCATAAATTACAGTCCATATGAAGCACAAAGACAGTGACCTCTGCTATCAAGTGAGGAAGATTTTAGTCAAAGATTTTGTAAGGGCCATGAGAGCTTCTCCAGGGCCTCCTGTAGCTTTGTCTGATAGGGCTCTAGGCTAGCTGAGAGCCAGTACAGTTGAGACTGGTCCTTTCCCAGCAGTGACCTTGGGCATAGGCTTCCAGGTGCCACCAGACTGGACGCTAGCCCAGGGAGGTTCTTTCAATTAAGGCCCTCACACTAGTCCTGCCAGAGGAGACAAATTTAAGACAGCTCAGATAGTCTTTTCCACAAATTTCTTTCTCTTAAATGTAAAAAAATGCCATGATATATAACATCCTTTCAATCTGTCTTGTTTCCTTTGGAACTATTTCATTTTATACAAGTAATTAGCCATTCCCAAGGTTACATTTAAGGGGCTACCTTGAGTATGAGTATTTAAATCTTTGCCTCAGTGAATTGTTTATACAGCGTGGAACAGCTCCACAATAAGTAACTGGGAAATAATGAATACAATAAAATCCAAACAGAATTAGGAAAATCACTTGGCATAGAAGAATCTTGGGATTTTATCAGAGATTATGGATCAGACACAACTAGAATTTGAACATGTTTAATGAAAAACAATGACAAATATTTTGCATACAGTTATGCATTGACTGCTGATAATCACAGAATCACAGAGACAAGAAATCTTAAGGGTTAGAAGGGACCTCTAAAGATCACCTAGTCCAACCTCCCAACCTAAGCAGGACTACCTAGAGTAGGTCACACAGGAACTCATCCAGGTGGGTTTTGAATGTCCCCAGAGAAGGAGACTCCACAACCCATCTAGGCAGCCTGTTCTAGTGCTCCCTCACCCTCACAGTGAAGAAGTTTTTCATTATGTTTCTTTGGAACTTCTTATGTTCCAGCTTGTGCCCATTTCTCCGTGTCCTGTCATTGGACAACACTGAGAAAAGCCTGACACTAGTCCTTTAGGTATTATTAAGCATTATCAAGATCACCCCTCAGTCTCCTCCAAGCTAAAGAGCCCCAGCTCCCTCAGCCTTTCATCATAAGGGAGATGCTACACTCCATCATCTTGGTGGCCCTGCACTGAACTCTCTCCAGCAGCTCCCTCTCCTTGAACTGAGAGGCCCAGAACCTGACACATTGTTCCAGAGGCAGTCTCATGAGGGCAGAGGAGAGGGGGAGGAGAACCTCTCTTGACCTACTGCCCACAGCCCTTCTACTACACCCCAGGATGCCATTGGCTTTCTTGGCCATGAGGGCACACTACTGGATCATGGCCATCCTGCTGTCCACCAAGACCCCCAGTGCCCTTTCCCCTGCACTACTGTCTAAGAGTTCACTCCCCAACCTGTACTGGTACGTGGGGTTATTCTTTCCCAGATGCAAGACTCTACACTTGCCCTTGTTGAATTTAATTCAATTTCTCCCTGCCTAACTCTCCAACCTGTCCAGGTGTTGTTGAATGGCAGCACAGACTTCTGGTATATCAGCCACTTCTCTCAATTTAGTATTGTCAGCAAACTTGCTGACAGTGCCCTCTGTTCCCTCATCAACGTCATTTACGAACATATTGAGCAGTATTGGGCCCAGCACTGACCCCTGAGGGACTCCACTAGATACAGGCATCCAGCTAGACTCTGCCCCATTGCTCACAACTCTCTGCCTTCTTCCCTTCAACCACTTAACAACCCATCTCACTACCCGATCATCCAGCCCACACTGTCTCAGTTTTGCTGTGGAAGACGGTGTCAAATGTTTTGCTGAAATCAAGATAAACCACATCCACTGCACTACCACCATCTATTCATGTGGTTACATTGTCATAAAAGGCTATCAGGTTGGTCAAACATGACTTACCTTTGGTAAAGCCATATTGACTGCTCCTAATGACCCTCTTGTCCTTCAAATGCCTGGAGACAACACCCAAGATAAGTCATTCCATCACCTTTCCAGGGTGGAAGTGAGGCTGACTGGTCTGTAGTTACCCATCTCCTCCTTCTTGCCCTTTCTGAAGACTTGAATCACATTTGTTCTCTTCCAATCCTCAGGCATCTCTCCTGTTCTCCACAACTTAATGAAGATGATGGAGAGGGGTTTACCAATTACTTCCGCCAGCTCCCTCAGCACCCGTGGATGCATCCCATCAGGGCCCATGGATTTATATACATCCAGATTGATCATCTGATCCTCCACCCAGCCCTCATCAACCAAAAAAATCTCCTGAGCCTGGAAAAAGTGATCCTTGAATACAGACCAACCATCCAGGGCTCATTTATCCCCTAGTACCTTGTCCCATGGGATATCCTGTAGCAATTGCTTGAAAAGGCCGAAGTTGGTCCTGCTAAATTCCAAGGTTGTGATTCTGCTTGTTATTCTGTTCCTACTGCACAAGATCCTGAACTCCACCATCCCATGGTCCCTGTAGCCAAGGCTACCCTGAACCTCAGCTGCACCAACCAGATCCTGCTTGTTTGTGAGTATAAGATCCAGTAGTGTTCCTCTTTTAGTTGGCACATACATCATTTGCCTCCTGGACTGCAGGAATCTCCTGGACTATAAGTTGCTAGCTGTGTAGGTCTTCCAGCAGATGTCTGGGTAGTTGAAATTCCCCCTGAGAACCAGGGCCTGTGATTTTGAGGCTGCTCCCAGCTGCCTGTAGAAGGCCTCAACAACTTCCCCATTCTGATCAGGAGGCCTGGAATAGACACCCACAGCAGTGTTA
>WBNH01006065.1:0-18684 GCA_013401255.1 Urocolius indicus
TTTGTTTGTTTGTTTTTTGTTTAAGTTCTATGAGAAAATACACTTTATGACACTATTTTTTTGACTCAGAGGTTTCCAAATTTCAAAGCATTTTCAGACATGGGAAGGAAGGTAGGTTCAGGAATCTGACATGTCAAGATGATATATAATATTTCACTTATTACTATATACAACATAGAAAAGGAAAATCTGTGCCAAACATGCATAACTATTCAAAGTATTAAATGAGAACACAATATTAGCTTGATTTAGCTACCATCTTTGTGAAAACCTGAAATTTCTTTCCATTCAAACTACAGCCTGACTAAATATAAACAGGAGTAAAAGAGTCAGAAAAGTTTCTTTAATTTACCAGGAAAACTGATTTCAAAATTAGAAAGATACATACATGAAAAGGATATCACATTAAGAGAAGAATGTATTTGGACCCTAAAATAAGACCACAGAAACACTAAATCAAGACGTGGTCTTGCCTCTGAAAAGCATCAGTTTTTAGATCCTCATTTTACCCACTTGATAGCCTTTTATGAAGATGTAACCAGGTGGAGAGATGGTGGTAGTGCAGTGGATGTGATTTATCTGGATTTCAGTAAAGCATTTGACACCATCTCCCACAGTATCCTTGCAGCAAAACTGAGGAAGTGTGGGCTGGATGATCAGGTAGTGAGGTGGATTGTTAACTGGTTGAAGGGAAGAGGGCAGAGAGTTGTGATCTATGGGGCAGGATCTAGTTGGAGGCTTGTATCTAGTGGAGTCCCTCAGGGGTCGATGCTGGGACTGGTAGTGTTCAATATATTCATTAATGACTTAAATGAGGGAACAGAGGCCACCGTCAGCAAGTTTGCTGATGATACTAAACTGAGGGGAGTGGCTGACACACCAGAGGCTGTGCTGCCATTCAACAAGACCTGGACAGGCTGGAGGGTTGAGTGGGTAGAAATTAATGAAATTCAACAAGGGCAAGTGCAGTCTTGCATCTGGGAAAGAATAACTCCATGTACCAGTGCAGGTTCAGGAATGAACTGTTAGAGAGTAGTGTAGGGAAAAGGGACCTGGGGGTGCTGGTGGGCAGCAGGATGAGCATGAGCCAACAAATGTGGTGTTGTAGCCAAGAAGGCCAATGGCATCCTGGGGTGTATTAGAAGGGCTGTGGGCAGTAGATTGAGAGAGGTTCTCCTTCCCCTCTACTTTGCCCTTGTGAAACCACATCTGGGATATTGTGCCCAGTTCTGAGTTCCTCAGTTCAAGAAGGACAAGGAGTTGCTGGATAGAGTTCAGCACAGGGACATCAAGATGATGNCACCTGGACAAGTTCCTGTGTAACTTGCTCTTGGCAGGGGTGTTGGACTAGATGATCTTTAGCAGTTCCTTCCAACCCTTAGGATTCTGTGATTCTGTGATTTACCTGCCTCTGGACAGGTCTTGTGTTTTAGGTGACTGCCCAGATAGCAGCATCATTATGCTTCTGTCATACCTTGGCTATGCAACTGGGATATTAGGGATACAGAGCAAACCACAGAGGATAAATGTACTTGGTCATTTAAATACTTCTCTGAGTCCTGCCTTTCTTGTGTTTCAAAGTAAAAGCACTGAATAGATTAGGTCTTGATAGAGGAGTACCACGCCAACCAAGCAATGGCCACTTTGGCCAAAGTAGTGCAGGTACATTGAACAGTCATCAAACTGTTGTGTGCATTCTTACCCCGATCCCTTTGTAAGGCAAAATATGACTGCTTGTTTTGGTTTAAGCTACATCACCTAGCTATGCAACTAACTCTCAACACAAGGGTACATGCAGTAAGATTTAGAGCTAATCAAGGGTAACTTGGTAAGACACTTGCATTTGATCACAGACTGATACTTTATTTTGGCTCTTATAGTTTTTACTTCTACAAAATTTCCACCAGGCATTCTGAAAGAAAAAAAAAAACAAAAGGAAAATGCACACACAAAAAAAATCTTCTGTTTACCAGATTGTAAAGAGACTAAGTCTAGTTGAGGTAGCTCTGTTTCCATCAAGAGCTGTTCATGGAAATGTAGAAAGGATAAGACATAAAGGCATGGATTTATTTATTTATTTATATATATATATATATGAACATCGACTCAACTTTCAGAATATAATGTTCTCAAAGCCAGAGTTTATATTTCAGATCTTTAATTTCTCGTCTGTGACCAGATTTCTCCTCTATTAATTGATCTTGACTCTTTAGGAAGCCATTAACCCATCTTAACAGCCTATAGATACAAGTTCCACCATTTTAAAATGCACAAAGTATTACTTCCATCAATTTGCTTTACAGTTGCTGTCATACAGTAACACCAAACACCCTCTTTCATGCTGAGAGATGCTAGACAATCATGGGGTTTCACATCTGAAGAATCAGAGATGACTTCAACTTCACAATCCTTTTGAGATAATGGAAGAGTGAAGACGGTGATAGAAGAGAACAGATTTATTCGGACCCTAGCGTATATTGTCATGTTATATTTCCTGAACTATGTTTCATTGGATGACCTTCAGGACAATTAGCAGAGTGACTTCAAAAGTTTTCAGATTGCTTTAATGGATATGCCATTCAACTACTGTTAACATTTTAATATATTGTGTTTATTATGAGGCAAACACCCTAGAGTTTTCCTCTCATGAAAAATCAAAGAACAGCTAATCCAATTATGTTAGCTTATTGCCACTTTCAGTTCTATGACCATGTTATGCCAAGGTAATTGGACAAAGGCAGAATCTTTTATTGAGGAGAGCTTTTAAGTACAGTAAAAAGTGAATTGAGGAAGGAATGAACAAAGTTCCTTAACACTTTAGCAAAAGCACAAAGTGTCAGTGCACCACTGACATTAATGCACCTTTAGATATGCAGTGGATTAGCCTTGGCTAAGGGCCAAACTCCCACCTGGTTAGTTCCTCACTTCCCTTCATTAGTAGGATAGGGGAGATAGTAGGATGAGAAAGCTTGTAGGTGGAGTCAAAGTCAGGGAGGTCACTTATTACTGTGTTGAACAAAACAAACTATTCTAGGAGAAAATTAATTTAATTTATTGCCAATTACAATGGATTCAGGTAGTGAGAAATAAAAAGAGAATCTTTAGAAGACCTTTCCTCCCTCTTTTTCCAGGCTGAACTTTACCCTTTCACGCACTTTTTATTTCTCTCTGTTCTTTTTTTTTTCATTTATTTTTATCTTTTCCTTCTGCCTTATTATTAAAAGTCATAGTTTTATTTATAGTTATAAATATAGTTTTATTTACGACTTCTTACCTTCAAACACTTGCTATATTTTTAAACAGACACCAGTGCAACCTCATTTCAGCAAGTATTTTGGACAAAATTCTTTTGTAACACTCATATCCCTTCAGGCATCAGAATTACAGGGACAGAGAAAATAGACAAGAGTTAGTTCTTTGAAGCTTTTTTGTTGTTATTTCTAGAGCTCATCTAAAAATAGAAATATGTGAAAAATATTTCTGAACTTTATTTCTCTTCTAAAAATTCTAAATCTTTTTCAAAACACCAGGAAAATGCTAAAAAATAGCAAATACATTAAATGCAAAACATAAGAGATTAGTGTTAAAATTCAATTAAACCTCTCTGATGTGCTGAAGTAATATTTTTGAAACACCACAGTGAAATATTGCTTCCAAAGTTATTCTAAATGTATCTGATATCTACTTGTGAATTTATTTTTTACTCAAAAAATCCTGGCAAGGTCACTGGAATTGTTCTTATTTCACAGCAAATTTAGTTTCATCAAGCCTTGAATTTTTTTTAGTGCAATGGACTTAACTGTTTACATAATTGAAGTAATTTAAAAGTATGTTTATAATGTTATAGGCAATTATTAGGTATAGAAATTGATCAACGTAGTTCCACAGTTCTCAGTGGTAGATTACATTTAAAGCTCTATTATCTCCAGCTTTGCTTTCACATAACCACAGAATGGTAGCGATTGGAAGGGTCCTTTAGAGATCATCTAGTCCAACCCCTCTGCTAAAACAGATCCACCCAGATCAGGTCAAGCAGGAATGCATCCAGGTGGGTTTGAAAACCTCCAGAGAAGGAGACTCCACATCCTCCCTGGGCAGCCTGTGCCAAGGCTCCCTCACCCTCCCAGTAAAATAGTTTTCCTTATTTTTAAGAGTAACTTTTTGTGTTCCAGCTTTTGTCCACTACCCATTGTCCTATCACTGAACAAGACAGAAAAAAATGTTGCCCCATTCTCTTGACACACACCTTGCAAATACTTTTAAGTATTAATGAAGTCCCCTCTCATTCTCCTCTTCTCCAGGCTGAGCAGTCACAGGCCCTGCAGCCTGTCCTTGTAAGGAAGATGCTCCAGTTCCCTGATCTTCTTGGTGTCCCTGTGCTGGACTGTCTCCAGAAGTTCCCTGTCCCTCTTGAGCTGAGGATCCAAAAGCTTTCAAAGTTATACGTTTATGCCAGCCACTCTATTTTATGGAGTTTCACAAACTTACTTTATTTCCATTGCCAGCCTACGTCTGGAACTATTTTCTTACATTCAAAAGCAAATCTTGCTTTTTTTCACCAATTCTACAAAGTATTTTAAGATTTCCTATCACTGCAGTGACACCTGGTGTTGAAAGCAAGGTTGTTAATAGCTCAAAGGTACAGGAGAATCATTTTCATAATGTGGATTGTCTTAAAATCACCAGCATCTGAGAATGTTCATCACCTGCTAACTTGTAAGAGGGAAGGGAAGGGAAGGGAAGGGAAGGGAAGTAACATTTTCACATATAACTGGTACTTATCAGTTACTACATGGCTAAGATTTTTTTTTCTTCTTCCCCTGAAACAACTTGTTTTAATAGGAGCATGTATTCTGACATTCTTTGATCATTATCTTCCCATATAGAGCAAAAACAGTGAAATAATACTTCTGCACTGAGGAGTGGTTCATATATTAACACAATTGCTAAGGTTAATTTCTCAACCTCAGAATAGTGACTTTTCAAATTCAGAGGATTTAGAAAAGCTGAAAGTATCTGTGAAAACAAAGCAAATAGAGAAGCAAAATAGCCCTGTGTATTGTCTTTCCTGAGGACAAGCACTGACAATTTTTAATTTGTTTTAAGCAAAATTAAAGCACTCCATTGTAGCTATAAGTGTGTGTAGGTAAATACATATGTTTCAGTATCAACTAAAGAAACTGTAGCTCTGGGGCTGCATACAGAAAAATGCTTCAATAAAGCCTAAGTGGAACATACAATCAATGGATTTAAATCTATATATGCAGTTTTGTCTGTAACAAAATTCCTGTGTGCTAGCATACATAAAATATGAGCATCACTAATAAACAGCAGCTGGAGTGTATAGCAAGCTGGATCTTTGTATGGAATATCTTTAAGGTGTTTTTGGCACAACTTTCAGGACTGTCTTGACCAACACTTTCCCAGATGTGTAGGATTATGGGATATATCTGTTGGAATCTCTCAGGAAAGCACTTTAATTCACAGCCACACCTGGGCTGGATATTGCAATCAGCTCCCATTTTCCATTTACAATTTTCCTACCTCGTTCATTTTAATTTCTCTGTTTTCTCCCTTATCACTTAATATATTTTCCTCATTATTGGCATCTGGGCTGTGTGTCTAACACAAACACCAAAAGACCAAATCAAGATTAAAAAAAAAGAGCAAAAATATTCCCATTTCAGATGGAAGAGCAGATGGAGCTCTTGGCACTTCAGAGGATTCAAATTGACCCTCTGCACCAAGCTCAGGGAAGACAGACTGTCACTGCTGACTGGAAAACACTAAAGAGACCTGTTTTCCCATCGAATATACAGTAGCATTTTCTAATTCTTTAGCTCTAAGCTGTGCATGGCCATGAAAGAGCAGTTGATTTTTTTTTTAATTGAGATTAGATTCTTTCATATTTCGTGGATGCTCTTCTCTAACTTTTATATTGAAACGATCATTCTAAATTTTGAGATATAATTTTCATTGTAATATTTTCTTATCAGTGCCTGATAGAGGCTGACTATTCCTTCATTCTTCCCTCTGCTCTCTAACTTTCTTGGTAATTTTAGCAGCCACATCACCATCACCCAGGGATTAAAAGACTCTGAAGAGAAAGGGCTAGAAGCTCAGTGGATGCAAAAGGATTCAGGTTTTCTCAAAGCAGTTCATGATCTCCTTTGGATTCTCAAAGCCAACCTATGAATGTACCCAAAATAATCATCTTTCCCGGTACTGTGTACTATGTTCATTGCCTATATTCAGTATTAACACAATGTGCCTTTAATGAGCTTTTCTGAATGTTTTATGCTATTCCATTTTTGTTAAGACACTGATGCAAAATATTCTGTATGAAATGTAACTAATCATTTATTTCTAAATGATGTAAGTACAATTTGAAAAAAAAATCTCTTTTTCTGAAACGGAGAAAAAAAGTTTTACTTTGCATAAAGATTTTCCTGAAGAAATAGGACAGACACAAATGATATAAATGTTAACAAAACACTTATCCTCTTAAAATGCATCAAAGTTTCATCTAAGTTTAGAAGCCGGAGACTGATGTAAACTAGAACCATGTGAAAGTCTCAGGTATGTCAGATTCTGAGAGTCTGTGAGATGTCTCCAACACATTTCCTGCTTTGGTATATCCACCTTACACCTATTCCTGATCAAACTGTGTCCAATAACCTTTCTGCAGTCACATTCAGGAAAAATTCTTTTCCAGAAGCAAACAGGAGTTTTGAACAAAATGGTGCCTCTGGTGTTTGACCAGCCCACATAGCAGCACGTCTTTCTTCCCCTAAACCAGGGCAAAGGAATGATTAAGGCAGTAAGTGAGTGTACAAGAGAGGACCAGAAACAATAATATGTTGTCCATATTTTAGGAAGAAAGTTGCATGAAGTCATCTGTGCTAAATCCCATGTGTTAAGAAGCAGTCTGTGAGAATGTGGCGGATTGTTAGTGCTTTGACAATTTTCATTCTCCATTGACACAATGCACAAATGAGAACAGACACACCAAGACTTGGCAATTATATGACCATTGTTCATGGGCAGAGAATTCTTCTTTTCTGAAAGACAGGCTGAGCCCAGCAGTAGAGTTTGGAAACATCCTGATCAGTATGTCTTTTCAATGAAAACACCATGGACTGCAGAGACTTTGCTCTCTAAGTATTACCTTCTTGACAAATATACCTTGAGAATTGAATGTTTGTTGCAGTATTCAAGATGTTATTTTTCCAAGGAATTTTTATGAGCATTTCTAAAGAGAAGATAGACTTCATAAGAAAGAAAAATGCTTCTTCCTCTCTTCCTCTGTAGAACGGAACTCTACCCAGGAGGTGCCAAGAATCCTCTTCCCAGATATTACTCATGCAAGTACCAGCCTTTCACTTTGTCCACTCTGTTTTCTGCAATGGAATTCTAATTAAAAAAAAAAATCTGAGTTAATTTTAAAAAGAACTCTGAACAAAAGCCACCAGTCTCATTTTCTGTGGTTTTTTGTGATATGTCGTGGTGGATGTATTACAAGGCGGACTTATATGTGATTGGCAATACTTCCTCTGGCAGGAGATACAGAGCCACATCATAAAGAGCCTCCTTCAGAAAAGCTGCAGATATAATGTAAGATGTGCTGAGATCCCTCATGATTATTAAAATACAAAATTAAAAGTTAGAGCCATAAGGAAATATTTCTACTTACATTTTGCTGAAACTAGGATAATGAAGAAAAAACATTCACTCTATTAAATGTATAGCAAACTGAATTTGGCCCTTTTATTAACACAACATAGACTGGATTCCTCATGGACTGAATGTATAAACTCAATATTCAACCAGCAATTCTATTCTACCTGGATATAAAAAATAACTCAATTTGGTCACGTACCTTATTTTTCTCCATAGAAGTGGTAAAACCAGACTAGTTTCAAGTAACACTTCATTTTTAAATAGTTATTTTTCAGTTTTAAGAGGATATAAAAGCAACTGAAATTATGAACATCATTTGCCACTCAAATACATTTTTGTGCCAAGTTTTGGTATAAAGCAAATTTTCAGCTGAGTGACAAACCAATAAATATGTAGGCTTACAGTAGCTCTTCTGAGAAACTGAACTTCAAAGAGTGTCTTTATAATACTAACAAAAATGTGCTAATTTTTATGCTTATTTTTCTTTCTTAGTTTGTTCCTGATGGTTAGGAAGTTGATCGTTCATTTTTCTGCTGTCATTCACACCAGCTGCTGTAAAACAGCTATAAAAATACTCCCAGTGCAGATCTTGACCGTAGATCACTGTACCTAGACCCAGCTGCAGATGGATGGAGCAGCTGGTCCAGAGAGGTGCTGTTCCTGACTCCCACACACACTTGGTCATGATGCATGAAGCAGCACAGTTGCTCCCCAGCCACAATTCCCATTCAGTCACAGATTTATGAAGTAATGAGCCGCCTACCAGAAAAAAACAAAACCAGCAGCTCTCCAGCACACTTTAAACAAACACCCAAGAATATTCCATAATTATAAATAACTGCAGCGCAGCCATCAGATGAATTGCTAAAACTTTTTTACATAACTTGTTAAACAGGGTTTAACGACTACAGAAGAGCAAGAAAAGAAGGAAATAGTCCTTTTTAGGGAGACAGCAACATAAAAAATGGTAATTATTTTTCAGGATGTATTTTTTTTAGCATCAGTCTGATGGTTGATGGGGCTGTTTTGCAAAGATTTATGAATATTTCATGTGACCTGGCTATTCAACAATTATTGTGTGAACATATGAGCTTATCCTGAGTGCAGCTATAAGAGAAACAAGCAGGAAGAATGAAGAATGGTGTGAGATAAGATATGGAGTCTGCAGTGAATGACAGTACATTATGAAGAGACAATGGACAGTCTATATAACCAGCGAGGATGCAAACTCCTGACTCCAAGGCAATTAACAGTATTTTTTTACTAGTCTGGGTATAGGGGACCACAAAGAATTAATGGCCAATAGAAATAATCTCTCCAGAGAGAAAGCAGGAGTTTCTTGTGAAGTGTCCATTTTTGTGTTACTTGTACAAAGTGGACCTCTCCAGGCCACAGCTTGAGATGATTTTTGGTCAGCAGAACATGGAGAGGGCTTAATGTTCTAAAATTCTTAGTGTTTTGCTTCCAGTTTTAAACTGATCATTTAAGAAAACTAATTACTGTGGCTACCAAAACTGGAGTGTTCTCAGATTCCTGATTAACGTATCTCCCAGGTGATTCCTGATACAGCATTAAGGCATCGTGCTGGTAGAAGCTGCAGTTCTCTCATCTAGTGGTAGGGTTGCCATGTTAAAATGAGCCAAGAACAAGACAGGAAAGAAACAGTGCATAATTTGAGCAGTGGCTTGATCTGGACACTCCAGTTCCCAGAGGTGTGCTATAGTGCACACCAGCAACTAGAGAGATGCAGTTTGCATTCATCATTGATCATGGTCTCCAAAAGGCAACAGCTGCAGTTGTCTATCCAGTTTGATCTGCTAGTTAAGTGCAGTGAATCTGTAAAAACAAAACACCACACCATACATTGGATAAAGACTAGAAATAGGAGCCTAAGAGTTAAAATCATAAAAAGTGTCACTGCAGAAAGATTTATATAACATTTATCTACCCTTCTATGCCTTTCAGAAATTTAATATTGTTTGACTGTGCTTAGTATTTTTTAGTGCTGATAAGAATTATACTCACAACTCTAAAGAACGCAATCTAATATATACTATTTGTTTGTTGCTACAGATGTAATATTAATCTGTATTATTGATGTTGTTTACTGCTAATTTATCTTGGAAAATCATTCACTGACCTTAAAGCTTAAAAATGTTGTAATAACAGTGGCTGATTTTATTTTCTGTGAATTACCCTTGAAAGGGCAGGTTCAACCTTCAGATCTCTCTTCTTCAATAAGCATAAGTAATTCAATGACTTGTCTTACATCAGCAGGGAGATGGATGCATTATCTAATAGTCTTCTTCCATCTTTAACTTGCAAGATCACGTCAATACCAATAGGAGCTGGAATAGTCTACCACGGCTAATGTACTTACAGAAAGCCAAGATAATAGAAATAATGAAATTTAGACTGAAGAACTCTCAAATTTTAATAAGACCACGTGTTGCGTTTTTTTTCCAAGAGAAACATTTTCTCTTCTGTACCCAACAGGTCTCCATCTTCTCATCAACTTTGTTTTCTTTTTTGGAGAGTTCTTGCATGAATGCAGTCTGACAAGAAATTAAGCATAGTTATTGTGCTTTGATCCCGGCTGAGTGTCAAGTACCCACCAAAGCCACCTATCACTTCCCCTTCTCAATTGGACAGGGGAAAGAGAATATAATAAAAGGTTCACTGGTAGAGATAAAGGTAGATAGACATAACTCACTAATTAGCATTACAGGCAAACCAGAGTCAGCTCAGGAAAACTAACAATATATTGTGTATTAGAAGTCAGAGCAGGGTAATGAGAAATAAAAAAATCTTAAAATATCTTTCTCCCACCCCTCCATTCTTCCCAGGTTCAACCTTACTTCTGAATTCTCTACCTCTTCCCCCTCAGTGGTGCAGGGGGATGGAGAACAGAGACAGTGATCTGTTCATCACATGCTGGTTCTGTTTCTCCTTAAGGGGAGGAGTCCTTACACTTCCCCTGCTCCAGCATGGAGTCCCTCCCACTGAAGGCAGTTCTCCATGAACTTCTCCAATATAAGTTCTTTGCCCAGGCTACAGTTCAATAATTGCTTCAGTATGGGTCCTTTGCATTGGTTGCAGTCCCTCAGGAACAGACTGCTCCAGTGTAGGTTCCCCCACGGGGTCATAAGTGCTGCCAGAAAACCTTCTCCAGTGTGGGGTCTCCACATGATCATAGCCTCCTTCAGGCATCCACAGCTGCTCCACCATGGGCTGCAGGTGTATCTCTGCTCCCCCCATGGCCTTCATGGCAGCAGGGGCAGGGCCACACCGTGGGCTGCACCATGGGCTGCAGGGGAATCTCTGCTCTGGGCCTGGAGCACCTCCTCCTCTCCTTCACTGACCTTGGTGTCTGCAGGCTTGTCCTTCTCACATATTCTCACTCCTCTGTTCAGCTGCTGTTGCACAGGGCTTTTTTCCCTTTCTTAATCATGTTATCATAGAGGCCCTATCACTGTTGCTGGCTTGGGCTTGGCCGGCAGTGGGTCTATCTTGGACCCAGCTGGCATTGGCTCTACCAGATATAAGGGTAGCTCCCTGCTACCAAACCTTGTCATGCAAACCCTATACAGCAATGTATAAACTGATTAGTTAAGCACTACTTCACAGCAGAGGCTTGCACAGAGACTAAAGGGAATGTAGGACAAAAGTCCAAACTGCAACCCTCAGGGAAACTAACATGTCGTCATGCAGGAAGTGAAAGCATGCATTACCTTAGAAGAGCCTGGACTAAAGTCCTCCTTTGATCTTTGTCTGCTTCCACAGAATTCATTGACCTTATTCATTCAATTCCCATTTTATCATAGTGAGGCCTATCCAATGCAGTAACACTGGAAACACAAAGGATTTAAAAGATGTAAAACTGTCCCTGTCTGGGCTACCCATATTTAAGCAGAAGACAACTCATTCCATAAGGTGATTACATTCTCCAACCCATCCTATTCACAACAAGCAATTGGTTTTTAGAGAAAGTAACAACTGGAAGAGCTTATTTTTTTAAAACACTTGTGTCAAATGTGCTCTTTGATATCAGTGAAGTACCAATAATTCAATGTTGTCATATAGATTTGTAATGCTTAGATATAGAAAGCGTTTCTTTGTTAGCAGAGAATTTTATTTCCAACAAGAACAGTTGCTGGAGGAAAAAAAAAATATTTCTGACATCCATTTTCACTCTCAAGATATGAATAGAATAGATAGAATGAAATCTAAAATATTATCAATATTTCAGACTCTACTGCCCTGGAGTCTCTCTGCTCTTAAGCAGTGACACACATCTGTGCACAAAAATAACATGTTTTTTGGGTGGTGGTTCTTTTTCTGAAGTAATAATTCAAACTCTGAGACTTTTTACCTGGATTTTTTTGTGTGCTGCCAGATGGGATACTTTGAGTGCTAAAATGTCGACCATTAGCACCCCAGCATCACTTTCCATGAAGAATTTTCAGACTTGCTGTTTTTTAGAGGCACATGAATAGTGAATGTCTCCAGAGGAAAGCTTATTAATATTTTTGAACGCACTTTGTCACAGCTCCTGAGCAGAATGTGCAGTTTTTAATGGTACAGCATCATTTTCCACTGGCTCCAAAGAATGCCTTTTTGTACTGTAGTAGCCTACCTGCTTACCTGCTTAATAATGGTAAATTGTTATATAATCATTAACCAACCAATATCTGTTAAAGTAAAACTGAAATAAGGAAAAACAGATGTTGTTTTCTGTATTTAATTAAAAAGGCTTATGCATCCTCATACTGCATTTTCTGACCTTTCTCAGGTTTGGACCTTATGCTTCAGACAGAGGTATTTATCACATAATCCATGTATTGGAATGCAGTTTACAGAATTACCCAGTGTACATTTGGAAAAGCAAAACAACAGCCCATGGCAAACATGCCAGTAAGCATAACCTCTGAGCAAATGAAAGCAGGACACCTGAGAGCTGCAGATCCCAGAATGCAATGGCTCACATGCACAGACATTCCCTGGGGACATATGAAAAGTTTTACACTTAACAAGGAACAAAGACATTTCACTTGCTTCAAAATTTCACCTCAAGGTGAAGAAGAATAAATATCACCATCACCAGGGCACTTCAATTATTACATTGTATTGTAGCAACAGAAAAAAAGCGCCACAATTAAAACAATTTTCCAGATAGAAACAGTTTCTGACATATCAAAAGAGAATGGCAGTTCTTCATGGCTGAATGAACTAAGTACTTAGCCCATAGGTCTAACAGTGAATGTGAAATCGTGGAATCATTACTGCATAAATGGAAAGCATAAGCTAAAACTTCTGTTTTCAGAGGCATCGGGTCACCTAAGAGATAGCATTGACATGGTAGCAAAGTAAGCTTCGAGGAACATATCTGAAGGTATTGGAGCCCTTTTTACCAGTAATAATTCAAGCTATTAACCCAGGAGATTTTCATCAGAAGACAAGAGATTTTATCACCTGAATGAAATGATTCTCTTATGGTAATCAAGGCTTCAGCAGGGTCATCATTTACATCATACCTGTGAGCCAGTCACCACTGGAGAAGAAGGGTCAAAGAGGTAAGAATATCATTAAGAATAGCAGCTGCCATAATTTTACTTCAGCAGTAAAAGCAGTACATTACACTACTGCAGAAGTGCAGTGTCTCACAAGGGAGTCAATCCACTACTATTATTTCCAGTATTAAGTATCAAAGTCATATAGATATGTGAAAATTAGTGCCATTGCTATAAAAACTATATTAAAGAAACACATCTCCACCCTCTCCCTTATTGTCCTATAGGAAACCAACACCTTTCCTCTCAAGGAAAGTTTATCAACATGATTTTATTCCTCCTTGTATTGAGTCAGATCACAGGTTCATCCAGTTTAGTAGCTTGGCTCCTACAGTAAGCAGCAACAGATACTCAGGAAAGAATAAGAGGTCACATGTAGAGCACTCCCTTCCCTGTTAAGCACTTCTGGTTTCTGATAATCTGGATATACTGCACATTGTTGAATGAAATACACAACTCTATTTTCAGCTTTTTGTTTGCTTGCTTGTTTTTAATCTGTTGCCAGACAATTTCACTGTTTTCCCTTATTGTACTCTGCCTTACCATGATCTACAAATACAAACGGGACAATTTTCCAACTATATCATTTGCTAATTGAAGATACAGTCTGTCTTCCTGCAAACCTTGGTCTGCTATTGGCTGCCTTCTAGTTCTTGTATTCTGAGATGCAATGATGCTGTACATGCTTTACTGAAAGAATCCATGGTTTTGCATGCTTTATCATATTCCTTTCCTTTTGTAGACAAAGAGTTGAGTCTAGCCTCACTTCTAAAGGAGATGAGAAGAAAAAAGAGTTACTAGTATAGCATCTGAGATTCTTAGTCAAGCTGGTCTAGAATATTTCACTGAAATATTTATTCTTGGAAATGTCAGTTTGTAAACACTTAGTATTTTTCCAAGAACATTCCAGTCTTTAAAAATCTTTAGTAAGAGATTTCTTAAGTCAGTGTAGCTTTTATGGCAAAAATGCAAAGGAGAAACTAGGAAATAAATGCACATCCTTTTAGCTATTAGGATAGTTGCACTCAGAAATGTAAACATCACAAACAACCTATCTTCAGCTCTGAAGTGTTTATACTAACTTAAAGAAATGCCTACTGGTTATGTAGTTCTGATTTATCCAGGTCAAAAAATGAACTAATAGAGTGGCATATTGAACCCACACATTTTCATGCTTAGGGCAGCGCTCTAATATCTCTGGTGCAATATATTCCATTCTCCTTCACTCTAGAGCTCTTTTACCAAGACTAGCAATATAAAGAGGCTTACAATTGTAAAGTAAAAATAATAATCCATTTCCATGTCCTTCTATACCACCTGTGTGCTGCTGCCTGAGAATCAAACATATTGCTCTGAAATTGTAACAGAAAGGAAAATTATTCACCAGAACTGTGAAATCTGCCTTTGTCACTTTGAGCAACATCAGGATACCAGGCTCTGCCCTCAGTTAATTTGGCTTCCATATTTTCCTTTGGTGGAGAGGAGAGGGAAAACAAATTCAGCATTTATCATTCAGGAAGCTAAAGGCTGTGATATCTAAGGGTCATTTCTGGTGAAAGGCAGTTTTGGGGTTGTACACCACAGTTCTCAGATACTCAGCACATTGCTGCTTATATTGTTTAAAGTCAGATAGCTAGCATTGAGGATGTCATATTTAACATTTCATTTCTTGGCTCAGTTAAACATTTAAAAGAAAATACTGCTGACTGTGAAAAGCGAGGAATGAAGTATTTTTACATGGAACTCAGTCCTGAGTAGATGTTTTACTTGACTGTAATAAATTTCAAGATCTTATTGGTTTACAGCATTTAATACTGATACTATTTCAAAAGAAGTAACCAAGGCTGAAACTTTCAATTTTCTCAGCTCCAGCCAAATTCCACATTAAAAGCAGCTCTGAATTGCTATTGTGGTGCTATTGTGGACGCAAAGATACTGCCTTGTGTTATGTGTCAATATGATCAGCACAGCAGTTCCAAGAAAATATTAGCAGTACAGTGGTTCCTAGCACCGCTTCCAGCCCCAAACATTATGTGAGTGACTCCACATAGTAGTAGGAACTTCTTCAACTCACCAACTCAAAGTGATAATGAAAAAGAAGTATGCTTTGAAAAAGCTGATGATTTTTTTCTCCATATAATTCACTTGTAGGTTGGAATAATCTTCCCTTTCCATCCTACTTCTACGAAGGCAAGTGAGCTTTTAGTGAAGCTAACGAAAGTGGAAAACTCAGTGAAGAATTAGTGTTCTTTACCATTTAAGCACCATGTCTGAATACAGCCTGGAACAAATTTACCTCTGCTGACAGGTGGAAGAAATAGACTTACTTATGTTGATATAGCTATATGAGAAAGGAGCTAAATTGTCACTTTTCGCAACCATTCAGCATCCATGCTGCGAAGAGAGCTTATTATCACTATGACAATTACTCTCCTGTGCATTGCAATATGGATAGTAGCTCAACTAAAGCATGTTGTCTCTGCTGAACTAAAAATGACAAATTTCACAAACCCATATTCAATGTCACTTTCTCCTTTGTTCCTCAATTTTTGTAATCTGAAAGATTAATCTCCTACTTAAACTACTTAACAGCTACAGCACATACAGCTTTATTGTTTTTGCATTATCTAGCACATCAAAATCCAAGCCAAAACCACAGCCACCCCAGCCAAATTTTTGAAAGGGTGTGGCTAGAAACAAGTTTTCTTTGTGAATAAAGAAGCATTTATATAAGGTTTTGATTAAGACTGGATATTGTACAGCCAGTGACAAAATATTAATTTCTTGGTGATGATTACAGCAAAATGACTCCTGTTCTGTAGCATACTGTTGGCTAAAGTGAAGAATCCAATTTGTCCTCTTATTTTAGCTACACCATATGTCCATAGTTCTTCATTTTACAATGAATTTACAAAAATGCAAGGTCAGATGAGAAAAGCCTCAGAATGATGAATGTTATTTTCAGTCACAAATATAGCCTGAAGAATTATCAAAGATAAAGAAGACAAACATAGAAATATAGACAAAAATGAAAAAAAAACAAAAAACTTTCTAAAATGTTTTCTATCACTATAACTATTTTTTAATCTGTTGAAAAGCTTCAGTTCTTCAAGAACCATATGTTTAAAATCATTCCAAGAAGTTAACACAACTGATTTTCACTGCTACTGTGGTGATTTAGCCTGATATCCACCCAGTCATTCTCCCTTCTAAACTGGACAGGAGAGAGGGAGAAATAATACGGCTTGTGAGTTGAGATAAGGACGGAGAGATCACTCAGCAGTTAGCGTCACAGGTGAAACAGACTCAACTTACTGAGAAAAAGGTTTGATTTATTAAAGAAACAATAAGATCAGGGAGATGAGAAATAAAATTGTCATAAAAGACACCTTCCCCCACCCCTCCTCTTCCCTGATACTCCCTTTCCTTCACCACAGTGGTGCAGGGGATGAGGGATGGGAGTTGCAGTCAGTTCGTTCCAGATGGATTTTGACCCTGCTTCTTTCAGGGGGAGGCCTCCTCACACTTCCCACTGCTACACTGTGGGGTCCCTCCCATGGGAGACAATCCCTCACAAACTTCTCCAACATCGGTCCTTCTCATGGGCTGCAGCTCCTCACAAACTGTTCCAGCATAGGTCATGCACTGGGAGAACAATCCTTCAGGGACAGACTGCTCCAGCCAGGGCCCCTCACATGATCACACATCCTGACAGCAAACCTGCTCCATTGTGGGCACCTCCCCAACAAATTCCCAGGTCCTACCAGGACCTTGCTCCAGGATGAACTTCTTACAGAGTCACAGCCTCCTTCGGG
This sequence comes from Urocolius indicus, assembly GCA_013401255.1. Taxonomy (NCBI): domain Eukaryota; kingdom Metazoa; phylum Chordata; class Aves; order Coliiformes; family Coliidae; genus Urocolius; species Urocolius indicus. The sequence goes on from WBNH01006065.1 coordinate 17,066, forward strand.
CATCCACCTACTCCAGCGTAGGCTCCTCCACGGGCCTTGAAAGGGGCTCTGCTTCCTAATGTCCTCCATGGACTGCAGAGGGACGACCTGCTTCACCATGGTACTCAACATAGGTCACAGGGGAGCCTTTTCAGTGTCTAAGCACCCTCCTCCCCCTTCTTCTCCATTGGCCTTGCTGTCTACAGAGACGTTTTCACATTCTCCCTCCCTGTTGCTGCTGCAGTTTAGCAACTGTGCAACAACTTCTTCTCATATATGTTATTCACAGAGGCATTACCTCCATCAGTAATTGGCCAGGCCTGGGTCAGGTGTAGAGTTCAGCTTAGAATTGACTGGCCCTAACCCTAGGAGCTACATGGGAAGCTCCTGGCAACCTTTTTTGTCTAAAGAAGCCACCCCTGTGGCCCCTCTGTTACCAAAATCCTGGCCCAGGCAAAACCACTAAAACTACATACATAAGTCACTTAAATTTCTGACAATTCAGTTTTATCAAACGAAAAATTTCATATCTGCATTCTGGAATCAGATGCTTCCATTGAATCAAAGGCTTTACAGAAGACCAGATTGATTGGGTCTTCCACGTTTTATCTGTATCAAAAAACATCTGTCTTCTCAAAATAAGTGAACACACTAGTACATATGATCTACCTTAAAATTACTTTTTCAGTTTTCAGTTGTACTTTTCTATGCTTGCCATCCATTAACAGTATGTCCTACAGTCTCACCTGCTTTTCAAGTGAGACCAGCAGCCCCCTTGCCCACCCCACCAAGCAAAAAGTCCTATCCCAAGCACTTTCTCTGCCCCAGACTTTTGCAGAGACGTTGCATTGTTTTGTCTGTCACTCCAGTGGCTATCTCTGAAATGAAACTGCCCTTCCTTTCAACAAAGCTGGGAAGAGATTTACAGTAGTGATTAGTCATGCCCTATAAAATGCTTACGTAAACAGCTGCGTACATACATTTACATGCACTCATCCAACTTTTCCATTTTACAGCTTTTACAAACACTCTGGAAAGCATGGGAGTACTAGGTAGCATTTCTTCTCAGGCAACATGTCTTTCTATGAGTCTTTATGAGATTGATTGATAGACACTTCTAATCAGGTACCAACCAGTCTCTGATAAAGGTTCTGGATAGCCTGTAAGAAACGAAATACTACTGGCAAAATATTTACTGTTCTGTTGCAGAAAGATAATCAGATGCCTCCTCCTTGCACATGCTATGAACTATTGCCTTTTCAAAAGGAGGCAAAACATGAAATTTAAGGCACTTCTGCATTATAAGAGACACGAAAGGAAGCCAGAAGGAACAAACATTGCAAATGTAGCTGTAGGGAATAAAGCTATCCTCTTTCCATTTAACAAGTCTGCAGAAAAACACTTGAGATAAGCTTCATTATCTTTCTATAGACACTTTTCTAACACAGGTGGGAGTCAGTTAGGTAACTAGCAGATGAAGGGTTTGCTCAAGGTCAAGTGGAGTCTGTTAAAGTCACTGCTAAACCCGGTGAAAAAAAAATACATTTAAAATCTCCCACACAAAAAAAAAAAAAAAATCTTTTCTTTTTCTCAAAATGCAAATTTCCTGGGACAATAGTTTCTTTCTCTTTTTTTTTTTT
>WBNH01006066.1:10808-23492 GCA_013401255.1 Urocolius indicus
GCGGGGTCACGGGCTCGGCCCCGCTCCCCACATCCCCGCTCCTGTCCCTCCCTGGCCCCGCGTCACTCCCCCGCTCTCCCCATGCACGTGTTTCCTCCCCAGAGCCAGTATTCCCTCCCCAGTCCCTTCCGGTCCTCCCAGTCCCCTCTTGCCCCAGTCCTGTCGTCCCCTCCCCAGTCCCTTCCGGTCCTCCCAGTCCCCTCTTGCCCCAGTCCTGTCGTCCCCTCCCCAGTCCCTTCCAGTCCTCCCAGTCCCCTCTTGCCCCAGTCCTGTTGTCCCCTCCCCAGTCTCTTCCAGTCCTCCCAGTCCCCTCTTGCCTCAGTCCTGTCGTCCCCTCCCAGTCGCTATGTCACCTTCCCACTCCTCCCAGTCCCCCCAGGTCCTCCTGTGTCACCCCACATCCCCCAGTGTGCCCCCCCGTGGACTCTCACTCCAGCCCCTCTGTGCCACCCGGGATCCCTCCGTCTGTGTCTCCCTCATTTGGGTCACCCTGTGCCACCCCCCGTCCCTCTGCCCCACGCGGGAGCCCATCCCCAGGGCTCCCGGGAAGGACCCGCTCGTGTCCCTGGTGCCCCGTGGTGAGCCCCAAAAGGCACCTCCCAGCCTTCGCCGCAGCCAAAAGGTCCCAGTCAGCCCCAGCTCCTGCAGGTAATTCAAGCCAGGAGCTGCACTCCCTCCACGCCCCCCACTGCTGGCAGCCTCACACAGCTCTCGCACACTCACACACAACCTCACACACCTGTACACAACCCTCACACACTGGCACATGACTCCTGCGCACACCATCACACACCCCTCACACACCCGCACACGGCTCCTGCACAAGGTTTGCACAAGAGGTTGGTGCAAGGGCTGTGCAGGGTGAGGGTCTGTGCACCAGTGTTGCACTGGGTGCCATGTGTTGGTGGCAGGCTTGCAGGGCACCCAGAGCTCCTCCAGGATGGGGGAGGTGTGTGTCTGTGAGTGTGCACAAGTGGGTGTGATGGTGCACAAGGACATGTGATGGTGCACAAAAGTGGGTGATGGTGCACAAGCACACGTTATGGTGCATAAACATGTGTGATGGTGCACAAGGATGTGTGATAGTGCATAACCATGTGTGATAGTGCATGCACGTGTGTGATGGTGCACAGGGACATGTGATGGTGCACAAGGATGTGTGATAGTGCATACACGTGTGTGATAGTGCATACACGTGTGTGATGGTGCACAAGGACACGTGATGGTGCACAAGGATGTGTGTAGTGCATAACCGTGTGTGATAGTGCATACACGTGTGTGATAGTGCATACACGTGTGTGATGGTGCACAAGCACACGTTATGGTGCATAAACATGTGTGATGGTGCACAAATGTGTGTGATGGTGCACAAGGATGTGTGATAGTGCATATGCATGTGTGATGGTGCATACATGTGTGATGGTGCACAAGCACGTGTGACCATACAGAAGCATCTGCAGGCATGGCAGAGCATGCACGAGTGTGCACAGCCGTGTGAGTGAATGAATGCGTGTGCAAGGCAGACCACGCCCGGCCGCTGGTGCGTTCACACCCAGCAGTGCCTGGCCCCGGCCATGCCCGCAGCTCCCCGCGTGCCCGGGCGTGTGTGGACGTGCGGGGGCCGCCTGGCTGCATTCCTGCCCCCCCCAACCCCCCCATGGCACCTTCCCCGCCCGGGGAGGCTCCTGCTTCCCACGGCACAGCCTCACGCGCCGCCTGGTGTGAGTTTGCACGGGGCTCGTGCTCTGTCACACGGCGCCGCAGACGCTGGCGCTCCCCGTGCCAGGCCTCTGCCCGCTGCAGCACCCGCGTGGCTCAGCGCACGCCCTTGCACGGCTTTCACGTGGCGTTTCGTGGCGTTGCACGGCGTTTGGTGCCCCCCCCCCCCCCCCCCCTCCGGCGTCTGCCCCAATGGGGAAACTGAGGCACAGGGTGGGGGGAGAGCACGGGAGATCATGGAGCGGGGAGGACTCAGGTGGGGAGGACATGGGGGACGAGGCATGGGGGATGTGGTACCAGCAGTGAGGCCCCGGCCAAACAAAGCCGCCATTGAGCGCCAGGGAGGATTTTCCACCCAAACCTTTTTCCATGACACCAGTGGCGGAGCCTCCCGTCCCCTCCCCTCCTCCTTGTCCATTCCCCACTCTTCTTCCTCCTCAGCCGGCAGCTCCCAGGCCCTGGGGAAACTGAGGCAGGGTGGAAGGGGTGTGGGGCAGAGGGACGCGTTGATTCAAAGAACGAAGGTGATAATTGCTTCAGTAGCAAGATCTTTATTGCGGCGCCGGACGCACGGGGGATCCTTCCACCAAGTGTGCATACCCCGAGGGGTTACATGTTCATATTTATACACTCCAAATCATGAATATCCCACAAGCAGATTACCCTCTCCCCGCCTCCCCTCGCCTCGTATGTTAATTAGTCCTTGCCCCCTCTCGCCTCGTATGTTAATTAGTCCTTATCTCCTCAGCGCTTGCGCAGAGGGTCAGATCAGAGCTGGGCAGGGGTCTTCATGGCGTGGGCGGTCCTTGTGGCCCACATTTGCACGTTTGGCCTTGCACACGCTGGTGCAGGCAGCCAGGCTGTGACACGTGTGCACACACAGAAACACACCCTCCAGTGCACTCTCGTGTGTGCTCACAACTGTACGTGCACACAGGCCTGTGAGCTGCCGTATGCACGAGCCGAGCGGCGCCGAGCCGAGCCGAGCCGAGCCGAGCCGAGCCGAGCCGAGCCGAGCCGAGCCGAGCCGAGCCGAGCCGAGCCGAGCCGAGCCGAGCCGAGCCGAGCCGAGCGTGATCGGGCGCTCCCCAGCGATGCCGCGAGGAAGCGAACGCTGCCGGGCGCCACCGAGCGCGTCCGATGGCTGCCGAGTGCTGCCGAGCCGCATCGACTGGAGGCGGGGCCGGTGGTCCCGGGGCGGGGGGAGTTGTCTCTCCCCGAGCGTGGCCGAGGGTCCGGGTTGGCGTCTGCCCTCGGCTCACACGGACCCCGGCAGCCCCCGGCCCGGGGCTGGGCGGCAGCCGTCGGGACACGAGCAGCAGCGTGCCCGGGTGGGCAATGGCAGCCGGGCTTGTGGCAGCAGCAGCAACAGCAGGGACCGTCCCCAGTGTTGGGGGACACTATAGCGTGGCCAGAGCCGGGCACAGAGCTGGGGAAGGGGCGGGAGCACAAGGGTGCTGGGGAGGGGCTGAGGGAATGAATGGGGGTGTTGAGGCTGGAGAAGAGGAGGCTGAGGGGAGCCAGGAGCCCTCTCTGACACTCCCTGACAGGAGGCTGTGGTGGGGGAGGAGGAACAATTTCTTCCCCAAAGGGGTGTCAGCCCCTGTGCCAGGCTGCCCAGGGCCTTGGGGGAGTTCCCAGCCCTGGAGGGACCCCAAAGCCGTGGACCTGGGGCTGACAGACAGGGGTCAGTGGTGGCCATGGCAGAGCTGGGGAAATGGGTGAACTCGAGGAGTTTCAGGTTTTTTTTCCATATAATCTCAGAATTGTCGGGATTGGAAAGGACCTTTAGAGATCATCCAGCTCAACCCCCTGCTCCAGCAGCTGCCCCTGGCTCAGGGGGCACAGGAACGTGTCCAGCTGGGGTTGGGAACCTCCTGAGAAGGAGCCTCCACACCCTCCCTGGGCAGCCTGGGCCAGGGCTCCCTCACCTCACCAGGAAAATGGTTTTTCTTCACATTTAAGTGCAACTGTTTGTGTTCCAGCTTCATCTCATCACCCCTTGTCCTGTCACTGGATATAACACAAAACAAGTGCTGCCCCAACCTCCTGACACCACCATTCACATATTTGTAAATGTTAATGACATGCCTCTGCTGTCTCTTCTGAACAGCCCCAGGTACCACAGCCTTTCCTCATCAGGAAGATATTCCAGTCCCCTCAGCATCTTGGTGTCCCTGCACTGGCCTCTCTGCAGCAGTTCCCTGTCCCTCTGGAGCTGGGGAGCCCAGAACTGGACACAGGACTCCAGATGAGGCCTCAGCAGGTCAGAGCAGATGGGGAGCAGAACCTCCCTGGCCCTGCTGCCCACACTCTGCTTGAGGCCCCCAGGCTGCCATTGGCCTTCTTGGCCACGAGGGCACGTTGCTGACTCATAGTCAGTTTATTATCAACCAGCACTCCCAGGTCTGTCTCTGCAGAGCTGCTCTCCAGCAGGTCACCCCCAGCCTGTGCTGGTGCAGGGGGTTGTTCCTCCCCAGCTGCAGGACTCTGCCTGCACTTGTCCTTGTTGAACCTCAGCAGGTTCCTCTGTGCCCAACTCTCCAGCTGGTCGAGATCCCGCTGACTGGCAGCTCAGCCTCTGTGGAATCAGCCAGTGCTCCCAGTTTGGTGCCAGCAGGGAACTTGCTGAGGGTCCCTCTGTGCCTTCATCCAGGTCGTTGATGAAGATGTTGAACCAGACTGGCCCCAGAACCCATCCCTGTGGAACTCCACTGGCCACAGGCCTCCAACTCCATTCTGTGCCATTGATCCCCCACCCTCTCGGCTGTCACGCAGCAGCTCTCCATCCACCTCATCTCCCAGCCACACTGCCTGAGCTTTCTGAGGAGGATGTTGTGGGACACATGGTCAAAAGACTTGCTGAAGTCAAGGTAGATGACAGCTGCTGCTCTCCCCTCATCCAGCCAGCTGATTCTGCACTCATAGAAGGCATCAGGGCAAACAGGATTTCCCCTTGGTGAATCCATGCTGACTCCCCCTGATAACCACCTTGTCCTTCATATGTTTATAGTGAGAACATTCAGGATGAGTTGTTCCATCACTGTTCCAGGGATGGAGCTGAGGTGACCGGCCTGTAGTTTCCCGGGTGGTCCTTCCTGCCCTTGTTGCAGGCTGCAATGACATTGGCCTGTCTTGAGCCCTCAGGCACCCAGCCTGTCCTCCACGGTTGTTCAAAAATGATGGAGAGAGGCTCAGCAATCACACCAGCAGCTCCCTCAGCACTCTTGGATGCATCCCATCAGCACCCATTGACTTATGAGCCTTAAGCTTGGCCAACAAGTCTTTAACCTCTTCCTCTTCCACCCAGGGCAAGTCCTCTGCTGTTGTGGCCATCCCACTGTCCTTGCAGGACTGGGCTTCCTGAGGGCCAACCCTGGCTGTAAAGACTGAAGCAAAGAAGGCATTCAGTACTTGAACCTCCTCTGCATCCTGGGTCATCAGGGCAGCCTCTGTGTTCAGCAGAGGGGCCACATTCCCCCTCATCATCCTTCTGCTGCTGATGTACTTGAAAAATGCCTCATTCCTGTCCTTAACTTCCCTGGCTACATTTAATTCTAGAAGGGCTCTGGCTCTCCTAGTTGCACCCCTGCACGCCCTGGCAATGTTCCTGTACTCTTCCCAAGAAGCCAGCCCCTGTTTCCACCTCTCATAGGTGGCTGCTTTCTGCCTGAGTTGTCCCAGCAGATCCTTGCTCCTCCATGGAGGCCTCCTGCCTCCTTTTCCTGCTCTCCTACATGTGGGGACACACTGCTGCTGGGCTTGGGGGAAGTGGTGCTTGAAGACTGACCAGCTCTCATGGGCACTTCTGCTTTCTAGAATCACATCCCACAAGATCCATCCAAGCAGCTCTTTGAAGAGGCTAAAGTCGGCTTGCCTGAAATCCAGGGTCAGGGCCCCGTTTTGTGTCCTGCCTCTTCCACACAGGATCTGGAACTCCACCATCTCATGGTGGCTGCAGCCGAGGTTGCCTCCAACTATCACATCCCCAACCAGACTCTCCTTATTTGTCAGCACCAGGTCCAGCAGCACACCCCTCCTCGTTGGTTCCTCCATCACCTGTGACAGGAATTTGTCATCAGCAATCTATAGGAAGCTCCTTGGCTGTGTGTGCTTAGCTGTGTGGCTTTGCCAGCAAATACCAGGGTGGTTGAAGTCCCCCATGAGGACCAGGGGTTGTGATCCTGAGGCAGCTCTCAGCTGTTGGTAGAAGGCCTCATCCACTTCTTGCTCTTGGTGGCCTGTAGCAAAGTCCTACAACACTATCCCCTGCCTTGCCCCGACCCTTAATTTCCACCCATCAGCACTCACCCTGCCCCTCATCCCCACCCAGGCACAGCTCAGTGCACGTTCACTGCTCCCTCACGTAGAGAGCAGCTCCACCTCCACGCTTTGGCAGCCTGTCCTTCCTGAACAACCCACAGCCCTCCCTGGCTGTGCTGTAGCTGTGGTGGCTGTGCCACCATGTCTCTGTGACCGCACTGAGGTTGTAGCCCCGCACCTGCACCTGTGGAGACTGACAGCACGGGCCCTGAATGCGGAGCTCGAGCAAAATCGTTTGATTGCTCTCCCCGTGCTTCCTACACACTGCTGTTGTCTTACATAAGCCACAGCTGCATTCACTGATTAATCTATTAGTAGCCGTTAGCTAAAGGAATCTTCCGTCTTTCACGTCCTTGCTCTGTTCCAAATTCCATTATCTCCGTACCTTTTTGGCATCGATCAGCCTTGGCACAGTCTCAGTTCTGCTCCCTTTCTGCTCTCCCATGGCTTTCGACTCTGCAGCATCACAACACTTTGGTGTTCTATTCTGGTACCTGTTGTCCCTGACGTCTCCTCCTCTTTGCTTTGTCAGGGCAGTAAAAGCACGTCAAAAGCACCGTCCATCATCCATTGCACACACTGTAAAATACAAAGTGGCACGCAGATACGAGCCCAAACTGCTGGCAACACAACTATTCCTCCTTTCACAGGACTCAGTAACCATCCTGTTATCCCCCATCTATAAAAGAGCCCATAAAACCAATGGCTCTCATTTCTCAACTTTCCTGCCCTTCACCTTCCGTCTGCTTTCGGGTGCTGATTCAGAGTCACCTGACAAATTGGTGCAACACTTCCCTTCAAAATCCCCCCCCCATCCATGTCCATGTGCTAACAATGAAAAGTCTGTGGTGGCTCTGTTCTGCAACATCGCGTGTTGCACTGCATCTGCATCTAATAATAGGCCAGACAGTGCTAAAGCAGTAGCATTAGTTTGCTTAGCAAGCCAATAGCCCAGCCTGTTTAAAGCCATTAACCCCTGTGCCGCGACTATGCCAGGTACAAAGAAGGACACAGCGATGGTTCGGGATGGCCACCAAAAGTCACCGAATCCTCACAATCAGATTTCATGGCGTGCCTCAGTTTTCTCCTTTCTCTACACATTTTTTTTTTCCCAGTGAGTGTGGTTCAATGTCATGGTAGTGTTAGGAGTTAACATGGCCAGTGTTCTGATGGTGCAAGGTCCCCCAATGATCCGTGAGGGAATTCCCAGCCATGCAGGGTTACCACAAATGCAGTTTTCAAGACGCTGGGTCAGCGGGAGCAGCCTGATCTGATGTCCACCTTCATCATTGGTGTCCTGGTTTAGGCCCATCAGGGAAGAAAAGACCATGATTAGCCTCAAGTACCAGAGACTTGAGGATTGCTAAAGGGCAGGGAGAGCCTAATTGCCGTTTAAGATGCAGGACAAAACAGACCAGGCTGCTCGGCTTGGGGAAGAAAACAAAATAATTTAATACCAACTAAAGCATAAAACCCCAAAACATAACCAAAACAACACAGAATGGTACAACGATGAACAGTCCGACCAGCCCTTTCAGATCACCTTCTCCCCACTGCTCCCCTCTTCCCGGGCTCAGAGCCCTGATCCCAGTGTTTTGACCTCCTCCCCCCTGAACAGCTCAGGAGGCAGGGAGTGGGGGTTTCAGTCAGTCTGTTCCTGATGGCTTCTGCCCTTTGTCTCTCCTCAAGGCAGGTGGCTCCACGCCAGTCCTCCCTGCAAATCCGTGGGGTCCCTCACACACAGACACTCACACACAGCCCTGCACGGGCTGCTCCCACGTGCATTTATCCCAAAGGCTGCCGCTCCTCTCTGCCTCTCGTGTGGGGCTGCTCTGGGCACACAAGCTGCAGCACGGCCTGTGCCACAGCCCTTCCTGTAGGGGTTTTGGCCTGGGCCAGGTTTTTCAGTAGCAGGGGGGCTAAAGGAGTGGCTTCTTTAAACAAAGAGAGTTGCCAGAAGCTTCCCCTGTAGCTGACAGGGTTAGGGCCAGTCAGTTTTAAGCTGGACCCTGCACCTGCCCCAGGCCTGGCCAATTAGTGGTGGAATAACAGATTTGAGCAGAAAAAAAAGTTGTTGGGCAGTGGCAGAACTGCAGCAGCAACAGGGAGAGAGAATGTGAAAACATCTCTGCAGACACCGAGGTCAGTGGAGAAGGAGGGGAGGAGGGTGCCCAGGCACCGAGAAGATGCTCCCCTGCGCTATGTGGTGAGGCCCATGGTGAAGCAGGTTGTCCCCCTGCAGTCCATGGAGGCCACCGGGAAGCAGAGACCCACTGGCAGCCCGTGGGGGAGGTGCTCACGCCGCAGCGGGTGGATGCCTGAGGGAGGCCGTGACTGCGTAAGAAGTTCATCCTGGAGCAAGTTCCTGGCAAGACCTGGGAGTCCGTGGCGGAGGTGCCCACGCCTGAGCAGGTTTGCTGTCAGGACTTGGGATCCCGTGAGGGGACCCAGGCTGGAGCAGCCTGTCCCTGAAGGACTGTCTCTCCCGGTGGATGACCCACGCCAGGCAGCGTGTGTGGAGCTGCCCCGTGGGAGGGCCCACGCCAGAGCAGTTGGTGAGGAGCTGCGGCCCATGGGAAGGAGCCACGCTGGAGAAGTTCATGAGGGACTGTCTCCCGTGGGAAGGGACCCCACAGTGTAGCAGTGGGAAGGGTGAGGAGGCCTCCCCTCACAGAGGGCAAAGTCCATCTGTAATGAACTGACTGCAACCCCCATTCCTCCTCCCCTGAGCCGCTGGGGGGGAAAGGAAAAGGCATCCCAGGAAGTGGAGGGGTGAGGGGAGGTGTTTTAAGATGGTTTTATTTCTCGTCTCCCTGCTTTTATTGTTTCTTTAATAAATCAAACTTTTTTCTCCCTAAGTTGAGTCTGTTTTGCCCGTTACGCTAATTACCGAGTGATCTCTCCGTCCTTATCTCAACTCACAAGCAGTTTGTTATATTCCTCTCTCTCTCCTGTCCAGCTTAGGAGGGGGAGTGATTTTATGACTGGGTGGACATCAGGCTAAACCACCTCACCTCCTCACACAGTCTCTCACCCCTCTGGGTGCACTCACACGGAGCTGCTGCTGGCTCTCAGTCCTGCTGTTGCCCTGCATGGGCAGCAGGGGCTCAGCTGTGTTCTCACCACAGCTTGCAGAGGGGTCTCTGCAAGAAATGACTGACAGAAATGACTATTCCATAAAATCACTTGAATTGTTATACCTTCTATAACACCCCCATGGGCCGTTCTCATCTCCTCAGAGCCGCAGATGTCCACAGAGCAAACCAGGACAGCTGGCAGAAGCCACAAGTGACCAGCTGGGCAGGGTCCCGGCACAGCTCCATCCGTGGCCTCTGCCTGCAGTCGGCCACTCGGCTCTGAGCCACATTCATTGGGGGCCCTTTGTCCCTGATGGCTTTGTGCAGCACTTGGATAGTTGTCTCCATCTGGCAGATTTCCTCCTGTCTGGTCTAGGGGGATAATTTGCGACTTGTTGGGCAGCTGGCATCCGGTCAGGGCTAAAGCACCACATTTGATCACAGTCCCACACTGCAGAGCTGCTCCTCCTTCACTGCCTCCACTGAGGTTTCTTCTTGGCAGCCCTGGATGTGAGAACCCCCTTGGACCTGATCCTGGAGGGCCATGAAGCTCCTTTGTTCCTTGGGGCTTCATCACAGTGTGGAGGACTTGCTCTTCTCTTTCTCATTGCTGAGCTGGGATAATCAGTGAACTCCACAAAACAGCTGTGGAGATCAGAGCCCCGCGGTGCAGAGCTGCTCCTTTCTCTCTCTGCCTCCACTGAGTTTGCTTCTTGGCAGCCCAGGATGTGGGAACCCCCTTGGAGGGGACCTTAGAGAACCCTGGAGCTGTGTCACTCCTGGGAGCATGGCCAAGAGTTTCAGGACTCCTCTTCCTCTTTCCCCTCCTTCCTGCTGAGTGCTCAGAGTCCATGGGGTCAAGGCTCTAGCTGTGATCACTGCTGGCCCGCTGTGGGGATCTGCTGCGGGCCCTTTGCCTGGCACTGTTTCTCTCTTGGGGGCATGATGGGCTGTGTCTGTGCTTCTGTCTGTCGCTGCCTGCTGCCTGCTGACCATACAGCACAGCATCAACGTGTTGGCAGGGGCCTGAGCAGTGACATTTCCTGCTGCTGGGTGTCCGTGGCCAGGTGAGGCGCAGACGGGCTGCACGTGTGTCATGGTTTGACATGACAGCCTTTTCTGGTAAGGGGGATGGAGCTGTAAAGATGGCGCCTGTAAGAAGTTGTTTGCAACTCTCCCCAGCTCTGAGCCAGACCCATGTCTGGGACTGAGCCAATTAGACACCTCCACCATCACTTTTGAAGAAGAAGCCAGAAGAGGAGGTTTCTTCCTCCATCTTCTTCCTGCTTCTTCCTTCTTCTGTCCCTTCTTCTTCTGGCTGCTGGTGGTGGTGCAAGGAGTAGGAACAGTGAGAGAAACGGCCATGCGGACTCCAAGGTCAGTGACGAAGGAGAGGAGGAGGTGTACCAGAGTGGAGACTGCCCTGCATTCTATGTAGAGAGCCGGTGAAGTTGAGATATTCACCAAGGACTGTGTCCCGAGAGAGGGACCCCACATCGGCAGAAGCCGCAGCTGGTGGGAGCAACCCACACCAGAGAAGTTCGGTAAGGACTGTGTCCCGGGGGAGGAACCCTGTGTTGGAGCAGGGGAAGAATGCCAGGAGTCACCCTCATCTGAGAAGGCTGAAGTGGCAGAGCCCGTCTGTGAGAGACTGACCACATCTCCCATTCCTTGTCCCCCTGAGCCGTTGTGGGGAGAGGAGATAGAGATATCGGGAGCAGTGAGCTGGGCCCGGGAAGAAAGCAGGGAAGGGGGAGGGAGATCTTAAAGTGCTGGTTATCATTTTCTCATCATCCTACTCCCTTTTGCTTTTATTCCATTCTGTTTCTTGTAAAATAAACTTTCCTACTTTCCTCGCTCAGTCCAGTACTGGAGTTTGTTTTGCCTGGAACCGTAATTGGCAGTGAGCTCTCCCTGCCCTTGTCTTAATCCACGACAACCTTGCTTATCTTTTTACTCCCATTTCGCTGGGGCCTCTGCCATCCTAACGAGGGTGGGGGTGAATGGGGGCACCGAGCGAGGGACTGTCGTGGTGCTGCTGTGCTAGGTGGGCCAAACCACGACAACGTGCCACTGGTGCAGCTGCCCAGGTTCGCTGGCTGGTACTGGCTGTTGCAGAGGAGCTGCTGCCCTGTGCAGAGTGCACTGCCATGTCCTGCAAAGAGAGCTGTGAAAAGGTGCTGTCCTTTCCTCCTGAAAGGACCAGAACAGTGTGGACTCTTCAAAAGCTGTGCGAGGGGACAACTCAGGCCCTCCCAAAGCCTGGAGGGATGCAGAGGCAGAAGGGTAAAAGGCCAACAAGCGGGATGCATCTGGGTGGGATGCTTTGAGAGGGAGAAGCGTTGTGGCTGTGAAGAAAGCTGCAGCATGGGAGGGGGAAGAGTTGCAATGCAAGAGCCCAGAAAGAAACCCACTGTCCATTTGGTGCCCTGAGCCACCTCGCCAGAGTTATCTTGGTCTGTGGAGGCAGACCCTATGCTCCTGCAGAACCTGCCTGCTTGTTGCCAGACCACCACAGCCTGAAGAGGGAAGGGACAGATGATGCTGTGATGGAGGAAGAAGCTCTTTCTGCAATTTTCAAATCAGAGCTCCTGGAGAGAGGAAAAGAAAAAAGAATCTTGCTTTAGGGCTGCTCTGGACTGTTGAGTCACTTCCTTGGAGCAGCTTCTGTGACAGAGTGAGGACTGAACCAAGACTACAAATGGGAATTTTGATTGGGATCTTGCCACCAGTTCTGCTCCTATCAGAGCACGTCCTCAGCTTTCTGCCCCCCACAGCCTCCACTTCATAGACACATAGAATCACAGAAGGGTTTGGGTTGGAAGGGACCTCAAAGATCATGATCCAACTCTGCTGTCGCATGGTCTGGGACACTTTCTTCTAGGAGAGGTTGATCAAAGCCCACTACAACCTGGCCTTGAGCACCTCCAGTGAGGAGGCACCCACAGCTTCTCTGAGCAGCCTGTGTCAGTGTGTCAGCAGCCTGTGTCAGTGTGTCAGCACCCTCACAGAAAGAATTTCTTCCTGATATCTGACATAAATCTTCCCTCTTTCCACTTAAAAGCATTACCCCTCCTCCTACCACTGCCTTCCCCAGGAAAGGCTCTCTCCCTATCCTTCCTGTAAGCTCCCTTTAAGGGCTCTTCTCTACATTAGCCAGCTGCAGAGAGTAGACAAGTAGGGGCTGACAGCATGGCAGCAGCCCAAAGTCCAGCAAGGGATGAGAAAGGCTGACATGGGAGAGTTCAGATTGCTCAGCACTGAATGCTGCAGGGAGTCCCCAGCATCATGATGATGATGGTGATGATTACTATGAGGGTGTTGGTAGACAAAGGGCTGAACATGAGCCAGCAGCATGCCCAGGTGGCCAAGAAGACCAAAGGCATTCTGGCTTGTATTAGAAATAATGTGACCAAGAGGCTCAGGGCATTGATTGTTCCCCTGGACTGAGCCCTGGTGAGGCCTCACCTTGAGTGCTGTGTTCAGTGGTGGGCCCCTCACTACAAGAAAGACATTGAAGTGGTGGAGAGTGTCCAGAGCCTGGCATTGGAGCTGGGGAAGGGGC
>WBNH01006067.1:0-65596 GCA_013401255.1 Urocolius indicus
AGGGCTTCCCGGGCACGGCGGTTCCCTCTTTGTCTCCGCTGCAGTGCGGGGGGGCTGGCAGCAGGCGGCAGCGCGGCTCCGGTCCCGCCGATCATCCCGCTCCGCCCTCCTCCTCCTCCTCCTCCTCCTCCTCCTCCTCCTCCTCCTCCCGTCCGGGGGGCGGGAGCGACCGGGCGGCCCGTCGGGCTAGAAATAGGCGGCGAGCGGCGGTGCCGGCTCATCGCCTGCGGAGCCGGGAGGGAGAGCAGACAGAGCAGCACCAGCTTCAGCTTCCCTGCAGCAGCCGAGCAAAGGCTCAAGCCCATCTTCGCGTGGAGATTTTTTTTTCCCCCCCCTCCTTTTTACTTATTTTTTTGGTTTTTTTCAGTTTAAAAGGAAGATAGTTTTATTTGGTTGTTTTTTTTTAAGCGGTTTTTGTTCGCATCCAGATTTGCAGCGAAACCAGCGGCAGGACTCACCCGCTCTCCTTCCCTCCGAGCGTGCTATCGCTGCCGTTCTTGCCGGCTTTGTGCCTTCAAGCCCCGTCTTTCCTCTTCCTCCTCCCGCCCCTCCTCCGCTGTAGAGCCTTAGCGAGCCTCGGCTCAGCATCCGAACGCCGCCGGCTTCAAAGCGGCGACTCCACCAAGAAAAAAAAAGCACCTTTTTTGAGGTTTTTCTTCTCTATTCCCTATTTTTTTCCCCTTCTCCTTCCTATTTTTTTTTTCCCGTCCTCCCCTCCCTCCTCGCCCCGCAAACGCATCAACGTTGGACGCAGAGCTCAAACCCACCTTTGTTTTAAAAATGCCCATGGAGCTGACGCAAAGCCGTATCCAGAAGATTTGGCTTCCCAATGACAACCGCCCGGCGCTGCCCCGCCGCTGTGAGTACCCCGCGCCATGGACGGAGTGGGAAGCAACCCTCTCCCCACCCTCCTTATCCTCTTTCCCGTAATACCCGTGCAGCATCCCCCATGCAGCATCCCTCCCCCCCCCCCCTTCTCCTCCTCCAGCATCCTCCCCGTGCGCGCATCCATCCCACCCGCGGCCATCCCGTGACTCACTTCCCAAGCCCCGGCAGCTGCAGGAAGGTGCAAAAAAACGTCACGTGGGCATCCGTGGAGAGCGGAGGATGCGGAGAAGCGCCGAGACACGCGTGTCCCAATTTCCACACCCCACTCCCCTTCCCCCCCCCCCAGCACCTCCCTTTTCCAACCCTTGGGGGTTAAAATAGAAGGAAGCGGGTTGCTGAGCCCGGCAACCCCGGGTACCAGCTGAGCTGGTATTTCCAGGGTACCTGGCACCTTGCTCTGAGGTTTCTTTAGTGCTTTTGAGGGGTGGAGAAGTAGCGATTAAGGCGATGGATTTTAGGGGGGGGGGGAGGTGCATTTTACTCTGTTGCGCGTGGGCTGAGATAAGAGGCAGGTGGAAGATGGGGGGGGAAATGAACGCTAAAAGCTTCTGCGGGGGTTTCCTTTTGTCAAAGCTCTTGCCGGCATCCCCGGCGTTTAAAAAACAACCTCCGGGCTTAAAGAAATCGGAGAAAAACAAAGGAAATTATAGAAGCAAACACGCTTGGGTCATGCCCTGTGTCACTAGAAAACAAATCGTGAATCATAATACAAGACTTAAGCACAAAAGACACGGCTCTTCTTAACTCGCCCGCGGCTGTTGAACTGACAAGCTGCCGCTTGGGCAACTCCGCGGAACTCTGAACGAGAGTGGCAGGGATCTGCAGAGCCGGGGCTGCGGGAGGCAGGGAGGGAGGAGGTGGCACTTTGCAGCCTGGCCAAGGATGGAAGTGGCTGGGGGGTAGTGGGGTGCATCAGCCTTTCCTCCTTTTGACAACCCCCCCCCCCCCAAGAAGTTGTGCGAGTTGGCCTCGTGCTGTTGCCCCATAGCCGGGGGGAGGGGGGGGGTCAGGTGGCTGAGCCCTGGAGCAGCTCCGGCAGCAGATGCTGCGGAGGAAAAGGCTTTGAGCAACAGGCTGAACATCTGGGTTGCCGTGGGGCTTTGCTTTTTTAGCCGGGTAAAATGTCTCCTGTATTAATACTGTGCAGCTGTAGCGTTTTTTTCCCCCAAGGACTGGCACCTCTGACTGATAGAAATCCCTCGTGTCCGCGGCGGCTTTTTACCGCTTCATTCAAACGGGTTTCTGAGACAATTCTCTCCTTGGCAGAGCAGAGAACGAACGTGCTTTTACGATGTTAAGGCACCGAGGGGCTCATTAATAGCGTAATGTGGCTTCTAATTACTTTGGAGGCGGGAGCAAGCCAGCCAGGGCACAGTTCGCTCTGCTCTAGGAGGAGATTTCTTAGACGTGTATGTGGGTGATTTCTTAAACCCAAGGTGACTGTTTTAAACTCGAGCTGCAAGAAAGAGCAGGGTGAGAGCTGAGGTGGGAGACGTGAGGCTGGTGTGGTGCTCGGTGGGGGGGGGGGATGGGGTGGAGAAGGGAGTGGGAGCATCCTCGGAAAGCTCCTTGTGTGTGTGAAATAATTAGTGCGATTGTCCTCTCCGTCGTCAGCGGGGCTGCTTGGAATGGATGCGCTGCGATGCCTTTTGACGGCGATCCATTCAATTGCTGTCAAGCTGCACGTCTCTCACGTAGGGGCTGGGAAAGTCAAGTCGTCGCAGGCGAACTGGATGGGCAGAGCCAGGAGAGGGGAGGGGGCTCGGCTGGGGGATGCTCCTGCAGCGAAGGGGCTGCCAGGAGAGAAAAAGGCGCTGCCGTGGTCTTTCTCTCCCCATCGTGCCGGCTCAGGGGTGGAGGGCAGGTGGTGTCCGTGCAAACCCAGAGCTCACACCTCTGTGGGGTCGTGGCAGTTTGGAATTGCAGTGGGAAAGGGGAATGTAGGATGACCGTAGGACGTGTGGGGTTGTGGCAGCAGGGAAACGCTTCTTGCAAGGCGACAGTAAAAATGCCTGGAGAGGTGGCTGTTCTATTTAACCTCTTTTAGGAGTAAATTTCCTTCCCCTGGCTCTGGTGATGGGTGAAAGCACATCCCTGCCGACTCTGTGGCTGATAGAAAGCACAAGTGAGGACCTACCTCTCAATACCCTGACTGAGCTCTTCCAAAGTCATCCCTGACCTTGACTTACCTGGGTAGATGTCGATAAGGAGTGATGAATATGCACTGAAATCTCTGATAGCTCTCCAGCAGCCCTGAAAAGAAACGATGAATTAGGTCTTTGTGAAGCACAGGGAGCAAAACACTGGTTTCTGTTTTCATCCCTGGTGCAAAGCTTTCCTGGAAGCTTTTGTGATTTAGCTGGGTTTGGGCTCAGGTTCCTGATAAGAGATGTGTGCTCCATGCCTTTGTGTTTTTAGGAAGTGCTTCCCAGGTCTGTAAACGCATTGTTTCTCGTGGTTTGGGCAAAACCTGAGTCTTTCCCTTGGCAGCAAACCTGAATTGAGGAGAGATTCCTTGAATGCAGGTGTTTAACTCCTGCAGCACTCTTTGGAGGTGGCACGTGTGCCTCCACTCTGGGACTGTCTGAATCCAAAGGGACATGAACAGTACATGGCATTGTCCTCATCCTCTCCAAATGCTATTAATGACCACAAATCCTCTTGGCTCTGCTCTTAAAGATCCTCTGTCTGCAGGCAGGTAGGGAAAGGAGGAGTTTCTTTATTCAGGTATTACTCCTTCCTTCCTGTATTTAATATGTAGTTGGCTTTTATGCAAAAAAAAAAAAAACCTCTTGAACTCATGGATTGATTGAGGATGTAGAGTGTTGTGGGGTTTTTTTAACCCTCCTGCGTATATACATAGCTTCCTGGGTTTTTCCCTGGGTATATACATAGCTTCCTTGGTCTCCAACACACAAAATCCAGTGCTTGCTGCTGAAATCAGTGGGAGGTGGCCCAGGCTTTTGAAACGCAGCACCGGGCTGCATGTCACACAAAGGCAGTGAGTGTGAGTGCAGCTCCAGCCTGAGGAATGTGGAATATTTTGAGGGGGGGAGGGGTCTTTTAGATGACTGCCTCATCTTTTTCCTGCTGAGTCTGGCTTTGGAGAGGCAGCACAGCAGATGCTGGGTGGTTCCTCTCTGCCCTCCTGGGTACCAGCATCGTTGCCTTTCCTTGTGGCCTTAATTTGACTTCTTTAGTGCTTGGATTTTTTTTTGTTGTTGTTCTTAAGAGGGAAATCCCATGTGTTTTGTATGCTCTGTGGATACCTCTCAGTTCATTTGCTCCTTCCCAGACCTTCACTGAGAAGAACTGACCTGCACAGCCTCCTCCATCCCCAAATGGCTCTGGTCCCACCTGGGGGCAGCTGGGCTGGGCAGGCAGAGCTCTGCTCTCAGACCAACTGTAATTAGGCTGCATTTTTATGGCTCTGCCACCTGCATTCCTTTCCTGTGAGGTCTCTGGCCTCCCTGGGTGGATTGAAGGGTGGGTGAGAAATCCCCTGGAGGGTTTCTGCCTTTGCCCTGAGGGCTCTTGGTGAATTGGGCAGGGCAGCATGAAAGGCTGCTGGCTAAGCCAAATTCCATTAGGCAGATCTTCCTTGGAGTATTTAAAGCACTTGGCTTTTCCAGCATCATGTGAGAGGAGCAGGATGCTGCCACATGGGGCATATGGGTCCAGACAGTCCACAGGCATCCCATGGTGCTGGGACCAGGCTGTAGAGAAGTGAAAAGAAGAAAATGACCAAACCACATTGCCAGTCCTGCAACCTCAGCAATTTCCTCCATACTGAATGAGGCATCGACTTTCTGAAGCATTTTAGGAGAGGCAGAAGCGAGCAGCTGCTTTGTCTGTGTTTCGGCCATGCCATCTGGGTGAATTGGAGAGTTTCTTTTCACTTGCCAGCTCATCACCAAGTTAAACAGTGGGGGGAAAAAAAAACTCCAACCCAGCTTAAAATGAGCATGAGGAATAAGTCACTCTTGTATATCTGCTTTCAAATGCCAGTGGTTCTGCAGTGCTAGAACACTGCTAGTTGGTTGCATTTGCAGCTTAAAAAGCCAGCAAGTCTTTGCAAGGTGAAGAACTTGGTGCATACCTGCCATGTCAGCACAGCAGCTGCAGTGAACTGCTAGGGGGACCAAATGTGTTTGCTTTAGGTGGGGCCTTTTTTGAGGGAAGGGAAACTGAGGCACAGAAATCCTGAAGAGAGACTAGAGCAGCTGCTGACTCCTTGCATGTTTTTCAGCTATCAAGATATTCTCCTAGATTGTGACTTCTCTCCCCTGGTTTGAGTGGTCCCAGGGGTATCCCAGAGTCAATATAGCTCAGCTGGGACAGTTGTTTCTCACTGGTGAGCAGCCATGGAGCCAACTACCATGCCTCTTGCTCTGATCATTCAGCAGATCTTATTGTAGAAATGAGTCGGTGGATTGACCTGCTCAAGATTTTGGTTGTCCAGGCTTATGAGAGAGACTGAGGAAGAGATACTGCAGAGATAATGGTGCAAGGGCAACAGAGGCTTTGGGTTTCCTTTAGCTGCTGAAGGACTTGGAGGAAGGCTTGGTCCAAACAGCCTTGTAGGATCAGTGCAACATACGACTGCTCAAGTTGTTCTTTCTCCTCCTTGTAGCCTGTGGGCCACAGCTTGCCAATTCCCCCACTGTGATTGTGATGGTTGGCCTCCCAGCCCGTGGGAAGACCTACATCTCCAAGAAGCTGACTCGCTACCTCAACTGGATTGGTGTCCCAACCAAAGGTGAGGCTTTCCCTGGCTGCCTGAGGGCTGCTCCTCAACAAGTGCTCCAGGAGCTCAGTGCCTTGGCGGGGCTGGCAGGTTGTGGGAGATCATTCCACTATCCCATGTCTTCCCATTGTTCCTGCTGCAGCCCACGTTTTCCTTCACTTGGAAAACAGGGATGTCCCTGAGCATTTTGCTCTGAGGATGTCACTTCTTGGCCCGTTGCTTGAAAGCGTTATCTGCAGAAACTGCCCAGCTGAGTTGAGCTGTGCTGGGTGCCTGCTCCTGGGGCTGATGGTCTTTGCCTTTCCCACCTAGTTTTCAACGTGGGGGAGTATCGCCGGGAGGCCGTGAAGCATTACAGCTCCTATGACTTCTTCCGCCCTGACAACGAGGAGGCCATGAAAGTCAGGAGGTAAGTGTGAGCACTCAGGTCCCAAAGGGATTCTGAAGCCCAGAGCTGGCAGAGTGTTTACGCAGCTTATTTGGGGGATGATGAGCAGAAAAGCCGGGCTCTGGCTTGAATCTTCCCTGCCTGCCCAGGAAGGTCTGACTTGGGCACCAAGAGCTGGAAACAGAAGCTGTATGGGCTTGGTAGCTTCAAGGTCTCCAGTGTACCTCAGTGGTGTAGGGTATGAGATCTGCCATGAGCTTTGGCCTTTGCCTTTTCATCTATCTGACAAGAGGTTGTAGTGAGGTGGCACAAGGTCTCTTCTCCCCAGCCTCAAGTTGTGCCAGGGGAGATTTAGATTGGAGATGAGTAAGAACTTTTTCCCTGAGAGGGTTGTCAGCCCCTGTGCCAGGCTGCCCAGGGAGATGGAGGAGTCCCCAGCCCTGGAGAAGTTGCAAAGCTGTGGAGCTGAGGTGCTGAGGGCTATGGGTTAGTGATGGGCTTGGCAGTGTGAGGGGAGAGTTTGGACTCTATCATCTTAAAGGTCTTTCCCAACCAAAATGATCCTGTGGATCTATGATCTACCCTTGCTTCTGCTGTGGAGCCCAGCACGCACATGTGGCCCTTAGGTTTTTGTCAGACTAAGAGTATCTTTCCTAAATGTCCCTGGGCACAGGGGGAGAGGTGAGTGAGGGGCCCCAAAGCCAGCCTTCCTTTGTGGAAATCTGTGCACTGGCTGCCACGAGCATCTCTGAGCACATCAGGACTGGATGGCTGTCTCTTCCTTTGCAGGCAGTGTGCCCTGGCTGCCCTGAGGGATGTGAAGCTGTACCTGACAGAGGAAGCCGGCCAGATTGCGGTAAGCTCAGAGATGTGCTCCGTGGACTGTGGATGTGCCCCGAGTGGTTGGTTCCTCTCTATGGGAAAACTAGGCACTTCCAGCGCTAATCCAAATCTTTGCTTTTGAAGGTTTTTGATGCCACCAATACCACAAGAGAGAGGAGGGGGATGATCCTGAACTTTGCCAAAGAAAACGGGTTCAAGGTTGGTACCATTGGGCTGCTGTGAAGAGTGCTAGGGGTTGGAAGGGACTTCTAGAGATCATCCAGTCCAATCCCCTGCTAAAGCAGGTTCACCTTGGTCAGGTTATAGAGGTTTATCTTCTTTCACGAACATGTTGTCCTCATAGAGCTCCTGTGTAAGGGAGATTTCACTGCTGGGTCTGATTAAAAACATGAAACTCTTCCTTCCTTCCCAGTACTGAGCCCTGGAGGAGGAAAGGATGGGAGTGGGGCAGAGGGAAGAGAGCTCTCCGGTCAAGCAGGGAGAAGTTGGGTTAAGCAAGGATCTGGCAAAATGTTACAAACCTTCTGGTGGCTTTCAGTTGAGCTTTGCTGTTCTTCACAGGTGTTCTTCATCGAATCTATCTGCAATGATCCCACAGTAGTTGCCAGCAATGTTATGGTAAGCATAGAAATGTCTTGCTTTTGTTTTCCTTTGTGTAGCATTTGCCACTTGCACCCAGACCTTTTCTTATCTGAGTATTGCCAGAGTTGGTTGGGGATTAAGAGGCTTTTATCTTTTTATGGTCTATTTGTTCTGGGATCAGAAAGGAGTGGGGTTTTTTTTCTCCCAGAGCCACCTGGAAGTAATGAAAGTAAGTTGTTGTAGCCTTTTCACAGCTCCCTTCCATGCTCTCTACACTTCCATTGACACGTGGCTTTGATATCTAGAAGAACTGAGTATTCAGAATGCTTTGGTGACCGTGGCCCTCACCAAAGCCCCACTTCTTGGCAGTGACGGATGTTGTTTAGAGGTTTAAACTCCATTAGACAGGAGTCAAACTTGGTGTCATCAGCTACCTGCAGCTTCCCCGAATCTATCTGACTCTGCTTTGAGAAGAATTAGCAGCTCAAATTGTAGGTTTCTTGCCACTGGCTGAAGTCTTGGCTGTCAGAGCAGACCTTTGACTTCCCACTTTTTCTCATTAGGCTTGCCTAGGGCAGGTAGACATTTAATTGGCCTACCTAGGTCTGGTTAACTTGTATGCAAGTGTCCCTTCCTCGACTGGGCTCTGTTCCAGCCTTATCTCCCGTTGTCTGAACCTTGTGGGCCGTTTTGTGGTGTCTAGGAATGAAAATCTGTGTGAAAGATTTTGTTCTGCCCCTGGGATGGGCTTCCTAAAGGATGCTGAGAAAGCAGAGCAATGAAATGTTGTTAACCTGCTACCTCAGATGACGGACAGCCAAGTTGACTTCCACCTTCTGGGAGCTTTAGTCACGCCAAAGGACTAGGACAAGCATCTTCCCTAAGCTTATGCACGTTCTGTCCTCAGCTTGAACTGTTAAAACTTGATGCTTTTCAGCCATAAAGCTGTTTTCCATTGTGGTGGGTGGTGAGGTGTTACCCCAAGCTCTTGGGAGAATGGGAGCAGATGGATATGTATCTATACAGATCATGCAGTGGGTTATACCAGGTTTTCTCACCTCGTGCTTAGTTCTGGAGTCTGGTTTGCTGCTTCTCTCTGCTATAAGTGATGACTGTAAAGCGGCTCAGCTGATAGCTGGATTTTGGCAGGACTCTGAAATTTGGGATTGGTGTGTTTTTCCCTTGGAAAGCTTTCCTAACCCATCAGTTGGTGTGGGTTTTTCCTTTTCCCAGGAAGTAAAACTGTCCAGCCCTGATTACCGGGACTGTAACTCTGCTGATGCCATGGAGGACTTCATGAAGAGGATCAATTGTTACCAGGCCAGCTACCAGCCCCTTGACCCCGATGACTATGACCGGTGAGAGACTTTGCTGACTTCTGAACTGGCTTGAATGTCTTTCCTCTCCCAGGAGAGGAGCAATGAAGCATGGAGCTGTGTTTCACTTTGTCTTCAAACATGTGACCGTGCTAGAAGAATGTATGGCCAAGCATCACTGAACTTGGCCTTCTTCCTTGAATGTGTTGTTTTTCCCCAGCCCTGTATTAGGGAGACAGGCACTGAAACCTTCCCAGGCTCTTCTGGACTTAGATATGCTGCAGATCTAAATATGGAAGTTTAGGGCAAAGTAGTTCAGTTTGAGTGCTTCTGAGCTGCTTGTCAGTTAAAGGAAGAGACAGCTTGAGCAGGCTTAAACCCCAAGGTTGAGCAAGCCCTGTGGTTTCTACTCAGCTGTGTGCCCTGGGAAGACCTTTGCTGTCCTGCATGAGCACACAGGCACCTCCCAACCTTTCCTCTGATCACAGATACATCCGTGTGCCCTGTGTGGATAATCCTGGTCCTGCTGAGCCCTGTCCTGGGGAGGAACGTGCTCCCTGCTAGTCTTGTTTAATCCTCTTTACTGCTGCAAGGAGGAATGGAGATTACACTGGTGTTGCTTAACTGTCCATGAATTGCCATTGCCTCTTGGCTTCCTGTTGAAAATAGCCTGCAGGAAATCCTATTAGCTGGATGATTATCTCGACTGAGACACCTCACAAGGATGTCTTTCAAGGATAGTGTTTCCTTCTTTCTGCTTTTGCTGCTGGCAACTCCCTCACCTTTCCTGTGCTTCTTCTCCTAGGGAGCTTTCTCTCATCAAAATCATCGATGTTGGCCGCCGCTTCCTGGTCAACAGGGTTCAGGATCACATCCAGAGCAGGATTGTTTACTACCTGATGAACATCCACGTCCAGCCCCGCACCATTTACCTGTGTCGGCACGGCGAGAGCGAGTTCAACCTCAAAGGGAAGATTGGAGGGGATTCAGGCCTCTCCAACAGAGGCAAGAAGGTAAGGGCAAGGAATATTCCCTTAGGGCTTCTGGGAGGGCTGTAGATGCCATGCATTGGGTTAACTGTGTTTGATAGCCTGAGTGCTCAGAGGATCCATCTATAGGGCTGGGTAAGTTTAGTCTTGGATATGGCCTCAAAACAAGTCTTTCCAGCTATTGATGTTGCATGTGGTTAGAGGTTAACAGAGGCTGGGCTGCAGGAATCCCTAGGAGATAAGGGTATGAGTATCTTTGAGTTGGATCAGACCTTGCATGGGTCTGTTGGGATGTAGGAGGACTGCTGCCATACTTTAGCAGAGACAGACAGCTCCGAGGCTGCTCTCAGATAGAAGAACTGAGTAGTGCTGCTTCAAGGAGGGTTAACAGCTATTTTGTCTTGCCAGATCACTTTAAACTCCAAAAGGAGTCATTTGATGGTGTGACACTGATCAATACCTATAGAATACTTGGATTTAGCTCTATGACAATCACAGCTGTGGTTAAGGGTGATCTTGGATGCTGATGTTGTTCCTAGATGACATCAGGTTGCTGCTTTCTCCCTGTTCTCATATCCTTCATAGCTTTTTGGGGATTGATGCATGTGTGACTGCTCTTCACCTCAGAGCAGAAGGCTAATATGGTTGTCTGTGGAAGGCAAGAGAGTCCTGGAGAAGGCAGCATTTCCTGGGGTTTGGGAAAGAAGGCCCCTTGGGAAGCTATAGATCACTAATCAACCTTTTTTTCATGCCCCACAGTTTGCACATGCACTGAACAAGTTTGTTCAGGAGCAGAACCTGAAGGACCTCAAAGTCTGGACCAGCCAACTGAAGAGGACAATCCAAACAGCAGAAGCTCTCCAACTGCCCTACGAGCAGTGGAAGGCCCTCAATGAAATTGATGCTGTAAGTGTGTTTTGATTTGAGGAGGAACGGATCATTCTGGTCTCTATTGGGCAGAGGGTGACGGCAGCAGCCTCTTAAGTAATAGTGGCCTTTTGTGGGGAGACTTTTCCTTTTGAGGGGAGGATGGTGCTTTTGCTGCAGTACTCCCAACATGGCCCCTGAACTTAGCTTTACCTTGTACAGATGCTTCAAGATGTTGGGCTGAAATTGTTTTGGCTTCGAACTGCTCTGTAGCTGACGACTCAGTTATAGATAACTGTTTTGGAGAAAGTTTTCCATGTTGGGGTGTGCTGATGCTTTTTAAGCACATTCAGTAAACTTGTGGATGTCTTATTCTGGCAGGGTGTGTGTGAAGAAATGACCTATGAAGAAATCAGGGAGCAGTATCCAGAGGAGTTTGCTTTACGTGATCAGGATAAATATTACTACCGTTATCCTTCTGGGGAGGTAGGTCTGCATGGAGACACCTTCACAAATGGTTTCTCTTCCTTTAAATGTGGCCTTCTTGGCTTTATCCTCTGTACTCTGTAGTCCTCTATACTTGGAGCAGAGGGAGCAGCAAGTGCTTCAAGAAACTAGAATCAATGAAGATCAGGGCTTATTTACCTCTGTCATTGTTTTCCTATGAGATTGTGGTATATGAGGATCTCGTTAAGAAATTTACCCCTTGACAAACTGACTTTAGTAGGGAGGGAGCTCTGGAGGTTTCTAGTCCAACCTCCTCCATTACATCCACTTCCTTTCTGTCATTCCCAAGCAGTAAGTGATACCCTTGCTCTCGGTATCATACCCTAAGGGCTAGTGTTGGTATCTGTTCCTGGCAATCTGTGACACAATGAGGTGGGAATTGACACCTCATTATTAGAGTACTGCATTATTAGAGTAGGAATTATGCTTTTTATCTCCAAATTATAAGTTACATCCATAGACACTTGGCAAAAATCTTTGGAGACATCCTTATTACAGTATGTCTGACATTGACCCCAAGTGTTCTGCCTGCCTGTCATGGTTCTTTGTGAAGTCCTTTGAAACCTTGGAGGCTTTCAGGTTGCTCTAGACTTTTTGGAACTTAAATCCTGTAGAAAATCCCCTTCTAAGATGAGATACACTATGTTCCAAGCCCTTGTGCAGTTGTTGGTTACCTTAAGTTACAGTCCTGGAGTTTTTGTGGGGATGTGAATGGCTTCTTTCTGCTGAGCTGTGTTGTAGAGTAGCCTGAAGATGAGGATTTGTTGAACTGCTTTTTTTTTTTTTTCTTTAGCAGTTATTATATTGGTTTGATGTAATTAGAGGCATGAAATGGATAGATGGACAAAGACATTGACCATTGCTTCTTCTGAGGTGCTCATTGTCTTGATTCTATGCCGTATCTCTCTTCCCTTCTTCCTTCTCAGTCCTATCAAGATCTGGTGCAGCGCCTAGAGCCGGTCATCATGGAGCTGGAGAGACAAGAGAATGTCCTTGTGATCTGTCACCAGGCTGTCATGCGCTGTCTCCTGGCATACTTCCTGGACAAGAGTGCAGGTGAGCTCCCTGTCCCTGGGAAGGGGATGGATCCTGCTGGAAAGGGGCTACTAGAGCTCTGGCGAGGTCTTTAGGTCCCTGCAGGGACTGGAGGATGCATCTCTCTGGTGTGGGATGGGCTTAGCTGTTGAGGAAGATGTCTGAGCCTGCTTTTGGAGAAGGGATGGGATAACTCTCCTGCTTTGCTTCCTCTTCAGATGAAATGCCCTACCTGAAATGTCCCCTTCACACAGTGCTGAAGCTGACTCCAGTGGCCTATGGTAAGTGAGGGGGCTTTTCTAGTAAACATACCAAGGAATTTGACTTGAAACTCATTCTGAATCCAAGCTGGGATCTCTCTGGGAGGAGAGCCAGGGCTACAGCACTTGGTACCATCCTGTGACTGTTGGTTTTACTGACGGCCTCTTTGTCTCCTTGTGCTCCCTTCTGCAGGCTGCCGAGTGGAATCCATCTCACTGAACATCGAAGCTGTCAACACTCACAGGGAACGGCCAGAGGTGAGTCTTGCTTTTCCTCAGAGCCATCCCTTGATGTCCCTCTCCTTTCTGCCAGTGAGGATGCCTGGGGTGGGTGTGGGGAGATGCTCAGCTGGGTGCTGGGAAGTGCTGATGAAGGTGGAGCATCACATGTGTTCTTGCTCTGCAAAGACATGGCCAGGCAAGGGTTTTCCAAGGGAAAAGGACTATTGCATGTGCCTGCTTCCCAGAGTCTTTTCCTAGATTAAAGATAGCCCAGGGGAAAGCTCCTCCCTGGATAACTTTGCAGTTATCCACTTGCCCAAGCAGGGAACAGAGCCATGGATGGAGAAGGTGACTTCTCAGCTGGCTGACAGAGCCCAAACTCAACACCTTGCCCAGCATTGCCTAGGTGGCTTTTTTTTCCTGGCATGTCAATGTCTCCACAGGATTGAGTGTGCTGTTCTGTAGGGTAGTGAGTGGCAGTGCTGGGCTGGGGATGCTTTGGGCAGGAGACCCTGTCCTGTGGAGGAAAACTCCTGCAAGGTCAGGTCCATCTGCCATGTGCTCCACTGGGAGCTCAGAGGCTGGAGCAGAGGGACACTAGTTCAGTGTTGGGGCTGGGTGGCTACCCAAAGGGGACCTGAGGGACCCTGGCAGTGCCCATGTCCCAGCTGCTGGGACCTTTCTAAGCTGTGCTTGGTGGTGATGGAGTCCAGATGGATGTCAGATGGTCACAGCCATCTCCTGACCTCAGTGGGTGGCAGTATCTGAGCTGCCTCTCCTTCCCCATGGCTGTAGAGGGGGAAGCTGGTCCTTTCCCCTGCTATGGGGGCAAACAATGTCCTCCTCCTCCTTCCCTGGGGATGGCAAGAGAGCTTCAGGCTGCAGGCAGAATGGAGTGAGATGGTGTGAAGTGCTGGGGTCCCTCTGCTCAGCTGTGCAGATGCTACCCCTCTGTCCCACTTTGCTTGAGCTGGAGCTTGGTGCCTTGCCCACTCATGCTGGCTACTCCCACTTCCCAAAGCTTCCTTATCAGCCTGAGCTGGCTTATCTTCCCTCTTGCTTTCACATCTCTCCCTGGGTGGGAGGGACTGGTGTTGAGGAGGAGACTGATGGGCACTTCTGTCATGCAAAGTCACAGCTTTCCATTAGCACCAGAGTGTTTTAAGCATTCTGTGATGGGATGTTTTTTGGTGAGCTCAGGTGAGGAGAATCTTTAATTTCTAAGTACAGGGCCATTTTTTTTCCCCCCCTTTCCCTCTTTGGGAAATCATGCTCCATTCTGGAACACTTTGCATTGGGATGTTTTTTGGTATCTGGAACCCTTCCAGTGCATCCTTTTCACATTGACAGCGATCGTGGTGGGGAGGGGGAAAAAAAACAGAGGCTGCCTAAGAAACCCAAACAACAAACCAACCAACCTGCTTCATTTTTTTTTTTCCTTTATAACTGTCACCTTCTTCCCTTTTTTATTTTGATTTACTTTTTTTTTTTCCCTTTGTCTCACTTTTAATTTAGGAAGCAAAGAAGGGACCTAACACGCTCATGAGACGTAATAGCGTTACCCCTCTAGCAAGCCCAGAGCCCATCAAAAAACCTCGCATCAACAGCTTTGAGGAGCATGTGGCTGTTTCTTCCACCCTGCCAGGCTGTGTTCCTCAGGAAGTGCCCACGCAGCTGCCTGGACAAGTTAGTTGAAATTCCTTCTTTTTGTTTGTTTTTTTTTTCCTTTTTTTTTTTTTTTTTCCCTGTTGTTGTTCTTTGTTTTATTGTTTGATTTGTTCTCCTGAAGCTGGGGAACAAGCTTGTGCTTGGTGTAACCTGGGCTGTTGTCTTGGAGTTGCATCTCTCTCCTGTGGCTGCTGTCCCTTCTCTGCTTTGGGTTGATTTCAGGGAAAAGAATCACTGTTGATCCTTTGTTGGGCTTTGAGAGTGTCATAACCACCTCCTCCCCCAAACCCAAAAACCTCCAGGCTGTATTAATTTAGTGCCTTCAGCATCTGGCATCATAGTGTCATCCTCCTGAGGAGCTGCAGCTCTTACATGGGCAGGACCTAATGGCTCATGCCTTCCCCCTGGATGCATCAGCTCCAGTGTAGACCTCAGCATTGCAATAAAACAAGTGTTCTTGTGCTTCCCTTGAGGAGGAGGTGCCGGGACTTGTCTGGAGAGGTCTCCTCTTTCCTGAAGCAATAGGCAAAATGGACTGAATGAGTAGAAACCTCTTGGCATGGTGAACCCAGTTTTGCCCTCTGCAGCTCTGGGTAAAACCTATGTGATTATTCATGTCTCTTCTCCTCTTTCACCCACCCATGGATGGATGTAGAGAGCCTTTGCTTGCTGCATGCTTCTCCAGGAAGAAAAACCCTTTCCCTGTGTTCATTGAGGAGTTGGGGTGACACCAGAGAAGCAGCACAGATATATAGGAGACCCTTCACCCTTCCCACCAGCTACCTGTTGGATCTCACTGTCTTGCCCAGCCCTTATCTATGTTGTCTGTACTGTCTGGTGCTCCCTTGGGCAGGATAGGAAGGGTGCTGTGCTCCTCCGGCTGCTCTGCTTGGTGCCCGCTTCGTATGAGCCTTCCCACCCCACACAAGCAGCCAGTGGGGCAGCTCTGGCCTTTCAGGGCTCTGCTTGGGCTGACTGAGCCTTGCAGCAAGGCCTGGGGTTGGGAAGCTGAGGCTGTTGGGGTTGCCCCTTTCTCGCTGCTGGTCTCACACTCACACGGTGGTACTGACGCCTCTCTCTCCATTCTCTCTGTCTCTGCAGCCTTTACTAGGGAAGGCATGCCTGTAAGTACCTTCTTGCGTCTTTATTGCCCCTGTCATCCCCTTTCCATGTCTCTTGCCATCCCAGTGGTTGTGTTGTTGCTGTGAAAGCCATCTGGGACACGGACTTCTTGGAGTTAATATGTCTTTTGGGGGAGGAAGGGGTTGTGTGTATGGGAACTGCATGAGAGTTAGGAAAGGTAAATAGACTGGATGCTGCTTTGTCCAACCCCTAAGTAGCCTTGCTTGACTAGATGTCCCAGTTCTGTTGAGAAATAGTGCAAATTACCATTTGACTTCTACTGATGTCAAAATTCCCTGCCCTCCTCTTTGGGCAGTAACAAGATGGGAGATGCTGTTGGGTTTTCCTGGAGTTCTTGCCTCTGTGATGGCACATGGTGCTGTAGGTGATAGACCTGGGTCGGGCTGTCCTTCCTGAGGGCTCAGTTGTGTCTGAGTGATGGCCACAGAGGCATCTGGGGAAAGTTCTGACCTCAGCATCCAACAAGGTTTTAACAGGAGTGTGGGGTTTTTTGAAATATGAACTGATCCTGTGCCCTGACACTTGTAGTTCCACTAACCTGGATTTTGGGAACAGCCTGCCTAGATGTCACAGACAAAGTAGTTACAAGGATATTGTCCTCCTCTGTGTCTTAAACCAAGATGCCTTGAGCATTTAATGCACTAACTGTGCATCAAGGGTTTGGCTCAGTGCTGTTAGATCCTTGTGTAATAGAGACAGGACAGCTGCTGAATACCTTTGAAACCTTAGGACTTAATTCATGCGACGTTGTTGAGAGCAGCAATCATTGAGCTGTGCTCAAATGTGTTCTGAAAGACCAGGGAGACTTCAGGACTCAGCTGAAGTAGTGTCATGGGGTCTTTCTGCTGTCTATAGTTGAGTTTGAATCAGCTCAAATGCATCCCTATGCTGGTTGGTTTTGTGGGCTGAAGGTGGAAGGGGTTTGCCACAAACCAGCCAGGCCACAACACAGCTCTGCTTGCATGTAACAGCTGCTGAACCCCACACTTCTTCCCTTTTCAGAGTGAATGCTTTTGAGAAAAGGGAAGTTGGGAAGGTCCCATGTGGCTTTGGCTGATGGGCTGGGGAAGACGCTCATGCTCCTGAGCGACTGCAGTGGTTGAGCTGCTCAGCACGGCCTGCATGTCTGTGCCCTTTTTCCATGCTCCTTATGGGCGTAGAAGCCCATGACAACATGCCTAGTGGTCTTAGTTTGCTTTGAAAGCATTTTTATTCCTTTGTCTGTCCCTCCACCCACCTTTTTTCCCCATCTGTGTTGTGACAAAGTGATGCATGCCTCAGTGCTGGCTGGGACACTGACAACATGCTCTGATACTGAGCTTGGGAGATGGCTGCATCAGGTTTTGCTAGAGCAGGCAGGGATTGTTACCCATCCCAGGTGTAGGTGTAGGCTGGCAGCAGCAAGTTGAGAGTCTCTGGTTGCTGGGAGCCTGACTCCCCTACCTTAAGTGGGACTTAAACATTGCTTTTGAGGGACCCAAGAAGACACTCCAAAGGCTCCGTTGGCATTCATGCTGCTGTGATCACTTGGAGACTGTTGTCTTGAGCATGTGTGCATTTGATCCCTTGTGTTTCACCACAACTTCCATGGTGTCAGGGGAGGTGAAAGGTACCTCCTTCCTTCCCAGTTTGCATCATGGGACTTGATTGGCATCAGCTCTCGCTACTGGGGTCTTGACCTCCATCCAGGAGGACCGGAGGACACCTGGTGTAGATGGGGAACATGGCTGTGTACCTCCTGGTTGTGGGATCAAGATGGTTTGGGGGTCATGGGACTATGTGGTGTGATGATTTCTTTTCCTTTGGGTTGGTTTGTGATCCAAAGTGCACTTTTTGACGACAACAACCTGATCCCCTCCCTTCTTCTCCCCTTCACTTTTCATGCTTAAAGACGGCCCGTTTGTCACTTTCTCAAAGTTTTCTCTTTACTAATATTTCCAAGGTAAATGGCTGTGGTGCATGTGGCTCTTCCTAACCCTCCTCCTGTCTCCTTAGATAACAGAACAGTTCAGCCTGCTCTGCCTTGTAGCTTGACTGGTATTCCTGGTGCTTGTAAGATGCAGGTTTTAGGTAGTAAAAGCAAAACAAGTTGAGAAACCTTCCTAGCTGTTTCCTAATCCCCTCATTTTTTTTTTTTTTTTCCCCCACAACCTGTTCTGTGTAGTTTTGTGAAGTGGGAAATGTTCTCGTGATCATCTCCCCTTGGGTTTCTCCTCTAGTGATGATCTCCTGCTGCCACCCTTGGGGCTGGTCCTGCTTGTGTTTAGCTCTGGTTAGTTTCTGGTTTCCTGGTCCTCACGGATGGGTGCTCCTTGTTACCACCCTGTTACCAGGGCTGTGTCTGAAGCAGCTCCAGAGCCTGTGAGACCTCATGGGGAGAATGGGTGCTCCTGCCCTACTGCTGCTGGTGGCTGGTCCCCATGCTGGTCCTCAGCACAGCTGTACTCACCTGGATGAGCTCCAGTGCGACCTACTCTAGGTGGTCCTGCTCTGGCAGGGGTGTTGGACTGGATGAGCTTTCAAGGTCCTTTCCAACCCTTAAGATTCTGTGATCCCCTTGGCAGTGCCAAGTGGGGGACAAACAGTGACTTCCTTGTTAAATGTGAGGTGGACATGTTGCCCACTCAAGGGGAACAAGAAGGCTCCTTGAATGGACACCATGATCCCCCGTCAGCTTGACTTGCACATATGCAACAGGATGGGATAGCTGCCTTGTGTTTTAGCTCAGCCTTTAGGGAGATCTCTGCCAAATTCCCACTCTGGAGTGGGGAATGCTGGAGGGGAGAGAGGTGTGCCCAGCAAGTCAGCTCTCCTTGGGTGGCCAGTGTCCTCTCCTCTGTGATGGATGCTTTTGTAGTGATCCGTACTGTGGCTTTGTTACTCCCCTTGTACCCATGTTGATGTGCACATAAAAGATGCTGCAGGGATAGGGATGGAGTCTCACCCAAAGGTGACCCCAGCCCTGGGCCTTTTCCTTTTCATTGCAGAACATGAACAACCCTCCAACACCGTTGTGACTCCGTTGGCGCTGTGGCGAGACTCCCAGTGACACCAGCGTCCCATCCTACCGCCAGCCATCCCTCAGCTTGCTTCCAGACTCCTCCACCTGCAGCCAGGCCGAGCCTCAGCTGTCCCTGCCTGTGCCCTTTCGCCTGCAAACAGCTCTGCTGAAGTGGGAGAGAGGCGGAGGAGACGAGCCGAGCTCCCTGGGGCCACCACCACATCTCTAAGGCTGCAGCATTTGCTCTCCTCTCTTGGCACCCTCTTAGGCTGTAGCAAGCTGTAAAGTGCTTCTAGCTCCCAGGAGTTGTAATTTCCCTCTCTAAGCGGTTTTGATCTCCTTTTTTTTTCTTGTACAGGCGATGGGTACCCATCTGTCTCTGGGTGGGGTGTGTATATATGTGGATGGTACGGGGTTAGCAGAGAAATAAGGGGAAGGGTTGGGGAGTGTAAAGGGGTTTGTTTAGCTTCTTGGATTTGTTTTGTTTTGGTTTTTTTTAATTGTTATGAATTACTTTTCAAGAGAGGCACTGTGCTGTAGTCCTGTCTGTTGCACACGCACAGCCTGGCCTGTAAGCACCAGGAAGGCAGTTGTGTGAAGTACTTCACAGTGAGAACTGCTGAGTTGAACCAAAAGACACCCTCAAAAGATGATTGTGGGTGTTTGTGGGTTTTATCAACACACCTTAAAGGGGCTTGCAGAGAATATGGATCTGCTCCTCAAACTAGTCACAAGCTGCCTGTAGTGTAGGGAGAGACACGTCGGTGGTGGCTCAGGTGATGCTTTCATCTCTGGGAGCACCAAGGGATGCGCTGAGTTCAGACGTGTTGAGTTGGGGGGAGATCGAGCACTGGTTGAGTGGCTGTGCCAGTACTGCATCTGCCCTCTCCTCTGTCTTGGAGGAGAGGGGAGATTTCAGGGGACAGGGTTGAATTCCCATGTCCTCACAGGTGGACAGGCTGAGCTTAGGTGCCTTTTGCAGTCACACAGGTCTCAGGGAGGTGCCCAGATGTCTGGCTTGGGATGCAGGAGTCCCTGTGTGCCTGCAAAAAGCCACATGGACAGATTTTGTCTGTGTTCTCTTTTAATTTACTATATCCATGCACACAGGTGTGTGTGTGTACATGTGTAACTACAAACTGCTTGGTTTTTTTGCACTTTATTTGTGGCAGGAGCATAACTATTTTAGTTTTTTCAAGTCATGCCCCTTAAGGGGGAAGCCTGAATACAGGCAACTTGTTTTGTTCTCTTAATTCTATTTTGCATGCTGGAAAGCTGAGACTACAAAAGTAATAGTAGTTACAGCGTTCAAAGGGTGTAAGTGTTTGTGTGTGTGTTGATTGGGGAAGAGATCCTGGCTTCAACTCCCATCAGCATCTCCCAGTGGTTTGATATGTGAGATTTGCTTCTTGGCAGCCTGTCCCAGGCTGTGAGACACACTTAAAAAATGGCAATTAACCACTATTGTGTGAAAGTCTGTGGATTTTGGATTTCTATGTGAGGTGGAGTTGGGTGGTTGTGTTGTTTTTTTTTTAAGGCTTTAGTATGGTTTTATTTCTCACTCTTGATGCACAGCATCTTCATCTCCATCTCGTGCTTTTTTTTGCCTGCGTGGCTGAGCTGGAGGCAGGAGGTAAAAGCAGCTTAAACCTTCTTGCGGGGCGGGGGAGCTGGAGATGGGCAGGCCTTTGGTTTCATCCTTCCCATGACTTTCCCCAACAATATCCCTACAGATAGGAGCAGAGAGGTTTGGAGAGATTTTTTTTTTTCCCCTTCATGTGTATGTTTGTTTTTTGGGGTGGGGGGGGTGAGAAGAGTTTGGTCAGTTTTTTTTCCTTTGGGGAAAAGGTGAACCACAGTGCCTAGTATCTTCAGCCTTCTGATGGCAGGAGGGGGCTGGGACCATGCTCAGTCCATGTCTGCTGACAGAGAAGGTCCCAGCAGTGCCCTGCCTGTGTCAGTTTGTGCATATGTGTATTATATATATATACTCCTGTACAGATGAAATAACCACATTAAAAGCAGACTCCTCCCTGCCTGTGCAGTTGACATCTGCTCTCTCAGTTTCTCTGACTTGAAAAAAAAAACTGAATGTTCTGGGAGGGAGAGTCACTTGGCTTTTTTTCAGCCTCTTTCCTGGGGAGTTTTATCTCTCCTCCTGCTACGAAAAGATAAGCCAGTGAATGCAAACATGAAGTCTAGCTGCCCCATGATCAATCCTGTACACATGTTAATTCTGCAGATGTTTTGGTGTGTGTTTGTGTGTGTATATAAAATGATATCTAGAAAATCAGCAAAAAAAAACCTTAATGACCTAAACATTCATTCTTTGGGAATAAAAAAAGTCTCAGTAGGGCTGCAAAAAGATGGAATTTGAACCTGGTATTGTTTTTACCAGCAAGTGGGAAAATTTGGTGTCTGAGCAGCAGAGAAATGTCCTTATTCTGGAGAGGGGTTGGTAGTAGGTGGAATGGTGCCAACCCCTTGCCATCATGCTGCCCCAAACTTATTTTTTGGGCTGAGGATTAGTCAGTGATAACTTCAGCCAAGATGGGAACTTGGTCAAACCACACCAATGATTTCTTCCCTCTTCCCTCCCCCCTAGTTTTGTTTTTCTTTGCAATACTTGAATTTATTTTTGTATTGGGTTGTTTTTTTGATAGCAAAGCATTCTTTATTTATTTAATGTATACTGCAAAGCTTGGAGAGAAGGGTAGTTACTTGAGGTGGGGTGAGTTTTTTTTTGGATTTGTGGTATGTTAACTGTTCTGTACATACATTTGGAATAACTGCCTGATATAAAGCTGTGCCAGCTTACAAACAGGGTATGCCTTTCAGAAATTTGTATATTTTGCAGTTGCTGGACCAATAAAATACCTTGTTGAAATACAGACTTGACATGCTGCCTCTTTGTGCTTCTTTAGGGATTGTGCTCTCAGGCCCATCTCACATGTGACTTGGTGGCCTCAGGGTCACAGTGTGCCACACAGACCTGTCTCATGTTTCTGTGCCTCTTGGATCCCAGCTGACCTCAGTGAGAGAAGCCATTGGGCTTCCACTTTTTTTCATTGAATGGTAGGGTTGGGAGGGACCTTGATGCATCCTAGAATGCCATGTTACAGCAATTTTAAGGCTTCTGTTGAGTGAGGAGCTCATATGTGGCCTTGAGGAAGTCTTCTCTCCAGCCAAATGCTGACACTTAGGGCAAGTAAAGATGCCCCAAGCTTGACCCACCACTGTGGAGTGGAAAGGACCTATGCTGAAGTATGTCTTGCCTATATCTTCATCTAGGCTGTAAACGAGGCAGCATTAGTCATTTATTCAAACCTAGTACAGCTCTTGAAACCAAATGATGTGGTGCTCAATGAAGCTAAAGGGTTGGATGAGAACTGTGCTGAGATCACTGCTGTCTTTGCTCAGAAGGTGGGAAAAGAGGAGATGCCATCTGCAAGCAAAGTTGTAAAATGCCCTGCAAGGTTGGTTGTTTATTGTTTTCATTCTCTTCTGGCTCCAAAGAGGAGAAGGAAGCAGAGAAAGGTAGAATTGGGACATGATGCTCTGGAGCATATCTTGAGTGATGCTCCCAACCCAGTTTGAGGCCCATCCTCCTCCTGCAGTTATGTCTGAAAGCTTGTTAGGAGTAATGGGGAGACAAAAAGTTGCGGGCTGCTGTGTTTTTGTGCTCAGCTCTGCAGTTACCTACTGCTGGCTGATGTACAACCCTTGTTCTGATCTTCCCTGGGCTTGCTGTAGGCTGGGGCTTGCTGCAACTGGGATGCATGGGGTCGTCTGTCTTCTTTCTCCCTTCTGATTGCTCTGTGCCACAGGACCCCTCACCAGGGAGACAGGGCTGTGATTTTAAGCTTGATCAAGGCATCTGCAATAACTTTTCTAGGTGTGCATGTGAGACATGTGAGACTTTAGGGCAATGCTCATCCCTGGAAGCATCCTGGGGGCAGGGAAGGAGCCGTGTCCTCTGGGACAGCCACAAACCACAACATCTTCTTTTCTTTATGTTTTTTTAACGTCCAGCAACCTTGACCATCTCTTTGACCCAAGCAGAGATGAAACACTCCTGCCTTATTTAGGGGAAGGAGCAGAGCCTTGCAGAGTGTCCCAGGAGCATGCAGGGGCTTTGATAATGCTGACAGCCACGGTGGGCTGAGATTATGTGTAGCCACAACAGCCGTGCTGCTCCTCTGCC
Organism: Urocolius indicus; assembly: GCA_013401255.1. Taxonomy (NCBI): domain Eukaryota; kingdom Metazoa; phylum Chordata; class Aves; order Coliiformes; family Coliidae; genus Urocolius; species Urocolius indicus. Next base: position 22,661 of record WBNH01006067.1, read on the forward strand.
TTCCCCGGGGGTCAGGGGCTGTTTTAAAGCTGTGGTAACCTTGGCCTTGTGAGGGGAGCTCAAGGGGGGAAGCTTTGCCTCCCTGAGCATGGCTACAGGCAGTGCTTTCAAGGCAAGAAAACATTCTCTGCAAAAAGCCTTTTCTCCTCTCTCTATATCAAGGAGGATGATGGGGCTCGTATCATTCCATCCATGCAGGGGAGGGGGTTCATAGGCTAACACCATCCCAAGCAGCAGCCTTTATTTTACTCCCGTGTAATGCATTCTGTGGCATCACAGAGAGCTGTTCCTCGAGGCAAGGCAGCTTTAAAGGTTACACAGCAGGAACGTTTCCCTGCTTCCCAGCCCAGACCCATTTTGATTAGTTTGTTTTTTTTTTTTTTTAAAGCAAGAAAGAAAAGTAAACCCAGCTGAGTGCTGGCAAACAAGGCTGGAGAACTTGTGATTGCTAAAGAAAAAAAAAAAAGGAAAAAGGGCAGCCCAGTCACGCTGGCTGACTCAGCTCTGATTGATGGCTCAGGAATGTGTCTGATACGTGCGAGGGATTAAATCAGCTATGGGCAAACCTTTACAATCCAGCGTGTTGGATGAAGGGCAACCAGCACCAACTCACCTGCCTCCAGCTGGGGAGCCACTGCCATCACCTCATGGGATCAGAGGGGTTTTCCCCTTTTTGTTTTTTCACCTGCAGGGAAAAGAAAAATGAAAAGAGGTGGCTATTTTTGAGGGTGTTGCTTTGCAAGGGGAAGAAGCTCGCTGGTTGTGGCTGTAACAGGAATTACTTGCAGCAGCTTTAGGCATCACAGTGCACTTTCCCCATCACAAACATGGTGCCACCACTACTGAAATAGGAAAAATTGATTTTGCAGCCATGTAAATCTGTGACCTCTGTAAATCACAGTCTCTCTGTGCCTAAACCCTAGTAAATGTGGAGGTCCCTTCCTCATGCCCAGGGTGAGCTCAGAGCCTGGGCTTTTGTTTGTGGATAAGGGAAGGCTGCATAGATGTGGATAGTTGACTCTTATATTTCACTTATTGCTGTGCATGTCTGTGTCCTCTCTCCTCTCTGAGACTAAAGTGTGTGGTGGGGCAGTGATGGGGCTTCTCTCCCCTGTCTGTCCTCTCCCCAGGTGTGAAACAGCCTGTTCCCAAGTGTGGGTCTTGAGGGGCTGCAAACTTGCTCCCAGCAATTTCATGCCCATGATAAAACCCTTCTGTTGTGGCTCCTGCTGCAGAACCTAAGACTTACTCCTCCCACCTCACCCAAGCCCATTGAGGGGTCCTGAGCCCTTGGCACTACACATCTCTGCAGCCTCCCCAGTCAAGTGAGTAAGGGTCCCACACTGGTCCCATCCTTCAGCTCACTGCTCTTCAAAGGAGTCACCACTACCTACTGGCTCCTTTTCCTCCCACCTGCCCATCTCTTGCTCTCCTGCCCATGCATGCCTTGGCTTTTCACCAGGCAGTGTCCCACTAGCAGTAGCTGGGAGGATTTACCACTCTCAAGTCTTGCTCTTTCCAAACAGCATTAGAGTGTTTTTTGACAACCTCTCTGAATTTAAAAGGTCCAGTAAAAGAAGACTCACCTAGAAGGAAAGAAAGTGGACAACTGTCACCATCAGCAGCCATCCAGTCTGCAGCTGGACCTGCTCAGATGCAACTTGGCAATGTGAGTTGGATCTGCTGGACAAATCTGCATCTGTACAGCTCCTCTGTTAGCCTCCAGGCCACTGCAGAGCATCCTCCCAGCCCTGCTCTCCACTCTATGCAGCAATAAGGAGCAACCATCAGAGCTGTTTGGAAACACTTCTGCCTTCAAGCTGCTGCTGAGAAATAGCTGCTCAGTGACAAACACCTTGTGACAGCCCTTTGCAACTTCCTGGATAAATACAGAGGTGTTCTGGGTTGGTTTTTTTCTTCCCTTCAGAAAACAGGTCACATGAGAAAGAAGGTTGTGTCATTTCCTCAGCTGGGTGCTTTTCCTTTCTCATCTCTTTCCTTGTGGGGGATGATCTGTTTGCTGTGGACTGTCTGAAACTGAATCTGGACTCTGTTTGCAGAGCTGCAGCTGTCTGAAGCCACGGCAGGACTCAGGGCAGACATTAAAGGTTTGGTCAGTTGGCTTCTGCTGGCAGTGCTTCTGGTTAGAAAAAGTGAATTGAAACTGAATCTAGTTGTCAGCAACACTAGGAGAAATTACATCATGTGCAGAGAGTAATAGTGGTAGAGTCAATACCAAAATGGTTGACATAACCCTGAAATTCATGCACAGTGCCTACATCCTGCTGATCCTGTGTCCTGCTGTGTGGTCCACCCCCAGGACTGTGGGAGGAGGCCATGGGGCAACTGGTCCTTGCTGCTACGGGGGCCAATCTGGGCTCTGAGCCCTGGGAAACCTTTGTTGGAAGGTTTGCTCCGTGCTCTCTTTGTGGTTTGGTGCACTAGCCAACACGTGTCCATGTGAGACTGTCCACAGAATGCAAAGAAACCAGTCAATGAGTGTTGCCAGATCTCAGATCTCCTCAGGAGCCACCATTAGCTCTTGGAGGACTCAGCAGTTCTAAACCAACTGACGATGGGCTAAATGCATTGAGAGGTCTTGAATGTTATCTCCCAGGACCCTAAAGGAAAGCAAACCAATTTGCAACCTGATAGTTTACTGAGTCTGATGGTCTCCATGGCAAGCCAGACAAAACCCAACTGACACATTTGTCCACCCAACTTGATGGCAAAGTGAGAAGATAATATCTTGCTGATCTAAGAAGACAGCATGGTCTGAATGACGAGACAACATTCAGGATCAGACAGGCTTTGTGAATTCTTTCTTCTTCTAGTACAATTCAGACCTTTATTATTGCATCCCCTCCTAGCCATACACCCAGCAAACACTGTTTGGTATTTACTGCCACAAGAGGCATCTGTGTGCCCTTTGTATTCAAATTAATGGTGGCAAAAAATTTGTACCAATTGGTGGCCTGGTGCAGAAGTTAGAGAAGTGGATGGCAGCAGAGGTTGTGACCAAAGAGTGTGGCTGCACTGGAGCTACGAAGGGAAACAGTAATTAAGACCTAACGAATAATTACCGTGGTGGAGGGCAGCTCCAGAATGAGCACAGCCCCAAATCCACATATTTCTAGCTGCAGCTCAAAGCCCACAATTAAGCTGGGATTTTGGTCGTTACGAGGAGGCATTTCTAAAGCTGGATTCTTGTCTTTTGCTGCCTTTATCCACCAAAACAACTGACTCAGCATCAGCAGAGAGAAAGCCTGACATTTCAATGAATGCCATCCAAACCAGAGCCTGCATTAGGCTGTGTTGAATGCCTCCAGCAAAGCTGGCTGCCAGCCCTTGGGCAGAGCTGCCTTCTCCCAACGAGGAGAGGAGAAGGCTTTCTGGCTGGCAGGAGATGCATTGGTTTAGGGGAGGTGAAGGGTACCAAAAGCTACTGATGTCCTCCACTGGGAGCAGAAGACCCACTAATTTCCTTCCTGGCTCTCCCGCTAATGATGCTGGAAGGACTGTGACTTACTCTGACTGTTCCAGCACTGCTCTTTTACCTTCCAGATGGCATTAATGTCACTCACTGATGGGTGACACCACCAGGAGCCCTGACTCACTCCTCCTGCACAACCTTGATTCATCTGTGACACATGGCCGACGTGCTCTCCTACCACGCATCACCTCGCTCTTTCTAATTGCCCCATCCTTTAGCACTTGCTGGGCATTTGCAGCACCACATGTTCTCTTCTTGCTCTCTATTTTCTGTGCAACACATAGGCATCTCCCACAACTGTCCTCCTTTCACCAGACCACCTTTTATCCTCTGATAGACTACAGACATCCTGCTTATTGACCCAGTTGATAATTGCTCAGCCACTATGCCCAGTGTCTGCTGTATGGATACAGGGCTTACATGGCACATATTTTTTGGCTTTGCACTTGTGGTTTTAACCTACTGGAGAAAGAGGAAGAGTCTGGAAGTCATCCTCAGAACAGATTCTTGGAGGAGAAGGTTGCCCTTTCTACCTGAGATGTACCCATCTACAGTGTCAGAGCTTTTGACACAAAATGCCTTTCCAGCCGGTACTTTCATTTATCCTTTTAATGTCTTCCCCAAGATTATGCCTAGGGGGATATCATCTATTTAAGCATGTTCTCCAGAACATCTTCCCACCATCACAGGCCCCATTGGTGCAGATGAGACCAGCTCTTAGAAGCTACATGGGGCAGGGAAGTTATTTTTTGTATCTGTCTATAAATGACCCAGCAGGGCAAGACACAATAAAATAATAAAGCACTAATATTCACCATTATTAATTTGTAATAATGCCTGGGATGCCTTTCCAGACTGGCTAAACCAGTATGCAGGCTTATAGTGAGTACTTCTGAGCATGGCCATTGTAAAGAAGCTAATTTCAAACCTTTTCTTCCTGCACAGTTTTGCCCATAGAATCATAGAATGAGGGGATTGGAAGGGACATTGATAGATCATCCAGTCCAACCCCCCTGCAGAAGCAGGTCCCACCTAGATAAGGTCACACAGGAATGTGTCCAGGTGGGTCTTGAAGACCTCCAAGGAAGGAGCCTTCACACCCTCCCTGGGCAGCCTGGGGCAGGGCTCCCTCACTGAAACAGTAAAATGTTTTTTCCTTATGTTTAAATAGAACTTTTTGTGTTGCAGCTTCATCCCATCACACCTTGTCCTGTTGCTAGATACAATAGAAGGAAAGTGCTGTCCCAGCCTCCTGACACCCACCATTTAGATATTTGTAAACGTTAATGAGATCCCCCCTCAGTCTCCTCTTCTCCAGACTAAACAGCCCCAGGTCCNTCATGGGGTTGTTCCTGTTGCAGACTGAGTCTGTTGCAGAGGTAAGTCCATCTCCATCTTCCAAGGGATCTGCAAAATCACTTGGAAGAATCAGCAGACCCTTGGGAGAGATGGGAATGGGAGGGAAGCGAATGAAGTCAGGAGAGTTGTAATGAAGGGTTTGCAAGACCCATGGTTAAAGCTGGATGGAAAAACAGGCTTTTGGTTCACCAGAGATCTTCTCTTTTAAACATAAATAAAAATACTTTCCTGTCCAAAGGGAATGGAAAGCAATGTTTTTCAAAATGTCCAAAGCTCTTTTTGATGCCATGAACCCTGTTTTGCTGAAGATGCTTCAAACAAAGTGTTGGCCTTTTTTTGACAAAGCATTCCTTTGTTGGAAAACACCACACCAGATTAACTTGAAGTAAAGCTGAGGGGAAGAAGCCCCACTGCTGAAGGAATGTGGAATGTCCCATTGGGGTTTTCATTGAAAATGGGGTTTTCATTGCCTGTATCTTTCATGAGGCTGGACACTCAACTTGTCAACACAACAGGTTACCTCCTAGGGACACTCAGCAAAGAGGAGCAGGCACATGTCCAGAGATGAGTACTGGAGCTGGGGAAGGGGCTGGAGTGCAAGTGCTGTGAGGAGCGGCTGAGGAAATGGGGTTGTTGAGCCTGGAGCAGAGGAGGCTGAGGGGAGACATGAGCACTCTCTGCAACTCCCTGGCAGGAGGTTGTGGCGAATTGATAGTCTCTTCTCCCAAATAATGAATTATAAGACAAGGGGAAATGGCTTCAAGTTGCACCAGGGCAAGTTTAGATTGAAGATGAGTAAGAGCTTTTAGCCTGAGAGGCACAGGCTGTCCAGGGAGGTGGGAGAATATCCATCCATGCAGATAGTTAAAGCCCATGTAGCTGAGGCGCTGAGGGACACGGGCTAGTCGTGAGCTTTGCAGTATGAGGTGAGTGGCTGGACTTGATGATCTTAAAGATCTTTTCCAACCAAAATGGTTCTATGATTTGATTCTATGACTGTGTAGATATGACTCAGCATCATGTCTCTGGCATCTCACTGTCACCCCCTTAAAATGCTCTTGGAAGCTGTGTGAGCTGGAAGGCCAGCAATGCCCCAGACAGAAAGGTTGGGAGCGACAGCTCAAAAAAAAAGCCCACCTGTCTGTCCTTGGTGGTTTTTAAGGCAGTTATTAATTACCTTCTATCTTCTGATCTGATCTGAGCATGTCTGTGGCTTCCTCCTGAAGCTGCTGCTGTCTATGTGCTCATACTGCTGCTCCAGGGCTGGGTAAGACATGACCGGGTGCTGATTAAGGGCTGTGAGGATGTCAGCCAGCCTGGGAAAGCTTTTTGCCACCACAGTGAAGTCCATTTGTCTGCAGAGAGGCTGATTTAGCAATGCTGTGAGAGTTAAGCTAAGCCTGACACGGGCTGAGCCCATGCACGTGTCAGACAGCTGGGCTTTGGCTGCCATTAAAATAGCTTGGTTGTGTGTCTGAGTCTGTAATGTGAGTTTTGCAGCTTCATTGGAGGCTTGTTTGGGGTTTCTCCACACGCACACAACCTGAGAATCTGAAACCCTCTGGTATTTCCTGATGGCAGTGTAATGCATTGCACCTTATTTCCCTTACTGGTTGTGCTGATGGGTTTTTGAGCCAGTCTGAGACAGGGCATTAAGCTTTGTGTCTTGTCTTTGGCACAGGCAGAGTTTTTGCAAAGCATGATGTTTGTCAAGAGCAGGCAGGACTTCACACAGTCATGATACCCAATCCATCACCTGGTTGTGGGAATACAGCAGTTTTCATGTCTTTGCATCTACTCTCAGGTTATGGATCAAAGTCACAGAACCACAGAACATCATTGGAAGGGCCAGTAAAAATCAAGTGCACAAAACTAAATCATCAGTGCAAAGAGAAAGACAAGTGATAAATAATAAATACATACTGTGCAAGAATCACAGAATCTTGAGGGTTGGAAGGGACATTGAAAGATCATCTAGTCCAACCCGTCTGCCAGAGCAGGACCACTTAGAGTAGGTCACACAGGAAAGCAACCAGCTGGGAAATTGAGATAAACCACATCCACTGTGCTACCACCATCTATCCACCTGGTTACATCTTCACAGAAGGCTCTCAGATTGGTCAAACATGACTTCTCTTTGGCAAAGCCGCGCTGACTGCTCCTAATGACCCTCTTGTCCTTTAAATGCCTGGAGACAGAACCCAGGATGAGTTGTTCCATCACCTTTCCAGGGATAGAGGTGATGCTGACAGGTCTGTAGTTACCCAGCTCCTCCTTCTCGCCCTTTTTGAAGACTGGAGTGATATTTGCTCTCCTCCAGCCCTCAGGCACCTCTCCTTTTCTCCATGACTTACTGAAGATGATGAAGAGTGGTTTAGTAATGACTTCTGCCAGCTCCCTCAGCACCCACGGGTGCATCCCATCATGGCCCATGGGTTTATGTACAGAACATGTACAACAGAAGCTGGTATTCTGCTCATCAGCACAAGCAAATTGGTTGTCTGCTTCAAAAGGGACTGTATTTGCCCCCGTGCCAAGGCCGGATGAAATATTAAGCAGCTGCTAAATCCCTCCATTGTTTTGGAGAGGTGATTTGAGATAACCAGCAGCAGGGATCCATTGCTGGAAGGGGTCTGGGTCCAATAGGAGGATGTTCAAAGCTGGGTTGTGAGGGAGATCCACACTAACTCACCATCCAATTGCATGCTGCAGTACACGAATGACAGAGCTCAAGATCCCTCTGAATGAATAAACACTTGGCTGCAAAGCTTTAGGAATAAATCCACCGAAGGAAACAGGCCTAACAGCTCTTGCAGAATGAAACCTTGTCTCCTCTGTTGAACCAGATATGTTTGAGACAGATCTCATGAGCTGCAGCTGAGCTGCTCTGGGCTATCATCACCTCTGCTCCTGGCAGATGAGACAAAGCACACACGGAAGCATTCAGTTGCAAACCAGACATGTTCCAGGGTGGAAATACAGTATTTAACCAAGAGACCAGAGCAAATATGCACAAAGAGCAAATTAAATCCTTGTGGATTGGTCATGCCTGCAGAAAATAAAGCTGTCAAGGAGGCTGTTTCTCAGGCTGGCTGGGATTATTTATAGCCCTGCTGCCTGCTCATCTGAGAGCACAGCAGGGGCTGTGGCTACTGGGAGAAATCAGCTGTGTTTAAGTAAAACTGGGAACAGAGGCAAAGCCAGGCAAGATTCTTCTGGGTGAGCTTTTCTTTTCCTAGCTGAAAACATTGGTTTGTCAAAATTTGAAGCTTTCTGCAGCAACAGGCCAGGCTATTTCGATACTAGCAAATCAACAGGGTCAGGACAAGGGCTGGAGCTAGGTCTGTGATCATCATCAGTGGTGTTTTGGTGAATGCCCTCATGCAGTGGTGGCCTGAGCTAAGTAGGATCCATGCTTGGTGGATTCAGGGGACGACATAGCTCAGGGGTGGTTCCTGGATGCAGCCACACTATACCCACTACCCAACTTAGCTGTCTGTATCACCTTGTGGTTTTCTCCTATCCAAGGGGACTCTCCTAAAACAATTCAGAGTGCTCAAACTAGTTCCTTATTTGAAGCACACTAAGCAAGACCTTGGCTACAAATGCAGCCTGTGGACAACAGGATTATGTAGTTATACCTGTAGGGTCTGTGGACAGAGCTGAAGGCAGCAGCCTATTGTCATGCAATTGTGCCCAGGGTTTACTGATGGACTTGGCAATGGTAGGTTCATGGTTGAACTCTATGATCTTCAGGGTTTTTTCCAACCTAAACAATTTTGATTGCATGACAGACAGACTGGATAAGACTGGGAGCAGCTGGGTGAGGAGCAGAGAGAGAGCGTTGTGCGTGTGATGCACATCATGGGTATGCCAGACATAGCCCCAGGAAAGTCCCAACGCTCAGAGGGAAACTCCATCCTAATGGCTGCATCCTCACTGTTTGCATGTGGAGAGGAAGAGCTGTGGGAAACCACCCATTTCACAGGAGTTTGGGGCAGAGGCAGAAAATTATTTCACCCTCAACTACGTGCCAGCTCTGGTTAGCTGGGAGGGCAGGTGAGCAGCACTGTTCCCCAGATGGCATTTTGCACAGCTCCATGAGACATCTCTTCACTGGAGGACATCTCTTCACTGGAGGACATCACCCTGTAGACCAAAGCTGACACATCTCTGCAGTGTCTCTGCCTCTATGGCAGCCTCCATTCTTGAACAGCAGCCCCCAGCTAAAAAGGCAGAGCTAGGGGTCATTGGGCCACTGAAAGTTGCCTGTTGTGCTGGTCTCTGTGCTTATATGTGTGTAAATCACTCCAAGGCAGGTCTGGCCCTTGATGGATGGAAAAAAACATGGTGTTGTTATTATTATTATTACTGTTATTATTGTTGTCTTTGTTACTATGACTGTTATTAAGTCTGGGAGTGGCATATGCTTACCTGTGAATCTTGGGAACCAAGAGGTCAGTGAGGGATCCAGGCTGCATAGTGGATTCATGAAAGCTCTGTTGGAGCCCAAACCCTGTATTTGGTTTCTTTGCCCAGGAAGGGTTTGGGAAAAGAACTGGTAAATCTTATTTCTCATCCTCTGTGACCCCCAAGGCATACTTTACACATCCCTAGAGGGATAGGTTTCTGTTATAGCCTCCAGCAAGAGTCCTGTAACCACTTAGATCTCCAGAAGTTTGACTGATTGATGAACATGCATGGGGAAGACATAAAAACCTAGAGTTTAAGTACATTCTTCTTTCACACACGGACAAGACATCTCCCAAAAGAAAGCCAAGGTGGAAACATGTCCTCTCTGCCTTCCAGAGCCAACATTCCCCTTCCTGCCCCATGGTCCCAAGTATGGATTTTCTGCAATCCTGAGACCTGGCATTAAGCAATCCTGAGCAGATGCTGTTCCTACAGGGAGCATCAGCCTTTTGCTCTCACCTCACTCCAATCACTGCCTTCTAGTTTGGGATCTGATGGGGTTGGGAGATTGCAGCAGAAGTGATATTGTCTAATGGGGCAGATGATCAACCTGTGGAGTCATAAGACATGGGAGAACCTGTAACTGGTGTCCAGACAGGATATTTACTCTGTCTTCACCTTCTTGACATAGCATTTGTTAGTGCTGATTCTTTGATTTACAACCTGTGCCTTTTTCAGCAGGTGCTACCACTGGCAAAAAAAAAATGCAGCCTCTTTTGCATCTGGCAACTAGACTTGAATTTTTGCATTGCCTAACTCTCTGCCACGTTGGAAAAGTTAGCAGCAGCCAGCCCAAGCAATAAGGCTGTTTGACTTCAGATACATTTTGCCCATCCATTTCTAATAAAGCCTTCAGAAAGTATGTGGGTTTGACCTCTCCCTTGAAGGAGGAGCTCTGGAGGCAGATAGAGGCTTTGAGTACAGTGGTATTTAAAGTTGTGGGTAGTGACTTTCAACCAGTAAATGCACTCCTCTCACATGTGGGGAGTGGAAGAAGTGAGTGAGATTTGCATCTTTGCCTGGTGATGGCTGGGAGGTGAGAAGCAGCTGCTTGAAATGAGAGACAGGGCTGTGTGCAGCACAGGGAAAGAGGGAGAGCAAGGGGGAGGATGTCACCACGTCCCAGCCATTTCCAGTAATTAGTGCATGCTGCATGGCTCAGGCAAAGCTCATATTTAAGTTACTGGGTGACCGAGAGTGAGTAGTTCTCCCATTGCTAGGTCACAGGGCCTAAAGTCTCCTTTACTGTTTCCCCAACAGAGGCAACCAGCAACACTGATCTTGTGATCCATTTCTACGTGTGATCTCCCGGTGAGAAAGTTCCCTCAGTCAACTCACTTGAATTGTTGCTCTGGCAGAACTGCTCTCTTGGTCCTGGATATCTGAGGACAGCTGGCTGAACACGAGCCAGCAGTGTGCCCAGGTAGCCAAGGCCAATGCTATCCTGGTTTGTGTTAGGAATAGTGTGGCCAGCAGGACCAGAGAAGTGATTATGGCCCTACAGTGAGCACCAATGAATCCACAACTCAAATAATGTGTTGAGTTTTGGGCCCCTTGCTACAAGAGGGAAATTGAGGTGCTAGAGCATGCCCAGAGCTGGGCAGCAGAGCTGGGGAAGGGGCTGGAGCACAAGTCTGCTGAGGAGCAGCTGAGAGAACTGAGGTCATTTAGGGTGGAGAAGAGGAAGCTCAGAGGAGACATGAGGACTCTCTACAACTGCCTGAAAGGAGATGGTAGTGAGGTGGGTGGCAGTCTCTTCTCCCAAGTAACAAGTGATAGGAAAAGAAGAAATGGCATCTAGTTGCACCAGGTGAGGTTTAGATTGGAGATGAGTAAGTGCTTTTTGCCTGAGAGGGTTGTCAGCCCCTGTGCCAGGCTGCCCAGGGAGGTGGGGGAGTCCCTATCCCTGGAGATCTGGCAAAGCCGTGGAGCTGAGGTGCTGAGGGCCGTGGGTTAGTGATGGGTTTGGCAGTGTGAAGGGAGTGGTTGGTCTTGATAATCTTAAAGGTCTTTTCCAACCATAATGATTCTATGATCAAATAACCTGGATTTGGTCCTATGAGTGCCTCATCAGAATTGCATGAGATGGGAGTCAGGTGCTTTGTGTTACCTGCAACAAGGTTCCCTGCATAGCCCCTCTGGCTGGGTGTCAGAGGTGCCCAACACCTTGACTTTACTGTCACTGGTGCCTTCAGAAACTCAGGGCCTCAAGTCAGTAAATTATGAGTGAGGCCAATTAAATCATGAGGGCAATGCCTAGAGGCTGACCAAGATGCAGCCAATATTGCACTGGGCCTTGCATGGATGTGGAGCTGTAGATGGGCCCTTGACACGCTGAATTAACAATCCAGAAGGTTTTATACAGAGACCAGAGCCTGTGCATGGAGAAGGCAGTGTGGGTGAGAGAGGTGGAGATGAGGAATCAACCCATGCTTGTTGTTTAGGTGCATAAATCCAGCAAATTCCTTGCCAGCTAGTGCTTGCTTTACAGAACATGCTGGGAACAGTGTTCATCAGTTATGCAAAGCTGTGTGATTATGAAAATAAAGTCTCAGATAAGCCAAACTAGCCTGTCATGAGGTCCACAAAAACCCAGAAGTGTTTAGGGAGATGCAAAACCTGCCTTGTACTTGGAGCACTTGAAGCTGGGAGAAATGGCATCGATGCCAGGACTGCACATCAAGTTCTATCTGATCTCCCAGACAGTGCACCGGCTCCTTGTCTCCTCCTTCTCTTGCCCAAGGGATGTTTTGACTCTGGCACTGAGCAAAGAGAAAGGCATATGTGACCTACATCAGGTTTTACTTCTGCTCACATCTCTCCAGCCTGAGTAAACAGCAGAGGATGTGACCAAAAGCACATACAGTGCCTCGTCAGCGTCTCTTCTCTACTTCAGATTTTCTTCTCTCTTACCCAGAGGTGAGTTTGACTCACTCTGTATTTAGAGAGATGCTTCTCCTTTCCTCACCTCTCATTAAACCTCCCTGATCAGCCTACCTCTGCAGCTTTTCTTATTACCTGAAGTAGCTTTGTCCAACAGGACCTTCCTCCCCAAGCCAAACCTCACTGGACGGCTGGGAGATGACAGGTAGGGAGGGAAAAATCCTGGAGACCGACAAAACAAACATGAAAAAAAGGTTCACTTGATCAGCCTGAGTGCCAGCCCCACCCTGGGGTGTGGAATAAACACTGGCAACTATTTATTCATCTCCACTCAGCATCCAAATATTTGCTTGTCACAGGGGCACACACACACACACATTCACACTGCCTGCCAGATGCCTTCGTTCCCAGCCAGGCTGGGTTCACTTCTGTCTGCTAAGGCATAATTTGTTGGAAATATGCTAGGATTTCTAGCAATTTGATGCCTAGGTGTCTCCTTCTCTGGGGACATTCCAAACCCACTTGGATGAGTTCCTGTGTGACCTACTCTGGGTGCTCCTGCTCTGGCAGGGGGGTTGGACTGGATGAGCTTTCAAGGTCCCTTCCAACCCCTTGAGATTCTGTGACTCTGTGATCTGAACTTCCACCTAAACACTCTTCTGCACCACACATTTGTCTATCCATTTATATTCATGCACTCACAAAATTTTACATGTGTGTATATATATATATATATACACACTTGTGTGTGCATATGTATTTAGCACATATGTATATATATCTACCCACTCTTACCTACAGAGTGCTGGAAACTATCATCTGTATGCCTTGGCATTAATGATGCATACACCTGATGTTTATAGCAGTGGATACGTGGCACATGAGACCATTTTAATCTGCGTATGCACACAGCTTTTCCCCACCTGTCTGGTTACAAACACACCAGTATGTTTGTACACACCAGTTTGTGCTTAAACACCAGAATGCTCTTATATGGCAACGTGAAGGAATTCAGTTAGCACACGGCACTGGTTATCTCAGGCAGAGCAAAAACGTCAGCAGAACCATTTAAATAAAGATCATATGCCTGTTGAATTTAGTTGAATCAACAGAAATGCAACACATGCATCAATGTCCTGATCAACTTGATGTGAGTCCCAAGGGAAGAACAAAATGCCCTTGTGTCACTTAAGAGGAAAAGTTCCTGGTTAACCCCGTGACCACTTAAAGTGCTTCATCCTCTGATACACTGAAGTAGGCTGCAGGTAAAATGTGGAGGTGTGGCACCTGGGAGAAAAGCTTTCTGTAATGGTGAGCACTCAGGACACGTGAATAAACTACCCTTTGATCTGTCCCAGCTTTATGGATATTAGGAGAATTGCCTTTAGGGCTAGTGAGTTCAATATGTTGACTATGGTGATTAGATAAGGGGGTTTAGTTAGAAGCTTCATTTCCTACCTAAAATGGTCATGATGACCTGGGATGTGATGAATAAAGACTGGCTGCTAGAGGTCAGGGAATGGGCCCCAGGGGAAGGGTTTTTTTCAGTGTCTCCAAGGATGTAAAAAGAAGGGAATTCCTCAGCTAATCTGAGTACTTTGTGGAGTTGGGATTTTATCTAGAAGTGGTCACTGGGACGATTCTCCATTGCCCTGGTGAGACTTGAATTTGAACTGGTAGCTGAGAATTAAAGGCAACATGGATATTCTTGTTCTGGCCCAAGTCTGTCTGCCCCTGTACTCACAGGTAATGTTGGACAGGTTTTGTCTTTTATCAGGGACAAGCTATTTTTTTTAATCTTTATGACAGCAATTTGCTAAGACTTTACTGAGATGTCTGTCTGTAGCACCTGCAATGTGCCTCAGTGTCCACATTACAGTTTAACTTCAAGAGAAAGGTGGGTGGTGTCCAGCTCCCAGTGAAAGCAGGCAGTGTGATGAACGTAGGATAGAATCATAGAATGATTTCAAGTGGAAGAGACCTTTAAGCTGATGCAGCCCAGCTTTTGTCCCAGCCCTATCACTCACCAGCCCATTGCCCTCAGTGCAACATCCACCCGACTCTCAAACCCCTCCAGGGACGGTGACTCCAGCACCTCCCTGGGCAGCCCCTTCCAACGCCTGATAGCCCTGGCAACCAAGAAATGCCTCCTCACATCCAGCCTGAACCTTCCCTAGTACATCTTGAAGCAGTTTCCTCTTCTTGTCCCTAGGGAGAACAGACCTCACCTCACTACAGCTGCCCTTCAGGTAGTTGTAAAGAGCAAGAAGGTCTCCCGTGAGCCTTCTTTTCTCCAGGCTCAACAGCCCCAGATCCCTCAGCCCTTCCTTATCTGAGACATGCTCCAAATCCTTTCCTAGCTTGGCAGCCCACGTCTGTATCCTGTCCAGCACCTCAGTGTCCTTCTTGTAGAGAGGGGCCCAAAACTGGACACAGTATTGGAGGTGAGGCTTCACCAAAGTTGAGTACAGGGGAATGATCACCTCCCTACTCCTGCTGACAACACTGCTCCTGATCCAGGCCACGATGCTATTGTTTAGTGAGTTGGGGTCAGACAGCTCTGGAGATCTGCTCTGCTCTCTATGTTTTCAAGATGACAAAACTCATCTTAGTCACAGCAGAAAGTCGTTCAATATGGCATAGGTTGCACCTGAAGTCATCTTTCCACTGCTCATGGCCATAAGCTCCTGTAAATGTGCTTTTCTTCCACAGATATGAGTACCCACCAGTGGAACAGACACAAACTTGCACTTTCCAGCTAAGAAAGCTTTGTGGTCCCAGAGCCAAGCCACCATAACCTATGGCACTCCTTCACCTTTGGAGAGTGGCCCAAAGGAGCATCTTTCTCTGCGTTTTTCTCCTGAAATGATCAGACCAGGAAGGGAAGCCTGGGAGGTCAGGCTAGATTTTACAGTCAGATGTGTCAAGTTCCACATGAGATAGAGCATGTTCTATCAGATAAGAGGAGATATGATGGCTCCTGACCTGAAATCCCATGACACAGACTGTCACAGGTACCCAGTGATCTCGTGGTAACAGTGGCAGACAGTGGCTTCCAGCTGATTTGCAGCACTTCTGTTCAGAGACACATCTCCGAAGCTGTAAATGTAGTTAATTGCACCTCAAGAGATAACTGATATCAGAGTAAGAAGGCTGTCAGCTGCATGGTGACCATGCTGAAACAGTCTGGTTACAAAGTCTATTGAGAAGGCCTTCTAGATGGCTGCTCTTCTGTGGTCCATGGCTTGCTGCCATTTTCAGACTCTCAGTTGGATGCTTTAACTGTCATTTGTGATATTGTGATCCCACTTATGATGGGAGTATCCCACTCCTGCGCTGAACCCAAAGTGGCCCAGGTTTCAGTGACAAGGTCTCCCAGTGTTTCTCTGCATCGATTGCATTGTTGGAAGGGAGCAGAGGGGTTTTGGGGAAAGCCTACAAGGTCGATATGGATTGATCAAGACTCCTTGATAAGCTCCAAGGTCTTCAGCGCCATCTACTGCCTTGATAAGTCTTGGTTTCCTTGTCATCCCTCCAGGAATGGGTTTAGAGGACACTTCTAGGCTCATACGGTGGGGGTAATTAGTAGCTAAATCTATTGCCCTGCTCTTTCTGTGTTTGAGTACAAATTTAGAAACATGCTGGTGTCTGGGGGGCAAAAAACCTGGTGCTATTTCTCTTACAAATTCATACAAAGGGCAACAAAAAGCAAATATTTGAGGACTGTTATCTGGCAACAAGCAAAAGCCAGGCAAAAGATAATAACTGGCAGCTATGGTGCTGTTCTTTCTGATCTGCTTCTGGCAACAAGATGTTCTCCACTGTCAGCATAAAATCACAAGGTGAAGGTTGTGTAGACCATCCAGTGAAGGTCAGAGGGAAACAGAGAAAGTTATCAGTCTGGGTTCATTGACTCAGCTGTGATCAGATAAGAAATATCCCTCACATCAAGCACAGAAGAAATGTTAGATTAATGTGTGATAGGACAGGTGTGGCTGAGGCACAGTGCTTGTCTCTATGGCATGCTCTAATCTCAATCAAGTTGAAGCAAATCAAACACAATCAGTCATGTTACATTGAATTTGCAGCCCCTGTATTAGGGGCAGAACTTGATCCTCTGTACTCTTCCCAGGCAGAAGAATACACAGGTACAACAGTTTAGGGAACTTCTGGAGAGAGTCCAGCACAGGGATACCAAGATGCTGAAGGGACTGGAATATCTCTCTATCAAGCTAAAGCTGTGGGACCTGGGGCTGTTCAGCCTGGAGAAGGCTGAGAGGGGCCCTCATTAATACTGATAAATACCTGAAGGGCATGTGTTGGATGGGCACAGTCAGGACAAGGGGTAATGGACATAAGCTGGAACATGGGCACTTCCACTTGAACATGAGGAGAAAGTGCTGTTGAGGTGAGGGAGCCCTGGCCCAGGCTATTCAGAGGGGGTGTGGAGGCTCCTTCTTGGGAGATTTCCAAACCCACCTGGACCTGTGCCACCCTTATCGAGGGAAACCTGCTTTAGCAGGGGGTTGGGCTGGAGCAGCTCTAGAGGACTCTTCCAACCCCCACCCTTCAGGGATTCTGTGAATGCCGCTGCCAGGCCTACAAAAGATGTAATTTCTGAAGCAAGACAGCAAGTCAGCATCCGTGTGGGAAGAGCTACTGTCATTCTAAGGCATTTTGTGGGTTATGTTCCTCCCCTGCACTCTCAGGTGGTAGCAGTGGTTCAAAACACACATGGTCCTCTCTACCTGCCCAAGAGCCTGCCTATTAGTTTCATAAAGTGAAGACCCCAAATTGACTTAGTTCAACTTTGCCGCTTCTGTAGATGAAGCCAAAGGCTATGCAGAAGCTTCAGCATCTCCCAGCCCTCAGCAGTCCACGGTCTAGGCAAGAGGGAAGATGAACCACAACGTGTAATCATTCCACATCATCTGTAAAGCTATCACAGAGCACAATGGAAATGAGCAGGGCTTGGGTATCTTCTGTATGCCCTCTGATGTGAGCATATGTCTAGGCCTCCAGATAAGCCATCAGTCTTTTAGAAGAACTTTCTTTCATGTAGGGAGTGCAAAGACTTCCAGACACATCAATGTCTGATCCCAGCTCTGCACCACTTTTTGCTCCCGTATTTTACAATGACCAAGAAGGTAACGTGCATTTGTTTGCATTTGTATTTTTCTGGTTAGTGAAACTATCAGTAGGAACTGTTATCAGTCTGAGCTCATGAAAGGGGATGTGGGATGGCTCCAAGTCACAATTTTAACAAAATATACACATACAAATTTAAATATCTCTCCTGTGATCTCTGAACAAATCAGGAAATGATACAGCTGGTCTGGACATCAACTGAGATAATTGGTTGAAGGACTTGGGAATTGACCTCAGTAGGCTTCCACACCAAACACTTTGATATGCTGTCTGATCCTCTGGTACCTGGAAAATAGAAGGAAGTAGCTTTTGAGGAACTTGGAACCCAAAAAGCAGGGGAGATTTTAGAGGAGAAACAGAAAACTGGAGATTGAGCTAATTAAAAGCAGTTTTCTCAGTGCCACCAACAGCCATCCAGGAGGGCTTGTGGTCTGGGAGTGAAATACAATCTCAAGCCCTCTTTGCATACTTTTGTAGTGAGAATTTGATCAGCTTGATTCAGCATTGTTGCAAGGAAAGCTGTAGGCATTAGAAACAATTGGGAGGTTCTCATTAACAAAGATGCAAAACACAGCCTGGAATAATTGTAACATGAAGGCTTGCCTGTGAAGGCTTCTGCTAAGCTCCAGCTGGTGTTGATTCATCACCATCTCTCTGCTGCAGATGGTTGGGTAAATTAGGAGTCCTCTGTATAGCAACCTGCTGGCTATATTTTTTCACCCAAGAAAAAGCAAACATTCCCTCCACCCTCCCTTCAGTGGTTTCTGCAGGAATGAAGCTCCTGTTGAAACATTGGCTTTGTTTGTCTCCACTGAAGGGTAGTCCCATTGTCTACTTCTCCCAAGGCCATGAGTAACAAGGACTTCTCTGAAACAGAGGTAACATCCTGATAAACTATGAGTTTCATCAGCTTCTTAGCAGCATCTCTTCTAGTGAATATGCTTGTGTTGTTCCTCTTGGAGCAAAATGGCAGGAGAAAAATAAGTTTTTACTGACCCCCTCCCTTCATCCCCAATTCCTAGTGGGCATCACTCAGGTTTCCAGCTGGGAAATTCAATGTGCAAAATGTGACCCTGATCACCTGCTGAATGCTCCAGGGATGAGGTGTTGCAATCAGCCTTCCTGGGACAGCTTTTAGGCATGTGATAAGACTAACCCAGCTGTGTCTCAGCCACCTTTGGTGTCTGGGTGTTGCCAAACACTGCATCTAGGTAAGAGATCACTAGGGAAGTGATCATCTTCCTGTACATGGTGCTGGTGAGGCTGTACCTTGAGTGCTGTGTTTGATGTTGGGTCCCTCACTGTAAGAAAGGCATTCAGGTGTTGGGGTGTGTCTGAAGAAGGGTAATGGAGCTGGGGAAGGGTCTAGAGAACAAGTCTGATGAAGAGTAGCTGAGAAATTTGGGGGAGTTCAGCCTGGAGGAGGAGGCTGAGGGGAGACAGGAGCATTCTCTGCAACTCCCTGACAGGAGCTTGTATTTGGGTTGAGTTTGGTCTCTTCTCCCAAGTATGAGGATGAGAGAAAAGAGATTCAAGTTGTGTCAGGGGAGGTTTAGATTAGGTATTAGTGAAAAATTCTTCACCAGAAGGGTTGCCAAGCCCTGGCACAGGCTGTCCAGGGAAGCAGTGGAGTCATCATGGCATGCAGAGAGCCATGAGTATACAGTGACCTTACAGAGTCTCTGTGGTCCCCAACACACCTGTGAGTGAAAAGATCTGGGACTGAATGATTTGACTTTCCATTTGTCTAGATCCAAAATAGTGATAAGGAGTTATTGGAGATCTTTGTACACTGCATCATGTCTTGCTTATGTAAGAGTTAATTGTTCTAATTATTACATCTTTTTTCTTTACTACCAGTGATTCATCACAAAGGGATCTACCTGAGGTGATAGGACAAGAAACCTTTTATGGTGCTCAATCAGCAGGATTTGGAGAGGAGGCATCTGAGCTTTGCTCCTGAATTTTTGACCAAAACTCCTCCAAGTCCTTGGCCAGGACTCTTAAACATCCCTGTGGCTTGCAGTACCATGTAAAACACTGAGAACAATACTGAGCACTCTCCACACAGGATGAATTCCTCGCAGTCTGTAAGATGACTAAAGAAGTCTTAAATGCCAAGGAATGTAGAAATGCTTATAATTTTCATCTCTGTGGTTTCAATTTGTGGTCTCAGCACCCACAGGCTCTGGAGGTGCCTGTGGTAGCACGTTTATACTTGGTTTATAGCAACCAACATGAGCAACTGATCCCACGCCTCTGGTAGAAAATGCTGCAAAGTTGGGGGGAAAAAGAAATATATATTATATATATATATAATACCACCCTGATCTATTCTAAACACATGGTAATTGAGTCTTTGAAAGCTCCATATATTAATAGACTCCTAACATGCTGGACAACTGACTCTTTCTTTGTGAGTGGTCATGGTAATCATGTTCAGCTGACGTGGTATCCAGGTCTGGGCTAGGAGTGCCTGTCATGTTGACATTACCCACAGGTGGTTTCCAGAAGGCATTTCTCCACACAGAAGTTGCTTCTCTTTTACTCTAACACAGCTTGAATGAGTCAGATTGTAGGTTCTGACCACCTTCTCAGAGACATGGCTATTTTCAGGCACAAGGCGTTTAGCATTTCCAAGCAGTGACTTAAAACCAGCTAAAATTTCCCCTGTGGGAGAAAAGGGTTGTATTCAATCCTTTCTCATCCACCACAGGTTCATCTCTTACACCTGCTCCACATCTTTTGCTGTCAGTTGTGCTTTAGTAAGTTTTATCCCTTCTTTCCTTTTCATTTTGCTTTTTGTTTTCAGATTCTTATCCTGTTGGAGGTGACATGTGGAAAAACTGTAAAAGCAAAAAACTGAGCCTGAAAGACAGGACTTTGCTTCAGTTTGCTGTGTGTCTTTGACTCTGGCTTCAATGATGAGTCCAGGCAGAATTGCCTTTTCCAGACCCACTTCCACAGGGTCCTAGGAAGATATGAATGTTTGCAGCTCTGTAAGGAATCACATTGAAATCGTGGGGAATAAAGATGAGTCACGTGGCTGGTAGGAAAGCATCTAACACAGAGAGTTACCATCTTTCTTCCCAGCCACTCATGTTCAGAGCATGCAAAGATGATGCTTGAAACAAGAGTGAATAAAAACAATTCAGGGAGAGGTGTGGTGTTTAACTTGGCCAGAGCTTCCCAGATTTTCTAAAGCACATTAGGATCCTTGAATGAAAGACAGATTAAAAGGGCAAGAATACCATTGTTATCAGTTTAAATTCTGTCTTCCAGGCACGTGAAGTAGCAAGATCCCAAGCTACATGCCACATGCAGGCAGTGGAATTTGATCTTTAACTGCATGGTGAGCTGCTAATTAAAGGGGGAGGGGACTTTGTCCCACTCTGACATAATATTTAGTCACAATTTGCTTACAATAACTTCAAAAGCACTTGTAAAGCAAACCTGAGATAAGAAAACTGAGACTTAATTCCAAGAATTTCTCAAAGACACAAGGCAGAAAGGCAGTTCTTAGCAAATGAATCTCTTGATGTGGGAGCAGGCTTGGACTGAGATTAACAGCAAAACACTGTTGTGTTTTTTTAGTTTGCTTGTTTGATTGTTTTATTTTTACTTTATTTTCTTTCCACACTGGAAATCTAAAGAATCAAGACCAGAAGTAAAGCTGTGTTTGATGTGAGAAGCTAAACGTACTCAGTCCTGATTTCATGGTCATGGAGCAAGGGTTCAATCTGGGCTGCACGTGAGAGGTCGTTGCTCAGGCTCAAGAACACCTGAGGCACCGATTTAGGGATGCTTTTAGCTATAAAGTGCTTGAATCCCATACTCTGGCTGCAACATCAACTAATAAAAGCAAAACCTTCACTCTTATTTTGTTGAGGAGCACCACAAGGTCCTTCCCAGCAGTTGCAGAGGTGTCACAAAGTTCACCAGTGCAGTATTTCTACATCTGCTGAGTGAGGCCCAGGACACCCAGGTGCTGGTCACTGCCCCAAAGCAGTTCTGCACACTGAACAGTGTGGAGAGCACTGGGAGGGCTGGTGTGAGTGGTTATTGCAAAAAGCTGTGCCTTGTAGTAAAATGCTTGGTGTGACATCCTCAGGAGAAACAGAAAGGGAAAGAGGAAAGGCAGTCCCTGCTCATATTCTTTCTTGAACTGTTGGTCACAGGACTCATCAGACTCGTTGACTGGAAATGCTTAATCTTCAGTAGGAATGCTGATGGGAAATGAAATGGTCATTTGCCTCTGGCTCTTCCCCTTGAGCATGCACTGACCCTACAGATGAAACTCAGGTTGGTTGTTCTCAGGCACCTCTGTGGTGCCACTGTCACCCTGAACTGGAAAGTGAAAGGCTGCAAAGCCCAGAGCTCTTTTCTCCTCTGTAATTGTTCCCCATTGGTGCACTGCAGTTGATCCAGCTCCTCATGCTTTGTGAAATTTCCTGGGAGTTATAGGGGGTTGACCCTGTCTGGGTGTCAGATGCCCACCAAAGCCATTCTATCATTCTCCCTCCTCAGCTGGAGGGAGATCACAGGCAAAACCTGTGGGAAACTAATTTGATATATACCAATCAGAACAGAAAAAGGTAGTGAGAAATAAATCTAAAACTTAAAACACCTTCCCTGTACCTCTTCTTCCTTCTTGGGTCTCTACCTTCTCCCCCACAGTGGTGCAAGGGGTTGGGGAGTAGGGGTTACAATCAGTTCATCACAGTGCTGCTTCTTTCTCATGGAGAGGACACCTCACACTTTCCCTGCTCCAGCATAGGGTCTTTCCCATGGGAGACAGTCTTCCATGAAATTCTCCAATGTGGGTCCTTCCCATGGGCTGCAGTTCTTCATGAACTTGATGAGAATAGCATTGGAAACAGAGCAGTTCCTACTCTTGTAAAATCAATCAGTTACTTTCCTCTTGGACCTCTATCTATGCCAAACCAAATGGGCATGTTGCTGGATGAAGCCCACTCTCCTTCTGATGAGAAGCAAACCTACCACCTAGAGCAATTCAGTTCCAGTGGGGGACCTCTTCAAGGATCAACCACATTGGGTCGTTGGGACTTCCAACCCTGCAAAGATGAGGGAAGACTGGAGAAGACGAGACATGCAGCCAGATGATCTGAAGTTATTTCTACATGTCTGCCTTAGGCTTTCCAAGGGCTATAGGTAAGGACTATATAGGTATAGGCTATGTGTAAGAAAAGGAGACAACAGAAATGAGAATGAGTCCATGAGCCTTCCGTTTTTGGTTAATATGTCATCCAAAGAGCAAGGCTGGACTCTTCTTGGCTGGTTTAGATCACTGTTGCTTGTAAATTCTTTTGGGACCATGTTGCTACTAAGTATCTAACAAAAGCAATAAGGTGCAAGGCAAATAATAAAACTCATTTTGTCATGCAATTTTGTGTTGTTTTCATCTAAAAGTAGGGGGAGACCATAAATGTTATCTGCTGCAGTTCTAGTCTTAATGAGGCCTGGGAGGAGAAGCTGGTAATTAGGCTTGTGACTCATGCATAGGTGCAAGTTTCTGTTCCAGTGCTCTGCCAATTAGTGCACACTTCCTGATCAATGGCAGAGTAATTATGAGATTAGGGTTAATGGGTCAGACTCATTGAAGTCTTCCTGTTCGATGCTCCTGTCAGATTAGCTGAGTCCTGCTGTCATTAGTTTTATCTTTCCAAGTCAGTAGCAACAAAGGAACAAGGGTCAGAGATGGGTTGCAATTAGCTCTGGTTTGCACAGGGAGACTCCTATACAGAGGTTTGTAGATGTGAGGTGGGTGTCTAAGTTCCAATCAGTCAAGATATAACCAATGCAATCTATGGTGATTACAGAGAGATTAATCCTGCCCTGAAGAGGAGAGCTGCAGTGGGATTCTTTTCCCCTGGATGGAGAACAGATGGGAGTCTCTGAGACACTTCAACTGTGGGTAACAGCTGTGGACAGCTTAAGCACCTGATGTGTCCAACCGAGTGAGCCAAGAGGATTTCAAACCACCTCTTAGCTCAAGACACTCATCTCCAAGGAGAGGGGTGAGGGTAAAACTGAAGGCAGACAGCCACACGAGGATTTGCATCCCTGTCTCCTGGCCACAGAAACCTCTGAGCCTTGTCACATCCCAGAGGTCTGTTCCTTCCCAAGTCTGCTGGTTTTATTCCCAACTAGGAGAAAGCACTCTATGGATGTCATCTTCTACTCTAACAATGTTATTCGAGGAATTAACCAAAGCCTTGGGCTGGGGCTGAGATGGGAATATTTGCCTTCCCTCTCAGAAATGAGGAATACAAGAATGTAAGGAATTTTCACTACAGGGAAAAGGTGGGACTTATGACAGGCAAAGTCTCTCTGAGATGTTGGCTGAGTAAAACTGTGAAAGAAGACTTTGTATGGGAAAGACAGCACTTGCATGAGATAAATGGGAACAATACCCCCCAAGACACTGATGGGAAGTAAAAAGAAACGCTGTCTGACTGATAATGCTGATCCCTCATTCCCTGGAGAGAAACACCTTCCAAGCTCAGGAATAAGATGTCAAGAAAGCAGATTCTTCAAGGTATTGACAGGATAGTTGTGCTGGCTCCAGAAACGGGGAAGAACCCACAATGGAACTAATGAGTCTCCAGGGTCAGAATCACAGTTTTCCTTCATGACCATGCCTGGGTTCAAACTTTGGGCCTGTTGAGATCTCTGAATTATGCTTTTCTCATGTCCATTGAATCTTTTGCTTCTTTGCTACCTGTCAGGTAAAAATCATTCCTCTGCAGGATTATCCCAGTGAGGTGGTGTGGGGAGACCTAGTTTGCTATGGCAAGCTCTGTTGCTGGCTGAGAACAAAGCAGTCATTACATAGGTTTGGAGAGTTAACATTTCCCTTGCAATGTGTTCTGAGCCAAACCTTGATGTTACTGTTCAGACAATGTCCCCACAGTTTCAAACATTTTAAACCCTTTTCCCTGTAGTTTTTTTTTTAAGTTTAAAGGAGTGTGATTTGATCTTGTTTTATTACACAGATTCCTTTTTCCCACCTCCTCACGATTTTTTCCGCTCATTAATTCCAAAATGATTCAGTTGTCTTTAAAGGCTTCAGTTTTCTTCAAGAGACACAACCACACTGTAGCCTCTTTTGTGGGATATTTGCACTCAAATACTGAAAAAAACAGCACACCTAGGAGCAAAATCTAACATCTGCCCATGAGGACATACAGCACAGACATGACTACTTTTGGGGACACAGAGAGCTTCTCATCCAGCACATGAGTCATTTGGATTTACCCTGTGTTGCTTGTGCTTTGGTGTGACAGAACTGGCTTTAGCAGAGTTACTCCAGATCATAGATTCATAGAATGGTAAGGGTTGGAAGGGACCTTTAGAGATTCATCTAGTCCAATCCCTCTGCAGAAGGAGGTCCACCTAGATCAGGTCACACAGGATAGCACACCCCAGGCAAGATCCTTTTTATTTTCCAGTAGTGGTCTCATTAGTCATGCAAAAATGACTCAAATCTAACTAGAAGAAAAGGCATAGTTTTAACATCCAAGGCTTTCCTGTGCTGTGTTTCCCTGGGATCTTCACTCCTACCCTGAGAGAATGCTTCTTTAGGGGTTGCAGCATCTTTTTAAAGCACAGGGGATGAAAAGCAAAGCTGTGCATATCCATGGATATTCTCCACTGCCAGGGATGTATTTTCCATCACCAAATATGCCACAGACAGAGTCCTGCTGCTTTCAGGGTTTTAAAAGTTATTTGGACAAGTTGACTGGGAGAGCATTCAGGAAAAATGTGACTATGTTTATCTTGTCATATTTTCCCTTAGGTCACTGCTGTCAGCCATTATACTGGGCTGGATGGCCACAGCGTAGTCATTTGGATGTTGTTCTGTACAAATAAACACAGCACTTCTATTTGCACTCTCTGGTTCTGGCCCACAGTGCACAAGATGAGCACAAGTGGGATGAGAGTGGGTCAGTCCAATGCCAACCCTGAAATTAGGGGAGACAGACATATAAGAATAGGATGAGCATTAAAGCAGATGCACGGGATCAGACTGAAAGCCCACCTAGACCACTGCCAGCACTGACTGTTCAGAATATGAGAGCCTTCTTCCAGAATAGCCTTCCAGTGATCTATGGCTCTGAGCTTGGCAGTCGTGGACAAGTATATGCACAGCAAGAGCTCATCCTGGCTCCTGGTGCTTGCAAACTCTGAAGTCTGCTGCAGCATCCTTGTTGTGTTGCCACTCTGATGTCTTCAGGAGCTCAGATTCATCAGTCTCTGCTGCAGCCCAGGCTTTCTTTGCAATAGAGATAGAGGTGGTGAGACCAAGGCATACACACAAATATTTATGGGAAAAGATGAGCTTGGTGGGAAAGTGGGTTATTTCTGCCCTGGGTCTTTGGCTTGGTCTGAGCTGCTTGGAAAGTGGGGCTGAACAGCTCTGGACACAGCTGTTGTCTTGTTTGAATCCTGTTTCTTCTACATGGGGTCCCAGCAGTTTAGTATAAAGCACTGTGCTTAAATATCAGCGAAGAAACTGTGCAGAAATTCGTGAGGACCTGTGGTGCATTGAGCCACTGATGTTGAGGTGGTTATATCCACATTAAGCACTGGAGAGGATAGTTTTGGAATGCTGAGAGTGCTCAGGACAGGGAGCAGTTTGAGTGTTCATGCACTGAAGAGGTACTTTTATCATCTTATCAGGCCCACAAGTGTGGGAAGCATTGGGCAGAGGTTCTTCAGCCTGCACTCATGAGCAGAACAGCATCATCTTAACAGGGACAGAGAAGCAATGGGTCAAAAAAATATAGACCTGGAGAAAAAGCCAGCAAACTTCTTGCTCTGAAAGCTTGATATCAGCCAAAAGCTCCCATCCAAATGCTAGGCAAGATTTGTCCCCTTGGGTCTGCCTGCATTGATCCTTCAACCCCAAATTCCCTTTAATTTAAAAAAAAAAAGAGAATTTAAACACTTAAAAAGTGCCCTTTTGCATTTGCAGAGGAGAATTATTTCTGTCTTTTACTTTGAGGGATGGCAGATTTCAGAGAGGAATAACTCTGGCCAGAGTTATTAAAAGATTAAAAAACACACCCAAACAAAAATGAAATCCAGGCTGAAAAAACAAATATCCTCAGCAGAACTCAGGGGCGTTTCTCCTGACATCTTGCTTAGGTTATGAAGTCTGATTTTGGGTTCTATTTTTTTTGCAGTTTTTTCTCTTTTAAAGAGGAGGTAGACTCAATTACTTTGCTGAAATTGATATCACAGAATCCCAGAATGGTGGGGTTTGGAAGGGAACTCTAGAGCTCATCCAGCCCAACTCCCTGCTAAAGCAGGTTCCCCTTGATCAGGGTGGCACAGGAACGTGTCCAGATGGGTTTGCAAACCTCCTGAGAAGGAGCCTCCACACCCTCTCTGGGCAGCCTGGGCCAGGGCTCCCTCACCTCACACTGAAAGAGTTTTTTCTTACATTTAAATGGAACCCTTTGTGTTCCAACTTCTGTCCATTCACTGGCCTGTCACTGTAGATGACAGAAAAAGGTGCTGCCTTATTCTCTTGACATAGAATCATAGAATCATAGAATGGTAGGGGTGGAAGGGACCTTTAGAGATAATCTAGTCCAACCCCCCTGCATGCACCTTTTAAATACTTGTAAGTGTGAATGAGGTTCCCTCCTCAGTCTTCTCTTCTCCAGGCTGAACAGTCCCAGGTCCTGCAGTCTTTCCTCCTCACACAGATGTTCCATCTCTTGATCATTTTGGTGTCCCTGCACTGGCCTCTCTCCAGCAATTCCCTGTCTCTCTGGAGCTGGGGAGCCCAGAACTGGACGCAAGACTCCAAATGAGGCCTCAGCAGGGCAGAGCAGAGGAGGAGTTAAACCTTCTTCAACCTGCTGCCCACACTCTTCTTGATGCCTTCAGGATGCCATTGGCCTTCTTGGCCATGAGGGCACATTGCTGCTAAACCAGATTGAAAGTCCATGGTACTGCAAGAATTTGGCCAGGTCTGTAATCTCATTGTTTCCTGTACTGACAGGAGAGGCATTCATTGTCTTATTTGCGTGTTTGATGGCCTTATTCTGGTGACAGCCCATAATTCACCCTCAGTGTGGGTGTGAGCATGTGTTATCTATGTCATGGCAGCTTCCCTGGGCTCCTGACTCCCATCAGCATCATGCCATGGCCCCAGGCAGCACTTGCAATGGGTATGTCCTCGTCCTGGAAAGAAAAGGTAATGCAGTTACGAGTGGCTCTACTGAAATCTGGTCAAAGGACTGAGATTGCAGGGCAGTGAACACGAAAACATGGGATGAGAAATCACGTTAAAAAGAAATTTTAGCAACTGTAGAAAAGCTGTGGTTTCAAGTAAATCTCAGAGGAAACGGAGAACCTGTAAATGGATGAAGGGTTTTAGATGACCTGTGTTTGGGCTGGTGCAGATTTGCTGTGCTGAGACCCACTGTAAATAACATTGATACCAAAATGCTGCACCAGCTTCTTCTCAATGCTTTTTTTTTTTTTTCTAGGGGAAAAAGCGAATGTACAACATCAAGCAGGGAAAAGCAGGCATATTTACACAGCAACTAATGTTTGCCTGAGCTGACAGATGCTAGGCATGTCTCAAATACCTTTACTGTTTCTTTTTTGCCTTTCTTTCTGTCTTGTATTTTTTTTTTTTCAAGTTACCGAGTCTCATGGAGATGAAGTCACTCCCAGAGGTGACTTGAGGACATGGAAATCACCTCAAAGCTTTGCTGGACTTTTGCCTTATGTCTATACCAGGTGTTTGAGAGTATGGTTTGTTTTATACATGCCTCTTGTCTCTTGAGACACGAGGAACCCAAATAAAAAGTGTTGCACTTTCTCTCCTTTGGTCATTAAAATTGTACTGATTCCTTACAGCAAGAGAGCTGCAACTCAGGGCCAAATATGGATTTAGAGGCAACTCAAAGTCCTCACTCTAACAAAAGCCAAATCAACCCTCCCCACCTCCTCTGCAATTACAGTTTCTCATAAGGAGTGAGTGGTATTTATTAATATCAGCTCTCACAGCTGATGTCAACACAGAGTCAGAGTCCGGGAAATCTCTGAGTCACGTGGACCTGAAGAGCCAGGAAATAGCAGCAGGAGAAAAAGAAGTAAACATTAAGCCAAAAGACGTTGGAAGCTGGTGGCGGCTTCCTGAAAGAAGCTGTGAGAAGCTGGTCTGTGCCAAAAGCAAACCCTGGCCTTGGGTTAAATGCCAATAGTCAGCTCGGTTGACAAATTAAGGTAGAATGCCTTCCTGTTGTGACAGCCATTCCCTAACGATGAGGAGGGAGGCAACAGGCTTGACTATGACCCATAGTCCTGGAATGTAAACTGTCCTCTTTCTTCACAGCTTCAGCTGACTGAAACAGCCCCCAGTGCCTTTGCAGTGGTGGGGGGATGGGTGGGAGTGCAACCCATTTCCATCTCTGTTAATTTTCCTACCAGGCTCAGTCTTGCACTATATGGATTAGGATTGAATGATGTTGAAGGCTTTGATCTCCCAGTGACTCTAAAGGCTCAGGACCTGGGCTGAGAAAGTGCTGTTGATGTGAAGCACTTGGTGTGAGGCACAGCTTCAGATGGGCAGAAGCTCCCTGTGGATCCTGCCTGAACTCAGCAAAGCAATTGCAGTTGAAAAGAAGTTTGGAAACATACATTTTTCTTAAAGCTAGGATTCAGATATCTTTTAATAGTCACTACTTGATAAAATTCATGCAGGTTTTCACTTTTCTTCCTTGTTTTTACCCACTTTTTGGGTAGGAGAAATTTTGTCACTAGATAAATAGAAGAATAAATAGAAGAAAGGGGGAAATCTGAAGGGAAGAAGAGAAACCAAAGACCCATGAGGCCCTGTTGCTCTGCACTGAGTATAAATGCAAGCTGAGCTGCCTGTCTTCCAGGTGACTTGGTGGGGTGTCTGAAACCGTATGGGGCTAAGGCAGACAGTGGCTTCTGAAAAAGCAGATTTCCCCCCAACAACAAAGCAAAAGCAGATTTCCCCCTACAACAAACCAAAAGCAAATTTCCCCCTACAAAAAAACAAAAGCAAATTTCCCCCTACAACAAACCAAAAGCAGATTTCCCCCCACAACAAACCACCAAAAAAACCCTAAGGTTGTTTTGTTTTGTTGCTTTTATAACAGTTTTTCTCATCTATTAAATTCTTCACAAGATCATCTTAGTTTCAGTGGCTGAAGGGCTTTGAATAGACAAGAGAACTAGGGAAACAGAGAAGAAGATGTCTCCTCTCCTGCATCAGTGAAGAGAAAATGCCTGTCAGATGACTTCAAGTGAAGCTGGCGTGTTTTTGCCCGATCTGCTGAAGGCATTCAAGTTTCACTTCACTGTAGGAACTTTGCCTGTGGTCTGAGTTTGCTGTCACTTGCCACGTGACTTTTTTTTAATAGATACACAAAGCTTTAGCTTGCCTCTGCTGAAATGCAGCAACATTGAAGTTGTTTATTCCTTCTGCTGCTGGCTGGGGAAATGGAAGCTGTGGGCACTGTAGGAGTCCAGGACTTGGATTTTGATCCTTGATGTGCCTGGTTGGAGGGTAAAAAGGACACATTCTCAGTCCCTTGTATGTGGCAGCACATTGCAGGAAGGAGGAAGCTGCTGGTTCAGATTTCCTTTCCGGTGTATCCTTTTGCACCAATAACTCATTTTCTCTTCATCTTTGCCACGTCATTTTAAGTATTTGTTAGCCTCTCTTTGGTCTGAAATAAAAACAAAACTTCTTGAGCCTTGGAGAACACCTTTTGCCCCTGAGGAATGTGTGTATGAAACAGAAAGAGAGATGGTAGGGGAGCTGTGTGAACAAATTCAGGAGGAATGTCGCAATGAGATGGTCCTCTGCCAGAAACCATGAGCCTTTTGTCCCAGAGTTCCCCAAAGTCACTGACAGAAGCTTTTCATAACCTTCAGCCTCTCAGAAATCCCAAACTTGATGCATTGGTGAAAATCTTGGTTGCAATTCATCTGAACTTAACTTTCTGATGGGTAGAGTACAACTTCATTGAGATGCCCAGTGATGACATCTCTCCTGTTGTAATTACGAGTGGTATTTTACTCAGCCTGAAGGTGAGCAGTTTTTACTTTGTTCCTTGGGTGAAGTAACCAAACACTCTCTGCCTTCCAAAAATAACAGTGCCCTAACTGTTGTTTCAGCAGTTGCTTGGAGAAAAGGGTTATGTTCAGCCCGAAGGCTACAGACTCATCTCTGCCCTCTCCTTCCCCTTCTCTATGGAGAAAGCACATCCCAGGGGACTCAGGCTGTGGGACCCTCTTTGACCTTCTTAGTGAAGCTGTGGGAGCTGATGTGAATTGCAAAACATGCCCAAAAAAATTGAGCAGATGCTTGGTTAATGTGCTGTGGGCCCACAGAGCCAACAGCAATCCTGGAACAAGGATTTCTAAGCCATGCATTAAATCCTTATTTCCAGTTGGCAGGGTTATGCCTGAGCTGTCACCTAGACTGATGAGATGGTCAATATTGCAAATATTAGACATAGACACAGAAAGTTTTGGCAATGAATTGCAGGATTACAAACTGCAGATACTGGGAGTTTGGTGCATTTGTAGGACAGCATCTTCTGTGTCAGCTGGCAGCCACAGGACTGAGGTTCTTTTGGCACAGAGACCACTTAGCTGTTTGGCATCCCACTGAACAGATTAAGAACATGCCCTTGTCTCAGAACATTCACAGTCCCAAGGGTAAGAGGCAAAGATGTAGATGGTCCCAGAAGTCTGGATGTAAACAGGTTTAGGCAGCCAGGAACTGCAGTCGCTATTAGCAGATCCTGGTGCCCCTTTCCAACCTATCACATAGGCCTTTCCTCCTATCACATAGAATCGTAACAGTTGGAAAAGACACACTGCCAAACCCATCACTAACCCATGACCATCAGCACCTCAGCTACACAGCTTTGCAATATCTCCAGGGATGGGGACTCCCACACCTCCCTAGGCAGCCTGGGACAGGGGCTGACAACCCTCTCACAGGGAAAAAGTTCTTCCCAGTCACCAATCTAAACCTCCTCTGGTGCCACTTGACTCCATTTTCTCTTGCCCTGTCATTCATTACTAGAGAGAGAGGCTGACCTCCACCTCACTCCAGCCTTCTGTTAGCCAGCTGTAGAGAGTGATCATGTGAATAAGCTCAGCATCTCATATGCCTTTCTGCTCAGTCTCATGCATTTGCATTTTTGTATCATAGATCCTTCTTGCCTTTTGTCCTCTTTCTGCTGTTTTGAACTGTTTGTGACCTCATATAAGGCCTATGTCTGCCTCATGCCAACTTCTGATTCACTCTGGGAAGTCTGTAAGCTCAGTCATGGCTGACTCTGGGAAAGGCAGTGAAGGCTGGCATAAAGTCTTGTAAGCACATGTGGAAATAAGAACTTTGAAGAAAATAAGGAGGATTCGGTTGTTTGCAATTTCCTTTTTGTTTGGCTAACTCTAAAGATATCTTCGGCCTATTTTGAAGCACTGTGAGAAGAAAGGGAAGTATTGGTTCTCTTAGGCTCATCATATCTGGTATAATCAGAGTGATTTTAAAATAACTCCCAAAGGGCTTTGTTCCCCAAAATGCTGGGAGCAAAGCCTTTTGCAGAGCAATTCCTTTGAGACTTGGATTAAAGCTATTTACAATATAGTTAATGATTAAAAGACAAGTTTAGCATTAAGGTCTCTGGTTCATTAATGTCAGATGGCTTCAGATGACTCCAAGAGTTTGATCATCATGCAATACCACTCTTATCTTTCATTCCAGTAGCCAAGATAAAAAAAAAAAAAAAGAAGCTATGGGAGATAGTAGTAGCATCTATCTCTAGAAGAGAGCCAAAACACGTGGCAACCATGCAGCACTGCATGGTGGAAAGGCAAAACCGGGACTTGACTTATCACACCTGGTCATCTGCCTTTCTAAAAGGGTCAATCACCTCCAAGGGGTTTTGCAGTATTTTAAATTTATCCCACAGGACATGTATCTTTTTCACCATGTGATTTGTAATGTAAAATCAGCAGCCATGAAGCAGCGCTCTGTGCAAAAACTGAGACGGAAAGCGCTGAAGGATGAACTCTCCTCCAGCCCCTCTGGGTACTTCATGCACTGATCTGCACTGATCCAAATTTAACTTCTATTGAACTTCTCCCCCTTGTTTCAATGATGGGATGTGTCAGCTACCCAACTCCAGTGTCTGTTTTAAGGATGTTTTTGAATAAAGACATGCCAGGCATGGAACAAGGTGTCTTGAGGGAAGAAATAAGATGAGGATGGAAATATACAGTAGCTTTATTCTTGAAGCCTGTGTGGACGGGAAAGGGAAAGAAATGAGCACAGATGTGTAATCCTGCCATGACTGGAAGGGAAGAATGAGAAATGGGAACTTGATGCAGAAAGTAAGTGGGGGTCAAAGAGTCAGAAAAAAACGGGTACTATCATCTTTTGAGTGGAGAAGTCTTGGGGAGCAGGCAGGAAGAGCAGGGGCCACTCACACTGGTTTTGCTTTGATATATTTGTTCTTATATATTTGTCCTTATATATTTTAGGGTATGACTGAATATTTTCTCTCAAGTGGGATGAATTGTCCCAAAAGAGGCTATTTCCTCCACTGGTTTCAAAAGGAGTGTAGATAGCACTTCAGATATACATGTCTACTCTCTATGGTGAGATTCAGCTCCAGAGCCAGAGACCTCTCTTTTCATATATACACTGTTGGTGTCCTCTTGTGAGTCCAACATCTAATCTTCTAAATACCCACAGGAGGTGTCGGGCAGCCTTCAGCTGTCTAGGTGTAGGTACCCGCTGCCACCTTACTCACTATGATACATTCTGTTTGGTGTGTGTCAGTCCCTTTTCCCAAGCAGCAAGAGATGGGACAAGAGGAAATGGCCTTGTGTTTTGGTTTGGTATTAAGAGCAATTTTCTCACCAACAGAGTTGTCAACCACTGTGCCAGGCTGCTCAGGGAAGTGGTGGAGTCCCCATCCCTGGAGGTATTTAAAAGCCATGTAGCTAAGAGACGTGTGTTAGTGATGAGCTTGGCAGTGTGAGGTAGTTGTTTGGACTTGATGATCTTAAAGGTCTTTTCCAGAAGAAATGATTCTGATTCTCTGTCTGCTATGGTCTTCTGTCATATCTGTTAGTTTTGAACAAATATCTTGGGTACTCTTGGGCACAGCAATTACTTCTAGGCCCAAATATTTAAGCAACTCTATTCTGCCCTTGGCATATTCAATGGTATCCAGAAAGCTAATTCCACTTATAAATATCTCAGGACAGTCAAGATGCATCCTGTGTGGCTTTCCCACTTCTACAGCTGCTCCTGGCCTCCTAGAGATGTTTCAGGTACCCAGGAGATTACACTATGCTACAGAAGCAACCAAGTGACCTGAGCTCCTGAATTTGGTCCCAGCCAACACTATAAAGAAGAGGGAACTGTGAGTGGGGTTTCTATATCTGCTCAAAATTAGTGGGTTCTGGATGTGTCAAGGCAGAAGGACTCAGGGAAGCAAGCGATATACTCTTAGTGAGAGCAGAAATGAAGGGCAGGAGGAAATTGCTTTTGTAGTAAAACAAGGAGATTTCTACACTTGTGCTGTGGTTCCTTCCTGACTTGTTTCCTGCTTCAAGCACTGATGCTGGTAGCACTGTTGACCATGCACAAAACTGGGCAGTCTGGGCATATAGTTTGTGTTGCAATTACAAGTTTCCTTCCTGCTAGTCTAATAGGAAAGTCAAAGGAGGGCATGGTGCAGAGAACATCATCACACACAGGCACCTTCCTCACTTATCAAAGTGTCCTTCTCAGTATTTAATGTTGCTGTAAGACTCTGGAGGGCTGCACTAAAGTGCAAAATATAGACATGATACTCAGAGACAGATATGTTATGCACTGGCTGTTGTTTAAAGGCTGTGAAATAGGGCCTGCTGGGCAGAAAAGCTGAAAGCTCAGGCTTGAAGGACACAGAAATGTCAAGTATAGATGAGCCTGGGTAAGTTTATAGCTTGCAACATGTGTCACCCTGTCTGGGAACTGGGCTTTCCTATCACTGAGAGACATCATGAAGAGTCAACATTAAATTAACATCTTGCCTCTTTGAGAACATGCAGGTGAAGATGCCAGCACAGCTTGTGGGACTTGCTGCTGGCAAGGCAGCTGCTTGCTGCCTTACCTTTACACCTACCAATTCTAACTGAATTGCCTGAAGGTGTTTAAGATTGGAGGTGGTCATTGTCTCACCCCACTTCAAGACATGGATTCATGTGCCCAAACTTGCCCCAGCTACAAGACAGCTGGCAGATGTGGCTCGGGATCTAGAAGACAACAAAGCTGCTTTTAGGATTGGCAGCTGAAGGTCAGAGAAGCTGTGTTAATTGGCACTGGGTACACCATTCTTCAAGAGATTTCCATACCATAAGAGTGGTAGAGTAGAAATCAAGGCTGAGTCCATGGAGACAATGAGCTGTGGGACCTCTATTAGAAGTCAGACACCCACAGGACTTTATGTAGACTTTATCTGACTCTCCTTCACCCAGGGAGAAGTGGCTGCTCCAGCTAAAGCTGAAAGCCTCTGTCAGAAATTTATTACAAACCTGATTAGAAAGATTAGAAATGCAGAGTGAAAAGGCAGCCTCTGCTTGGAATTGCTGTGCGTGGGGCTTGAACATCAGCTTTGAAGAATGAGGATCCTGACCTCTCTCCAGCATCCCATGAATTTAAAAAAGAAAGATATAAAGCTGCAGCTGTGATTTAATAAAATAAAGCTTATTTCCATCTTTTTTTTTTTTGCTTTCTAGCTAAATTACTTCACTTATTCATCTCAGTTTTCCTGGACTTTTCAATACACCAGCTGAGAGCTGTTTTTATATTGACCTGTTTCCACTGACAGTACCTTGCTTCCAGTACAATCACAGCACTTTCCCTTTGTTTCCAGGCTCATAGACAATCACATTTCTCTGTTCACTGCCCTTCAATAGCAGGCAGCTTTTAATGGATTTCTGTATGAGGATCGTACCCCCCTACCCACTAATTAAAATTCAGTGCACAGAGTCACATCAGTGCAGTGTGATGGTGGAGAATATCAATGCTCAAAGCCAGGAGGGGGAATGGACACAGAGCAGTTTCAGTGCCTTGCAGCAAATGCAACAGGGATTTCCTTGTGCATCAAAGCTGAGTAACATGGCCTTTCCTCTAAAGGTCCCAGGATATTCCTGAGATGGACGTCTGCCCTCAAGTAGGTTAAAAAGTGAGGTTAGGCTTATATAAAGCAAATGCTGGAAACATCACTGCTTCCAATCTATGGCAATGGGAAAAAGGGCAGCCTCCAGCCAGCAGCTGGACTCCACCAGCTCCTGTGTGAATCTGAGGATCAAAACCTGAGATGGACATGATTTCACTTCCTGATTTGAGGCCTGGATTGATGGTCAAGAGAACTGGGCTTTGTTCCCAGCTCTGCTTTCTGGATGACCACAGGCATCTCTGCTCACCTCTCTGTGCCACACTTTCCTCTTCTGTGAAATAGCTCATTTTGCTCTGGAAAGTTATTTGGGATGCTGCTGGAGAACAGATGAGCTCATTTAATACATTTTTTTTTTTTTAACAGCAAGACTGAGTATAAGAAAGCACATGAAATATTTTTAAGGCTCCACAGGGAAGGGTACTCTGAATGGCTGGGATCTGGGACATGATTCAGTTTCCCAACAGAGGTGGCTGATGCCATATATGAAAAGCTACAGTACCTCCCAGCCTCCAGCTGCTACTCCAGAAGGGAACACATTTCCTGAAGGTCTTATTTTTTATCTATTTATCCTGCTTAGATGTTTCAGACAAAGCAGAGCATCTCAACTGGCTCTAGACAGACCTGCATGGGCACTTTGGTAGAGCCCTAAGTCTCTATTGACTGTGACAGAAGACTGGATGCCCACCTCACAGAGAGACAGCTGCACATGGGGAGCAATCTGTTTCTTAAACAGAGCTGTCTGGTATCACTTGAGATGTCCTCATGTAGGGCAGGCAATTATGACACAGGACTGTGAGAGATTCATGCTTTTGGGGAGCAACAGCTGGAGACCTGATGGGAAATTGTGGAGCAAAAGAAATGATACACATGATCATCTCTGAAAGCACAAACTGGTCTGCAGTTTAGGGACTGTGATTGACATAGAGTCAAGCCCCTTCTCTGCTATGGGCATCCCTCAGGAGACCAAGATGACCAGATGACCTTAGTGGGTTTTGCCTTGATAGCTTGATTTTAGGAGATGAGTTCTCCTGGGTCAGGTAGCCCAGGTACTGGCTTCTGTAATCAAAGCCTTCTCTCACCCAGCTCCTGTTAGAAGGAACTAAGTTTCTGCTCTTCTGAAGTAGGAACACTGAGCTTAGGGAGATCTTCTTGTAGGCTTTGAGGAGAGTTGCTTCATCTCTCTGTGCCTCAGTAGAGGATGACAATACTTTACCCTTTCCACCTCTTGTCTATCAGGAAATAAAACTCGTTGGTAAGAGGAACAATCTCAGATAGATGATTTTGGCTGCACTTAGCATAGCTTTCTGGCATAACCTGAAGTTAACTCTGCCTGTACACACAGGATGACCTTGCTGTTACTAAAAAAG
Organism: Urocolius indicus; assembly: GCA_013401255.1. Taxonomy (NCBI): domain Eukaryota; kingdom Metazoa; phylum Chordata; class Aves; order Coliiformes; family Coliidae; genus Urocolius; species Urocolius indicus. The sequence goes on from WBNH01006067.1 coordinate 59,656, forward strand.
GGATATTTTCTTAATAGCTTTTTTTTAATTTTTACCCTGGGAGAAAGGACTGTCTTTTGCAATATTTGCAGACAGCCCTTGCTAAAAGGAGATCTGATCTCAGGCACGATCTCCAGCCACAACTATAATTCCAGTGGTGATAACAATAATAAACATGGCAATACCCATGCCCAAATATAGCACTTGGCACTATTTTTCCTGTTCAAATATCAGTTCCTGTGACTGTCATTCTTTACATGCTTCCACATGCTGGCATTTGGAAATGGGAGTGGCTTCCAACGACTTCTTTTGTCCAGAAGAGATTATTTCCAGCAGACTGCACTGCAAATTGCCATGCTACACTTTGTCCCTCCAAGGTAGAGGCAGGAACAGTGTGTGACTCATGCCTCTCATATGATCCTGAGCAGAGAATGCCTCGTTGGTGCACACTTCAGCTGTGCACGCTCATTTCAGCTCACATTTCCCCCTTTAGTACAAAAATTCACTCCCATGGTTTCCTCTTTTGGCTTTAGAAGCTTTCCAGGTATCTTCTTTCCTCACTTTTCTTGCAGTCCTTTCCTCAAACTTGCTCTGTCTCTTGTACCCACCAGGACAGGAGCCAGCCTCCAAAAAGCCTTGGGTGAATTACGTCTCTCGTGAAAGATGTGGCTTGCTCGGTTCCCAGAAGGTGCTGAGGCTGCTGGATGTAGGGCCACGTTACAGCTAGTCGAAACAAGAACTGTGGGCCCAGAGGAATGCCATTGTTTTCTTCCCCAATAAGTCAAAGGCAGATTGAAATACTGGCTTTTCCAGCTTAACCATCCCTCCCCTAAAACACACTTCTGGAAAGACCTTATTTTGGTATTTCTAGTCCAAAAGAAATCGTTTCAGGTTCCTGAATTTGATAATTCTGCTTGTTTGGTTGCTTTTTGTGATTGGAGTGTTTTTCCATAACAACTTGAATCTTTCTGAGCTGTCAGAGATCATCTGTGTTTGGGTTTCATTGTACCAGGTTCCCATCTAATTTTTGCAGGCACTGCACTCTTCATACTGGACGTGGTGGGAAACAAGGTCCAGTGCATACCATGGAAAATGTCTACACTGACAGTTTGCCTCACAGATGAAGAAAAAAGGTCCAAGATGCTGGAAAGTGCTTTTATGAAGTCCCCGTGTAATGAAAATAGGCAGAACATGAGGTCAATGTGACCCTAGCAAAATGCTTCCTTTCTGATTAAGAGAACCAAACCAGACAGATTCAAAGTGATCTTAAGCAGAAGTTGTCTGCCTGTATTTTCCCCAAGGGAAAAGAGTAAAACTGTGTGTATGTGTGGGCATTCAAATTCATAGGCAAATTAGAGAAACCTTTAGTTATAACTAAAGGTTTCTGTATACAGAAACTTCATTTTCCACAAACCAAATGCATGAGAATGGGTCAAGTCAGCGGAGTAGTGGGATTGCTCAGACATGCCTGATTTCATGAGCATTCAAGACAAACTGATGAAAATTCCAGATAAATTTCAGGAAAGCCTCTTTATCCAACAAGAAGAACAGATTTTCAGTTTAACTCAAAACTTCTAAGGCAATAAAGAGAAATAAAACAGTATCATCAATGACCTCCTAGATGGACGGGAACGTGAGGGGCTGAGGACAGCAATGAAGAGGGAGGGGAGAGTCTATGAGAAGAGGTTGAAAGAAGAAATGTGAGGGAATAAACCCAAAGGTATTACTTCTCTCTTTAATTTGGTTCAGATGGGATTTACTGGAGGTATGAAGAGGGTGGATAACACGAAGGATGCTTTCACCTTTTCTTCCTCATCGTGCTGTGACTATCTGGTGTAGTGCATGCTGACAATATAGTGTGGTCACACAAACCCTGGAGATACACTTGCACAGACATGGTGAGTTGACTCTGGCTGGGTGCCAGGAGCCCACCAAAGCTGTTTTATCACTACCCCTCTTCACGGATTGAGATAAGGACAGAGAGGTCACTCGGCAGTTACCATCATGGGTAAAATAGACTTGACTTGGGAAAATTAGTTTAATTTATTACTAATTAAATCAGATTAAGGCAATAAGAAATAAACCCAAATATTTAAAACACCTTCCCCCATCTCTCCTTTCTTTTTGAGCTCAACTTCACTCCTGATTTCTCAGCCCATCCCTGAGTGGTCAATTATCACTTGGTATTTCTGCCACTCTTTCCTCCTCACACTCTTCCCCTGCTACTGTGTGCGGCCCCTATCAAAGGACACTGTCATCCATGAAATTCTCCAACATGGGTCCTTCCATGAGCTGCAGTTCTTCACAAACTGCTCCATGTGAGTCCCTTCTTTGGGGTGCAGCTGTTCAGGAGCAGATTGCTCCAGTGTGAATCCCCCACAGGGTCACGAGTCCCGACAGCAAACCTGCTCCAGCCCAGGCTCCTCTCTCCATGGGACCATTGGTCCTGCCAGGAGCAGCACCAGAGTGGGGTTCCCACAGGGTCACGGCCTCCTTTGGGGCTACAGGTGGGTCTCTGGTCCACTAGAGCCTTCATGGCTGCAGGGGCAGGGCCTTACCATGGGCTGCACCATGGGCTGCAGAACCTCTGACCCTAGGCCTGGAGCATCTTCTCCCCTCCTTCTGCACTGTTCTTGGTGTTTGCAGCGTTGTTACTCTCACATATTCCCACTCCTCTCTCTCTGCTGATATTGTTCTTCCAGTTTCCTCCCTGCCTATTGTTAAATCTGATTTCCCAGAGGCACTGCCAGTGTTGCTGATGGCTTTGGCCAGCAGAAAGTCCCTCTTGGAGCTATCTGGCATTGGCTCCATCAAACATGGGGGAAGCTTCTTTCAGCTTCTGGCAGAAGCCTCCCCTGTAGCCCCCATACAACCAAAACCTTGCCACACAAACCCAATACAGCAGCCCACTGACAAACCTGGAAGGCCTTCCTAAACAGTGCAGCGACAATCCTCCTCAGCCCTGTGTAACCAGCACCCTCCAACCCTGCCCAGGTGTGCTCAGCAAAGCATGGAAAGCATCCTATTGGGATTTAGGCTTGGATCTATTGCTCTTGAGGGAAACCCACGTCTCAGGCTAGACCCATAGACTTCATGCCCAAAACTTGAGACAGGACTTGAGATCTGGCCTTGGCCAGATTCAATGAAATACCCACCAGAAGTTGTACCCAGAAAAGCCCTCCAGTAACCTGTAGTCACTGTGGGCTGGATAGAGGTGACTTATGAACTCCCAGGACTCCCAGCCATGAATTCCTCTTGGTGTTACGACACACAGCCTTGACATTTCTGTGAGGCAAAAGGAAAGAGATCAATACTTTATCAGTCATGTTCGATACACTTGTGACTGCCAGGATTCATAGTCTCCCTTATCAATTTGAACATTTCCCAGTGCCTAAAACCAATGGGCAGGTTCTGGGCACAATGCTGTGATTACAGTCACCCCATCTCTCGCTTAGATCAAGGAAAGACAAGTTTACTTTTTGATTGTTGTAACTGATATCCTGGATGACAGGTGGAAAGGGTCAGACTTGGACATGTCTTTGTATATCAACACAGAAAGACAGATCAATTAACGGATAACAGTGGAAGGGGAGGGCTCACTGGCCTTCTTTAGAGTGCTGTTTTTGAAATATTCACAGACAGCTTTGCAATTCAGAGAGGAGCATCATGATAATCTAATCTGGCCTTTGTGCCTATCAGAAGCCGAGTGATTCATTCTATTTTTAGTACAGCAGCAAGGGCCTTGGGTCAGCTCTCTTTGGAGCTGCAGATGAACCTATGCTTTAGAAGAGGAAAGCTCTTCTCTCTTCCCTGGCAAGGAGGGATCAGGGAACAGATTTTGAAGGTATTTCCTGGCCCTTAAATTGTTATGTTCTCCTTATCAGGAGGTGAGAACACATTCTAGACTTCAACCACTTTCAAAAAGAAGTAAAGGGACAGCTTTGTTTTTCCTTCTCTTGTTGTCTCAGTGCATCCGAGAGGTTAATGTCATAGAGTCATAGAATGGTAGGGATTGGAAGGGACCTTTAGAGATTGTCTAGTCCAACTCCCCTGCAGAAGCAGGTACACCTAGATCAGGTCACACAGGAACGTGTCCAAGTAGGTCTTGAAGGCCTCCAAGGAAGGAGCCTCCACACCCTCCCTGGACAGCCTGGGCCAGGGCTCCCTCACTGAAACAATGAAAGAGATTTTCCTTATGTTTCAATTCAACTTTTTGTGTTCCAGCTTCATCCCATCACCCCTTGTCCTGTCACTGGATACAACAGAAAAAAGTGCTGTCCCAGCCTCCTGACACCTACCATTTATAAACTTGTAAATATTAATGAGATCCCTCCTCAATTTCCTCTTCTCTAGACTAAAGGGATTTCCACTGAAAAAACTATTGCTGACCACAGATGCACTGTTGGTTGCACCCATATACGAAAGCTGTTTCGTTATGTGCTTGGTGAGGTAGGCCAAGGGGTGGTGGGGAACTGTCTGGAGGCAAAGGCAGACTGGACCTGCCTTCCAAAATCCATAAAGCTGTGAGACTCCGACAGGCCAGTGCTTGAAACACAGCTGTCCAGCTCTCAGCCTGTGTTTCTTTCCAAATGTCCAGTGCTCCCAGCAATCACCTGACCCTCCTGCAATCTCCAGGAAACCACACACTTCTGAGAAATGATGTGTGAAGCAGGTAGAACAACATTTAGGTAACTTGCCTTCCTTATATGACAGTGTTTAGGCAGCTAAATGGCACTCTATGGCTAAATGTTCAGATATCACCTCTGAGCTGACCACTGATAGTTCCCATCTTAATTCCTGGAAAACATCGAGCACTTCAACATGGGAATAATTTGCCCCATTTAGGTTAAATAATCCACAATCTTGGCAATGGAAAAAATTAGCTGAGATGCCAGTAGAACTGCCCGTGTTTGATCTGCTGGGTCTTATCCCTACACCTCAAATCAAGTTGGATGTTTTTCTACAAAAGTGGTCCAGCTCAGACAGGATGGCAGGGCTGAAACACTAGAGATGGTCACAATGACTCACCTCAGGCTCCAGCCTCTGTATCTGCAAATAATCCCTGCTGAGAGGCAAAACCATGGTGTTAATAAGATTCAGAAGGGTTTGCTTGTCTCAGATCTCAAAGGCCAGCTGCCATCATGCATTGCCTCCATCCTGCATTGACATTGCAGAGCTGAGTGACACACACCAACAGCAGCAAGATCTCCTCCTTGTGCCTGTTACATCAGAGTTTACTGCATGTAAACCTCAAATTCTAACATTTTAACCTCTTTTATATTTTTGTTTGTGTGTGTATATGTGCTTATTTGTTTTTTCTCTGCTGTCAGCTTTTCTACAATGGGAAATTCCTTCAAGAAGCCTCTTCTTCTGGTCTTACATACACTGTAGGGTTTTTGACAATGCTGTATGCATAAGCTTGATCAGTGCAGCCTCCAGTAAAAGCTGCTAAATTTATCTGCCCCTTGCATGACATCCTGGATCTGACAGTACCTGGAGTTATATACTTTAGTGTAAGATGAGATAACACTCTGTCATCTTCTTTCTTCATCTATCCTTTTCTCCATGGCCGTTCCAGATGGGTTAAGGTCCCACACTAACATGATGTGACTCTGCAAGCAGATCAACAGCATTTCCTTTCAATTCCACCAGTAAAATACATCAATGTAATTTATCCCAGCTCAAAACTTGTGTATCACCACTGCAGGCATGTTTCCAGTTATCTCAGGCTATGATTCCTACACATTTTGTTGTATTTTTTTGTTACTTCGATTTTTCTGTTTTTCACAACAACCTTATGAGGTGGGAAAGGTTATTCCTCTGCATAAGGAGCCAGTTTCAGGAGGAGCAAAGTCTGAAAACTCAAGTGGTAGTCATAGAATCTCAAGGGCTGGAAGGGACCTGAAAAGCTCATCTAGTGCAACCCCCCTGCCAGAGCAGCAGCACCTAGAGTAGGGCACAC
>WBNH01006067.1:65620-108805 GCA_013401255.1 Urocolius indicus
CCTCAGGCTCCAGCCTCTGTATCTGCAAATAATCCCTGCTGAGAGGCAAAACCATGGTGTTAATAAGATTCAGAAGGGTTTGCTTGTCTCAGATCTCAAAGGCCAGCTGCCATCATGCATTGCCTCCATCCTGCATTGACATTGCAGAGCTGAGTGACACACACCAACAGCAGCAAGATCTCCTCCTTGTGCCTGTTACATCAGAGTTTACTGCATGTAAACCTCAAATTCTAACATTTTAACCTCTTTTATATTTTTGTTTGTGTGTGTATATGTGCTTATTTGTTTTTTCTCTGCTGTCAGCTTTTCTACAATGGGAAATTCCTTCAAGAAGCCTCTTCTTCTGGTCTTACATACACTGTAGGGTTTTTGACAATGCTGTATGCATAAGCTTGATCAGTGCAGCCTCCAGTAAAAGCTGCTAAATTTATCTGCCCCTTGCATGACATCCTGGATCTGACAGTACCTGGAGTTATATACTTTAGTGTAAGATGAGATAACACTCTGTCATCTTCTTTCTTCATCTATCCTTTTCTCCATGGCCGTTCCAGATGGGTTAAGGTCCCACACTAACATGATGTGACTCTGCAAGCAGATCAACAGCATTTCCTTTCAATTCCACCAGTAAAATACATCAATGTAATTTATCCCAGCTCAAAACTTGTGTATCACCACTGCAGGCATGTTTCCAGTTATCTCAGGCTATGATTCCTACACGTTTTGTTGTATTTTTTTGTTACTTCGATTTTTCTGTTTTTCACAACAACCTTATGAGGTGGGAAAGGTTATTCCTCTGCATAAGGAGCCAGTTTCAGGAGGAGCAAAGTCTGAAAACTCAAGTGGTAGTCATAGAATCTCAAGGGCTGGAAGGGACCTGGAAAGCTCATCCAGTGCAACCCCCCTGCCAGAGCAGCAGCACCTAGAGTAGGGCACACAGGAACTCATCCAGCTGGGTTTGAATGTCTCCAGAGAAGGAGCCTCCACAACTCATCTGGGCAGCCCATAAACTGCTTCCCTGCATTTTAGAGAGGAAACCTGAAAGTCTTCCTGGGACTTGGGAGTGTTCAGCCTGGAGAAAAGGAGTCTGAGGGGAGACCTTCTCATGCTCTACAGGTCCCTGAAAGGAGACTGTGGCAGGGAGCAGATTGATCTCTGCTCTCAAGCTGCAAGCGACAGGACAAGAGGAAACAACCTTAAATTGTGCTAGAGGAGGTTTAGACTGAATATTAAGAAGAACTTCTTCATTCAAGGGGTTGCCAATCCCTGGCACAGGCTACTCAATGCTGTGGTGAAATCCCCATCCCTGGAGGGATTCCAAAGCTGTGGAGCTGTGAGGCTGAGGGACATGGGTTAGTGTTGGCTGTGGCAGTGCTGGGTTAACAGTTGTACTTGATTTTAAAGCTATTTTCCAAGCAAAATGATAACTGTGATTCTGTGATTCTGTAGCTGGAGGTGCTGGATGACTCAAGAAAAATCTCAGTTAGAGCAAGATGAGGATCTGTTACAACGAGAGAAGATAATGATAGGAAAAATGATGTTTGAAGAGGTAGAAAAGTGAAACAAGTGGGTCTTCTTTCCTGTTAATTTTATTTTCCAGGCTGCTAAAGTTCCACTTTGAATTAAGTTCAACCTCTAGTTTCAGAGGCAGTTGAAGAAATACATTTTCAGTTGAAAAACAGGAGGTTGGTCTCTGAAACAAGACTTCCTCTTTAGGAGTGCCAAATCTCGGTGCAGCTCTCAGCACTGTCCTTATTTAACCTCTCCCAGAGACAAAAAAACATCCAAATAACTGGCTGCCTCATACCCTGGCCATTAATTTGGCTAACACTGATCAGGCAAAGGAATTGCAGTGAATCTTAACGAAACCTCCTGTGACTGTCAGACTGATAGTTAATTCTTCCAGTTTACTGGAAAGAAAGCAGGAAGAGTAACTAAGTCAAATGAAAAGTGCTTTGCAAAGGTGTGAGTACAGCTGTCCTGGTAGTCCTCTGCAGTGTGGAGGTGGAAGTCCCAGAAGCATGGGGGAACTTCTTGCCCTTGAAGGACACACCCCAGCAGTGTGTTCCCACCACGCTGACCTTACCTCTGTCAAGATGTCCCAGGATATAACTGGATATCTGTGCTATGCCCAGGAGCTCTCTGCTGGGTGCCTTGGCTAAGCACTGGTGAATTTACACAGTGAGAAAGGCCTGTTCTCCTCATCATATCAAGGATGGTGAGGGAAGGAGCTATAGATTTATACCTGATGTAAGGTGTCTCCTTCTGGAGAAGAGCAGGCCAGGCTATTCTGTGTCATTTTAACAGAAACTCTGAATCTCTTGGGGCATGGGACTTTGTGAAAGCAAATATACTATCTGTTTCATGCCAGTTGATAGGAAAAGGGTCTGGCTTACAGCAGGAGACTTGGTGTCCAGTGGTTCGATGCTTTTGAAGGTATAGTATGAAAGGCAGACATCCAAACAGCTTGTCCCCATGCTGAACTCCAGTATTCCAAGTAAATGAGTGGCAGCACAAGAGGAAATGGCCTCAAGTTGCCCCAGGGAAGGTTTAAAATGAAAATGAGGAAGAACTTTTTTTCCTGAGAGGGTTGTCAGCCCCTGTGCCAGGCTGCCCAGGGAGCTGGGTGAGTCCCCATCCCTGGAGAGATTCCAAAGCCATAAAGCTGAGTTTCTGAGGGACATGGGTTAGTGGTGGGCTTGGCAGTGTTAGACTTGATTAGCTTAAAGATCTTTTCCAGCCCAAACTGTTCTATGATTCTATAATTTTATCAGGCAAAAACAGACTGACTCCTTAAATTCAGGTACATTGTTTGCAGACATGCTTCTTCACATCCCTTAAAACAGGGAAGAAATTAAAACCTTTCTTGGAAGCACTCTGCAACCTGCTATGCTTAAGCTAAGCATCTTATCACTGCAGTTATCAGTGTTAATACATGTGTGATCGCAATGTGAGGTTTTTAGGAAAGTGTTTATCAGCATGTGGCATCTCTTTGGGAGATACATGTGCTAAAACCCACTTTTGTTGTAGCTACATGTTGTGCAGGGGACAAAGAGGTGAATGCAGGAATCTGCTGCAGGGCTTATAAGCAAGTGCTGTGGCAAATCCCAGTTAGCCCTCATCTGTGTAACATAAAGAAATAAAACCTCCTGGAAAACACATAGAGGTACATGAGCACATCCATGTATGTGTATTCACATATAGACACACACTCCACATATATATGTTGTATATATGTTACATAGACGATAAACTAAGCACGGGGCAGAAGTGTGTCCTTATGGTCAGGAAGGCCAATGGCATCCTGGGGGACATCGAGAAAAGTATAGGCAACAGGTCAAGGGAGGTTCTCTTTCCCCACTGCTCTGCCCTGCTGAGGCCTCATCTGGAGTCTTGTGTCCAGTTCTGGGCTCTCCAGCTCAAGAGAAATAGGGAACTGCTGGAGAGGAGCCAGTGCAGGGCCACCAAGACGCTGAGGTGATTGGAACATCTCTCTGTTAAGGAAAGGCCATGAGACCTGGGACTGTTCAGCCTGGAGAAGGCTAAAGAGGGACCTTATCAGTGCTGATCAATACCCAAAGAGTGAGTATCGAGAGGATGGGGCCAGTCTTTGTTCTGTGGTGGCCAGTGACAGGACAAGGAGTGACAGGCACAAGCTGGAACACAGGTAGTGCCACTAGAACAGGAGGAGTAACTCCTTTGGTGCTGAGGTGAGGGAGCCCAAGCCCAGGCTGCCCAGGGAGGGTGTGGATGCTCCTTTTTGGGAGGTTTCCAAACCCACCTGGACATGTTCCTGTGCCCCCTGAGCGAGGGGAACCTGCTTTAGCAGAGTATTGAGCAGCTCTAGAGGTCACTTTCAATCCTTACCATTCAGGGATTCTGTGATGTATGTGTGTGCATCTCTATTTCTATCTCTATCTCTATCTCTATCCCTATACATAATAGTTTATAGGTAAATATGGTAACATATTTACCTTTTAATCTATCTATAAGGTGAGATTGATCTTTTAAGCCCTGGTGCACTGTATTTAGCTTCACTGTGCTGGATTCCTAATGAATGGTAGTTTCATTAGGAATCCAGTGCAATATAAAACTCATATTTTTTTGTCAAGTATCTTCTTGCAGACTGATGTCTGGTGTGACTCCAGGCAACATCCAGCACACACATTTTTCAGCAGAGACAGAAAACACAATATGAAAAGATAATATGATAACATAAACATGTTATCACTTCTAATTTAGCCATATCTGCCTCCCAGGGATGTTCTACAGGAGTGCCAGACTTTGTTTGGAATGTCACTTTCTGACCATCCATTTGCTAGTCTTGCATTGACTGAGTTATCTCAGTTCAGAGCAAACTGTGTTGTGCCTTCTCCTCCCGAGAGTCAATATTTGCACCCGTAGCACTATGGTAGAAGTCAAAGATTCAAATAGATGGTCTAAAAGGCTGAAGGCACCTCTGACTCTGCCCTAATTTCTGCTCTGATTTTGTTTCTTGCTGTCTTCTCCAATGCTTCTGACTCATTGATGCCATCACCTACAACTGGAGTAAACCTAGCTCACTTTCTGGAGCTACCATGGCTTGGAGAAAAGAAGCAACAGCCGAACATGTTCAACATTGTTCAACATGCTCTCCAAGCTGCTGTATGCCCTGGAGAAGCAATAAGATCTTAGGTCCAAGAATGGTTCTTAATCACCATGGCAGGGAGGTTTGGGACAGCTGCTCAGCAAGCTGGGGAGTAGGAATATTGCCCCTTGCACACACCAGCTTTTAAAATGATGCTGTAAGAACTTAAGGTGCCAATCAGAATATGGAGTGACTGTGGAATGTACCCTGGAAGTCCATTCTAGTCCCACATTTCTGGAGACATTCAATTTAAAAGTGTAATGAAGAAAAGACAGAGACTGTGGCTATAAGTCAGGAAAACTGGTTGCTTGGGTATGCTGAGGCCAGACTGCAGCCAGAATAGGTTAAATGTGTCCAGCAGAAACTGGCAGTTACTGGATGTCTTTGCTTCTGTTTCCCAGCTGCTTTCATAAGGGGTTTGTTGCTGTCTGGGTTTGCCCCAGCCTGACTGTCTGCAGCAAAGTCAACAGTCTCGAGCAGTCTCTGGCCAGAGCATCAGCTCTGCAATACCTGCCCTGGGCAAGGCAGGATGAATCCTCTTCTGCCTTCACACTCCAGTTCTGCACTCTGACAAGTAGCCCAGAGTGCCTGTCACATAGCTGTGCTAAAGTTCCCTGACAGGGTCAGGTTGCAATTATGTTTTTTCATAAATGAAGGTTCTTTGGATGGTTTCATGGTGCTTGGTTAATATTATTTCCCCTTCTTGCTGGCTGATGACGCAAAGAAAGGGACGAATTGTGTGTCACTGCCTAACTCTAAACCTGCTGCAGATTTCCCAAGATGTACATAACATAATCAGACTCAGGAGGTCCTTTCTAGCAGATGCCTGAAGCCAAAAGCAGATCAACTTTTTTTTTTAATCAGGGTCTAATTTATGGTCTGGCTTGACAAATATCCAAATGGGTGTGAAAAAGCTTGTGAAGATGCGCCACGGAGCATTGCATCCCCTGTCATCTTCCTCACTGCTTGCTCCATCTCAAATCAGCTTTTGTATTTCAAGTGGTTTCAGCTTCAGGCTGATTTTTCTCGCTTCTGTTAAATCTCAGGTTTCAAGCTGAAGATGTTTCACACGTGGCAAATCGGCACCTGTTATCTAAAGGCCCAGCAACATTGCCTGTTGATTGAGTTGGAACCAAACTATATGCTGGAATAAGTCAGCAGGATGGATTGAAAAGCATTGTTTCTGGGCTCTTTTATACTTGATCAGTTTTACTCTCAGTAGGATTAATACCAGGCAATTTTCTCATGAGCCCATAAAGTTGTGCCTTGGTGTAATGGGAGATCTCTGCCCTTTGCTTACTTACATGTTTCCATGGCTCCAAATACCAGGGGTGACAGAGGAGAATCTCACGTAGTTTTAATTACCTAAAGTGCCTGCAAAAGGCTGGATGCAGGGCACAGGCATCTGAGGACAGTGGAAGAGGAGAAGGCAAAGGAAATGTCTGGTTATACAGCAATATGGAAGACACTAGTGCAAAGACAAACATTTCATGCACACACAAGGCATCTTTGCAACCTCAAGGAGTATCCCAAAGGATGACAATTTATTTTCTGGAGTGAGTGGTTGGTTGTTTGGGTTTTGTTTGGTTTTTTTTTCCGGAAGCAATGAGCATTGCACTGTTTCATTGTGTTTGGAAACAAATAGAGAACAAAGCAGCACTCAGAGTCTCTCACACACTGATATACTCCTATGTTTCTCTAACAGCGGCAGCAGTGGTTGAAAATATTTTTACCTAAGAGAAACACATGAAGCTTGGGTAGCAGGTGGAGATAAAAGAAAAGCAAAACTCTTGCCTAACAGTTTGTTTTCCTGGTGTGACTAACACTGAGTCTGTGCATAGACTGTTCTCCTGCAGAGCTGAGGGAATGACTTCAAGCCAAATGTTGTCTTTGCAAGACATGAGTCCCTGGTTTGTGTAGGCAAATAATAATGTTCCATGGTTTTGTCTACCATTTTAAGCACTTGATCTCAAAGATCTTTACAAAGCAAGAGGAGGCCAGTTTGAGGAATTGTATCTTCATTTTGCAGGCAGGGAAACAGAGGCATATAGAAGTAAAATGTCTTCTGAAGTTGACCCTGGAAGTCCCCTGCAACAGAGGAAAACCCAGCCTCACTCCTGGGCTACCTGCTCTGCCTGTGCTGCTTTTAACAAAGATGTATTTCTTTCAAAGCATCTGAAGACAGCAAGTTGTCCAAATCCTTCTGACCTGACTGAAGTTTTGCATCTCACTTCCAGCCTAGATATCTGAGTTTGTTTAGGGGTGAAGAAATGTTATGTTGGCTCTAGGCAGATGTGCCTGAAGGAGCACTGAAAGACATAGACTTGTTTGAAAGTTTCATCTTAAAGCCAATTAATGGCACACACATTTAACAAGCATTGTCTAATGAAGCTTTTCAGATGGACAATTGTCATGAGCTTGTGACAGCTCACACAGAGTTGATTTTGGAAAGTAATAGAAGCAATAGGCCAAGGCAGAAAGTCTGCAAGAGGAAAGGCCAAGAGTGAGTCACTGGGACAGCAGATGTGAGAGCTGGAGCACAAAATGGATTGAGGAATGACAGCTCAGGCCATGCAGGACAAGTGTGTGGACACAACCTCTCTTTGCAGCCACTACTCTCTGTGTCCTACCAGGGAAGACAAGAGATCAAACAAACAAAACAACCCTCTGAGTACACAAACCTTCATGGAAGTCATTGCCATCTATTTTTGTCCCTGTTAAGTCACATTGCGACATGTCTCGAATCTCCTGAGAAATGCTGGCTTTGAACTTGTCTCCAGGCAGAGTTGCCAGTCCCTCTTGTGCTCTGGGATAGGAAGTGTTTAAATTGCACAAGCTCAAATCTCATTGGAGCATCCACTGGCTTTGGAAATTTTCTCAAATGCACCTGTTGGGTGCAGGAAACAAGGAACTTGGAAAGAAAAAAACAGAGAAGTAAAGGGCAGAAGTGCAGGCAGCACATGCTTTGTGCATTTTCCCACTGTTGTTATTTGCACCTGTGCCTGCTGAATCAGCATTTTCCTTCTGCCAACTTATCGAGAGACTAAAGAGGTTGGTGACATTGGCCAAATAAACACATTCCATGTTCCTGGAACCCCTTAGATCAACTAAGGGACCTTTGTTAATCTTAAAGCATAAACCTCAGTCTTCCTGAAGTGCCCAGCTATTGGCAAAATGCTTTCCAAGCATGCAGAGCTGGCCCTCTGAGTCCCTCAAGAAGGGGAGGCAAGCCAGAATGTCAGCAGAAGCAACCATCCTTGACTGTTGTAGTAAAGCAGTAAAGATTGCATCTCAATGCAAGCAAAAAACAGGCCAAAGAGAAAAGGGTTTTTCTAGGTGAGAGGAGGTCTGGGAGGAAAAGTTGCCTCTAACTTCACCTCAAAATTTGGAGAATTTTTTCTTGCAGAATTGATGGTTTTCTGCCATCAAGGGCTGAAAACATCTTGTTTTCTCTGAATTCAGGTGTTAAGTAGACCTGGACCTGCACAATGCTTACACATGAAGACACCACAAGCATAACTGAAGAAGTCAGTCAGGCATTAGACTTCAGAAAACTCTGAGCTGAAAAAAACAAAACCCACCCAACAACAACAACAACAATATCATCTTTTCAGCAGCAACATCATCATCTTTTCAGCAGCTTTGGGCTGGCAGAGGGGAAATGAGGAGAACTTTGCTGTGCTGACTCATGGGGTACAGTCTGCGTGTCGTTGACTTTGCTCTCTGTTTGCAGGGATTTCCCTTCTGTCAGTGAAGGAACAGCTGGGCCTTAGCAAAAAGGAAAAGCAGGCATTTTTATCACATGCTGGTGGTAAAGACAGGCCTCACAATGAGCTATTTTCTTCTTGCATTGAACAAGGAACTTCAGTCACAGGGAGAAAAACAGTATTGTCTGAAAAACTCTCTGTTTCCTCATCTGGTAGAGGCCATCAAGGGTCAGGCTGGCTGGGAAATGCCTGGACAGAGTTACTCACAACTCCAAAAGCTCACATCAAATGTTTCTAGACCATGATGAGCACGAGGTGCTGAAGAATTAAAAAGGAAATGGATTTATTGTAACCTCTATGTGACTTATGGTATTTCCACATATCACTAAAGTCCCAGAGGTTTTCAAAGCACATGCCACCTATTTTCATGCCTCAGAGCAGAGTAAAAACTCACTGGACTGTTGTTGTAGGGACATAATGGGGATCTTTCTATTTTGGGGGTGAAGAAAACTGTCTCAGGAGGCAGGCTGTCTGTGTGAGTTCCCTTCTGAAGGCTCCTGGAAAAGCGAAAACTATGAGCAGCCTTGGGCACACAAGGAGGGGAACTGATCTCTGCTGTCTTGCCTCCTTCATGGGGTCAGGGAGCCAAGTGGCTTCCAATGTAGTTTCACTGGCTCCTTCTTAACCCTCAGGATGGGGATAAAGTGTTGTCTGCTGAAGGAGCCTTTCCATGGTTATGTGTCATCAGAACTGTATCTCAGCCAAAGC
Source organism: Urocolius indicus (assembly GCA_013401255.1). Classification (NCBI taxonomy): domain Eukaryota; kingdom Metazoa; phylum Chordata; class Aves; order Coliiformes; family Coliidae; genus Urocolius; species Urocolius indicus. Next base: position 74,720 of record WBNH01006067.1, read on the forward strand.
TTCTTCCATTGTAAAACATGCCTCTGTTTAATTGATGATGCATCATTAGATGAAGCTGTTTAAGCCTCTTTATGTTTCTGCAAAACCGGTAACATTCAACAGGGTTCAGCATTGCCAGTGAGAAGCCAATCCTCCTTCCCTCCCCAGCACCTTTTGGAGCTGGGGATATATCCAGTACAAAATACAGTTCTTGATAGGTTCACAATGCCAATTCAGCCTGTTGCTCAGGCTCCAGAGGTTTGGCAGCCTCTTGAACATGCTCCTTCACTATGAGGGCATGTAGGTCAGGGCTGGGTGTGGTGGGGTGGTGTTTCTCATGCTCTGGTCCCTCCAGGCTTCAAAAAAACATCACTGCTTTCAGTCAGAGACAATTTGTGGGATACCTCATCAAGAGGCAGACAGCAGAGAGCACCCCACAGGCTGTTTCTAGTGATGGTTTTGAAGAGCCGAGGTCTCAAAAGAACTGGGCAGACAGATACCTTTAAATAATCTGAGAGAAAATTGCCTGTCTGAAACTATGAAGCAAAGCAATCTTTTGGAGCAGATCTCAAGAGGAAAGCTCTATGGCTCAGTAGTGATCTCAAGTGGTGGTCACATGGGACCTCCTACCAGTATTCATGGTCCAGCTAAGCCTCCAAAAACCTTAACACAGTCAAGTCTTATCCCAGTGGAGAGACTGTGAGTGCCCTGATATCCCAGCCATGGGTATATGCATGGCTGTGCCCTGGTGAAACTGGTGAATGGCTGGCAGATCTGTTTCCCTGGAGGGACCTGGGCCATGGCAAGAGATAGAGGTTTGTGATGTGTCACCTCCTGGTGTTCATGCTCCTGGGGTCCAGCTGAAGCCCTATGGACATGTGTGCTCCTGCTCCCATCTAGTGGCTATCTCCAAGCCTGCAACATGTACCCTCTTCCTCAGGTGCTGTTCTTCTTAGTGGTGACATCTGCTTAGTGGGGACACCTGCTGTTGATGTCCTTGGGGTGCTACCTAGCTTGGGACTGTGCCCTTTTCCAGCTGGGCTTTGTGGCACATTCTCTCTTGGTACATTACTCATGCACAAAGTTCCTGGAGGGCAGAGAATAAAAATCTGTTAACAGTCAAGCAAATGCAACAGGAAGATATCTTATCCCTGTCCAGCTTCCCAGCACATGATCTGGCATCATATTTGCATGGAACCCATCACCTCAGCTAAAGCCACAAGGAGAGGGAAGAACATTTTGATGATGATAAATCAGATTTTCCCTCGTCCTCATGCTTATGGCTTGCTTTTGTGCAAGCAAAACTTGGTTTGCAATGTGATTACAACAACAAAAAAAGTCCCTACAAACCACCACAACTGACAAAAAAATAGATGATGGGTTCATGAGCTGCTTCCCTAGGCATGAGATGAGCTTTCAGGCAGACAAGACATTGTCTGAAGTGAAAGTGGAAGCTGTGTGTGAACATTTGTCTGCTCTGACAAAGGCTGGGAAACAAGATGATGTGAATCTGATGCCACATGTAACTGGAATACCCAAGTGAACCCAAGCCACTCTAACAGTCACCTGCCTTTTATACAAGCACACATTATTCATCAACACCAATGATAATACAAAGAGCTCTCTATTCTCTAAGTATTTTTGCGGATCTTGTTACGGCATTATCTAGACTCTTTAGAAGCTTTATTGTATCTCCCTCAGAACTCTTTAGGCAAGATGTCAGAGGTCTTCCTGTTTGAAAGGGAGGACATCAGAGTTATTCCCATTATCCCCATTCGGGAAAAGGGAAAGGCACAGAATCATAGAATCTCAAGGATTGGAAGGGAACTTGAAAGATCATCTAGTGCAACCCCCCGCCAGAGCAGGACCATCTAGACTAGGGCACACAGGAACTCATCCAGCTGGGTTTGGAATGTCTCCAGAGAAGGAGTCTCCACAACCCATCTGGGCAGCCCCTTCCAGTGCTCCATCACCTCAACACAGTTTTTCCTTCTGTTTCTTTGAACCTCTTCTATTCAAGCTTGTACCTATTGCCCCTTGTCCTGTCAGTGGCCATCACAGAGCACAGCCTGGCTCCATCCTCCTCACACCCACTCTTTATGTATTTGTAAACATGAATGATGTCACCCCTCAGTCTCCTCTCCTCCAGGTTAAAGAGCTACAGCTCCCTCAGCCTTTCATCATAAGGGAGATGCATCACTCCCTTCATTGTCTTCGTGGCCCTGTGCTGAACTCCTTCCAGCATCTCTGTATCCCTCCTGAACTGAGGAGCCCAGAAAGATGTACAGAAGATTCTGCAGGAAATAACCAGCAAAGCAAGTAGAGAGTTGCACTTAGATCTTTGCTTTCCACTTAGCTGTCTTATTTTAGATAAGTCCTAAACAAAAGCCACGATACCTCTTGAATTTAACAAGACACAAATGTCACCACAGGCTCCAGGAACTACTCAGATGCTTCCTTGAAGTTGAGGGCAACTGTGAGAGCAAAGCATTGCAGCTGGTGACCAATAGGTTGAGAAGCACCATTCACTTCACACTTCAAAGATGCCCCTTGAAAAGCACCTTCCCAAAAGACAGTGGTGACCACTGGGCAAAAGTCCTCTCTGAGCACTACCTGAACTGAGCTGCTCCAGGATGCCATTGGCCTTCTTGCTCACGAGGCCACGTTGCTGGCCCATGGTCAGTTTATTATCGACCAGCATTCTCAGGTCTCTCTCTGCAGAGCTGCTCTCCAGCAGGTCTACCCCCAGCCTGTTCTGGTGCATGAAGTTGTTCCTCCTCAGGAACTCCTCCTTCATCTTCACTTCATCTTGACCCTCTGGGCTCTGTCATTCAGCCAGCTCTCCATCCACCTCACTGTCCACTCATCAAAGCCACACAGCCTGAGCTTTCTGACGAGGATGTTATGCGAGACAGTGTCAAAAGCCTTGCTGAAGTCGAGGTACATGACATCCACTGCTCTCCATCTACCCAGTTGGTCAGAGGAGGCTCTCAGGTTGGTTAAGCAGGATTTCCCATAGTGAATCCATGTTGACTTCTCCTGGTAACCTTTTTTTCCTTCATGTGTTTAGACAAGTCATCCAGGATGAGCTGTTCCATCATCTTTGCAGGGATGGAGATCAGATTGACAAGTTAGTAGTTTCCTGGCTCCTCCTTCTTGCTCTTTTTGAAGAGTGGAATGACTTTGGCCTTCCTCCAATCCTCAGACACCTGACCTGTACTCCATGGTGGTTAAAGAATGATGAAGAATGTCTATGCACTCCCTATTAACTACCTTCAGGTCACTCATGATCTTACCCCGTTTCTAGCTGAAATGCTTAATTTCTTGACATGCAGGGCCAGATCCATATCTCAGCTTGCCTAATTGCTCTTTTCTATATTCCAGTTTTGCTTTTCTGTCTTGGAGAACAAAGATTATGCTCCATATTCCAAATGTGGAGAAGGGCCTGGATGTCTATGGCACTTTCAAATTCCTGTTGACATGTTGACTTTCATTCCCCTTCTTTCAATGTGCTTCTTGATTGTCCCCTTTAAGTCATTCCCAGTCTGCTCCTCCATCTCTCTGGGCTCTCACAGGAGGAAATGGAGAAGTAGGTAGTTTCTGATACACACCCTTCTTGGGCCTTTTTCTCCCAGAAAGAGCAGCAGCACTGGGTACAATCTCCCAAGGTCATCCAGTCAACACGTTTCTGGAGGCATGGTGGGGTCAGGACCCCGTGAATCTCTTTCACTGCCCTCTCAACCAAAGATCACTGACTGGGGAGTTGTCTTGGCAAAACTTGTCCATTTTGAAGACTAATAAACAAGCCCTCTTGGATGCAGGCTGGTTTACAGTTGAGCTGGAAGAGACAAGATTACTTTCCAAGGCCTGCAGTGATTCCAGATTTGATAAAATCACTCTTTTCCTTTCCTCACCTCCCAGGGGTACAACTCAAGCATTTATAAATGCAAATGCTTCTTAGGTCAAAAACAGGTCAGAAAATGCTGTGCAAGCAGGATAATATGTCCTCTGTTCCACCAAGGTATGTACTGAAACACAAAATAACACTGCCTATGCCTCTTAAGTGCTCTGTTCTCACCTTCCCTCCTCCTCCAGCTTCAGCCCTGTCCTGCCCTGTGGGGAGTTTGTCTTTCTGAAGTCACAAAGGCTGAACAATCAGTAAGAGACTGGTCTGCTGAGAAGCCCTGGGACTGCATTTCTAAAGAATGAAGAGTTATATTTTGCAGGGGGAAGTAAAGGATGGGAAACCACCATCAAAAACTAAGGCTGAGCTCTTTGGCCACGGCTTACAGCAAAGACAGGAAGGTTTCTCAGGAAATACACATACTTGAGCCCTCTATGATAACACACTTAGTGCCCATGGCTTTTGGGAGAGAAAAGATGGTCCTTGACTTCCCAAGGCACAGTGCTTTGTGCAGAGTGTGGCCCAGGCTAAGACCTTGCTTTGGCTCCTCCTACATCTGCCTAAAAGCCTCTTGAAGTCATTGTGAATCATTTTGACCCTTATTCTCTGCCTTTGTTAACTGAGTATAGATGACTGAGGTCTGCTACTCCTTGGCATGGAGCAGCTTGAGCTTCCTCTTTCCATCTCTTGGTTGATGCAGTAGTCCTGGCAATTAAACAAGGTCCCTTTGCTGTGTGAATGGTACTGTGGGCTCTAGAAGACATACTGGCTCAGCTTTCATTGAAGAGTGAACCCAGAGAAAGTCCTCCAAATCCATGCCAATGTCCCTACTTTCATAGCACAGCCCATGGGCATCCCTGCATCATCACAGAATCACAGTAAAGATCTTTAAGATGGAGTCCAATCACTTATCTCACACTGCCAAGCCCATCACTAAACTAAACCACATCCCTCAGCACCTCATCTGTGTATTTTTTAAACATCTCCATGGATGATGACTCTTTCACCTCTCTGGGCAACCCATTCCAGTGCTGAATAACCCTCTTGGGTTAATAACCTTCCCTGGTGCAGCTAAAGCCCATTTCATTGTGTCCTATTGTTCATTATTGGAGAGAAGAGATCGAATCCTACCTCACCATAACTCCCTTTCAAGTAGTTGTAGAAAGTGCTCATATCCCCTCTTAGCCTCCTCTTCTCTAGGCTGAACATCCCCAGCTCCCTCAGCTGCTCCTCATCAGACTTGTGCTGCAGACTCTTCACCAGCTTCATTGCATTGTTTCATGCTTCTGCCTGTCTGGGGAAGGACAGTGTCTTATTAACTAATTGGTCCTCAAGACAGTCCTATGCTGCATCTGACTCTGTCCCTCTTGAGGGACAAAGCTGATTTCCATCCTTGCCTGTGTACAGTAAAGGGTGGTCAATGGCAAACAGGGAGTGCAGATCCTCAGCTGGCAGCCATCCAGCCCTTTCCTCTCTGTCAGTAGTGCTCTCAGAGCTCCCTTGATGCTCGTAACAAGATTGTTTATGAACACTCATTGTGCTCGGTCCTCTGCACAGATCCTTCAGGAAACAAGCAGATGCTGAGTGTGATTGTAGTACATTTATACAGTATCTGTTCTTTTAACCTCAGTCACCAGCAGTCTCCTGATTTGTATTACTGACTCTATTTATATACTGGCTGTCCTGCTAAGCAGTGTTGTACTGCCCCAGCTGCCCTCCTTACTAGAGATAATGACTGGATAATCTAACTTATCATCTTGCTTCCTGCTTTTAAGACTCAGAAACATATTTAAACACTGGCAACTGGAAGGGCAGGGTTAGTTGTCACTGTCACTGGTGCTTTAAGGAGCTGTTTGTAGGTAACCCAAGAAATCCAGATTCAGGTTGTAGGTAACCCAAGAAATCCAAATCCTTCCTTTCCTGTTTGTTTCCTGCTGAGCAATAGCTGACACAGGTCACGTTGCTTTTTGAATGAAAGAGGCCACTGTCAGTGGAGAAGAAAGATGGCTCCTGAGATTGTAAAGTCACCTCTGGACCAAATTCAACTCTTTATGTCAGTGGAAAAGCATTTCCAGCTTGGGCTGCACATGACAGTGCCCTGCACTAAAGTGACCCATGTGTAAATGAGCCTGGAATTGCACTGTTTGTTTAGAAAAAGGTGATATGGAAATAAAATGGAAAACCTTGTGGAGCTGAATGAAATCATCCCGTTCAGAGGTAAGGCTGGCAGGAGAAAGTCACTTTCCACAGCACGTTTTTGCTCCTGCTACTTTTACTTCATTGAAAGTTCCTTCCACAGCAAAACACTGACCCATCTTTGAAGAGCAGCTCATCCTGTGCATGGAGAAGGAAGATATTTTGGGGGAGAAGAAGCTGAAGACCCCATCCTGCTGTGTCAGGAGGCCCAATTACAGTTTCTTAAACATCAATCATCTGTCAGCTCCCAACACTTTACCATCACAACCTGAAAAATGAGTTATCTGATGGAGAATGTAATAACGTAATCTGTTCCTAGTTGTGTAGGCACAGATAAACTTTGCTTACAGCATTCATGGCCTTTATAAAGAAGAGGATAACCAAATGCAGTTCATTGGATGTATCTCTATGAAAACTCACGTGCCTGCAACTCTCTGGGTTAGAACATGCACAAGCTGGCTGTAATTCCGCTCCAAATGAGGTCATTTGAAATTGTACAACAAGCATTACTAATGCTGCTGCATCATGGTGGGCTGTCAGAGAGATCTCAGGGCTTCAATGCAATGCTGTATGTATATTTACACAGTTGTCCATACTTCTTTAATTGAGAAATGGAAATGCCAGTCAGAGACAAAGCAGAAAATGCCAACAAAGGCAGATCATGCTTCCCTTCACATTGAAGTGTTCACTGCTGACAAGATACAGCTGCATCAGCTGTTTCTTTTAGGGTTGTATTTGGCTGTGATAAATCCTGTTGATTAACAGTAAATTGGGTGGAGGGATGTGATTTTCCAGGGAAGGCAGAAGGGTAAGGTGGGAGGGCTGTGGTTATAACTATGCCGCTGGGTCTGTGAAGGGCAAGACTTGAGGCATGAGACATCACTGCCTCAGCTGGAAAAACTCCGAGTCTCAGACAGAGGTCAGGAAAAGCTTCCTGTCACAGGACAACATGGAGATGGCTGTGCTTCCTTGGTCTGTGTCAAAAATTCCTCATCCTGCAGCTGGGCGTAGATAAAGGCATGAAAGGGGTGAATGCAGTCTCCATTAAAGCACAGCATGGATGTGGGGGATGGAGGTATCATAAGCTCTCCAGATAAACGTCCAATGGGCTGGAAGGGACCTTTAGAGATCATCCAGTCCAACCTCCCCTGCAGAAGCAGCTCCCACCTAGATCAGGTCACACAGGAACGTGTCCAGGTGGGTCTTGAAGCCCTCCAAGGAAGGAGCCTCCACACCCTCCCTGGGCAGCCTGGGCCAGGGCTCCCTCACTGAAAGACTGAAAGAGTTTTTTTCTTATATTTAACTGGAACTTTTTGTGTTCCAGCTTCATCCTATCATCCCTTGTCCTGTCACCAGATACCATAGAAAAAAGTACTGCCCCAACCTCCTGACCCATTTAGATATTTGTAAATATTAGTGAGACCGCCCCCCTCAGTCTCCTCCAGACTAAACAGCACCAGGTCCTGCAGCCTTTCCTTGTATGCAAAATGTTCCAGTCCCCTGATCGTCTTGATGTCCCTATGCTGGACACTCTCCAGCAGTACTCTGTCCCTCTTGAGCTGGTGAGCCCAGAACTGCACACAGGACTCCAGATGAGGCCTCAGCAGGGCAGAGAAGAGGGGAAGAAGAACCTCCCTTGACCTTCTGCCCACACTCGTCTTGATGCATCCCAGACTGCCATTGGCCTTCTTGCCCACAAGGACATATCTCAAAATGGAAGGATAGAAAGGCTAAAAGTTGTGATTCTGCTTTTCCAGGGCCATGTCTTTGTGGCAATGATGACTGACATTGTAGAGCTACAGAAGTGCTACTGCTGCTAAAACCAGAGTGCAAAGTATGGCTGAACTGTATTTCAACCACAAGTCTAGTGTAGACAAGCCCTTGGTGTGGAGGCTTAAATTACCATTCAACTCTGGTTGAATATCCAGTCAACTTGAGGTTCTTCACTTCTCAGTTTTTCTTGTCAGATGTGTAAACCCTGAAGTTAATAAGCTTGCTTCTTCAATCTCAGAGAACTTGATGTTCTTTGGAAATAGTTAGATCCTGAAGTGTTCATTTGTATTCAATCCCCAGGGACTTTTCCTTTGAAGCAAACATTGCTGGGATAGCAATTGGTACCCAAGAGAAGATTAGGAGAAGAGACATTCTTCTGCCAAACTGAAAGTTTATCAGAATTGCTACCATACAGATTTAGAACAGAATTAAACTTCTTGGGAGATTAGGGTTTTTTTATACTTGGCTTTGGCAAATGATGCTGTTTTGAGCTGCTTTCTATTCCCCAAAGAATCTTGAAAGTAAAAGAGAAAGCTGTTTCCAAATAAGAATAATTATAGCTTGCATAACACGATCTTGCATTCAGTTACAAAGTCAAAGAAACCAATCAGGGCATCTCTCTTGTACAAACAATGTCTTAAATTGCAGGGAGGAATGTTTCATGATACCCTGAGTTTCACAAAATATCCGGCTTCGCTTTGTTCTAAAAGTTGGAAAGTTCAAAAGAATCACAAAACCTAAACAACTCTCACACTTTGTCCCAGTCCTTCTTGCCAAAGACCTGCCCTGAAAGTGAATTCTTCAAGTCTTGGGTAGAGAAAATACAGGTAAAAACATTAGGGTTTTGCCCTTGCATTTATCCGTGTTTACTCCAAAGGCTTTCATAAGTAAATAACTTGGCAAATTTTTCTGGACTTGTTTCTTCCTCTATCTATTTTGTCTTTTAAAGGCTGGACATGCTTTGGGGCATGGGTTTCTGTACTTCAGGCTTTTTTTTTGGGGTCCTGAATAGAGTCTAGGGGAATGGGGATCTCTGATCCTCTTGAAGCGACTGCAATACCCTCAATAGACAAATAATAACCAGTTCAGTAGTATTTAGCTCTTTAAAGTAAGACAGTGTAATACAGCCCATCCTAAATAATTCTGTCTAGACATGTTTTGGGAATAGGGCCTAATATGATAATTCTGGGGAGTTTTCATTCTCAAAGCAAAGGCTTGTGGAGGAATGCCCTCCTACTCCAAAGCCTATCTGCCAACACCCTGGGATGCTGCGCTGCGGTGGCAATTACTGAAAAGACAGAATAGGCTTGCAGTAGTGCCAGCAAATTCCATCCTGTTGAGAAGGAGGGGTGGCAGTCTTGGTAAGAGCTGGATCCAGATAAGCACAACGACTGCTTTTCAATAGCTGGCGCCCATGGATTGGTGCACTGTCACGCTGCTGCTGGCACAAGTTGAACCCCAGCTGCCTGCAAAGATTTAGTCTGATGTTGGAGATCACAAAGGTCCTTGCATGAAGTTTTGCAGTCAGGCAGGCCAAGAACCCAGGGCAGCGTGTGAGCTTAGAGGTGGAATACTTTGTTCAGTTCTGAGCTGTGATGTGACGTGACAACACATCTGACAGCAGTTTCCATGGCTTTCCTCAATCTGGAATACCTAGGGGAGCCACCTTGTCCTCATTGCCTGTTTAGAAACCAAATAACTGAATGTCTCTGGGGAAAATCATAGTGTTTGGTTTCCACACTTCACCTCCACTTATTTTCAAGTAGGAGAATATCAAGGTATTTTCTCAGGTGCTGAGAAAATTCAAGGAAGAAGAAAATGTACGTTCTTGCATAGTCATGTTAGAGTCCTGTAACACAACCTGCCATAAAGAGAATCTATTCTGGTTTAAAAACAGCTTCTGTTTTTGGAGTGAGGATGAACTCCCCTGTGTGTCCACAGAAGCAGCAGTGTATGCTCCCTGTAATGTGATGTGGAGCTGCTCTGGGTCCAGCCAACTTCAATGTGACACTGCAAGCATGAGACTATGTCCTGGGAAACTGGACTTTGAAGTACACAGCCCATCCCTACAGCATCAACACAGCCAGGGATCCTTCCCGTGTCTTCTCGTGACCATCTTAAACTATCCACAGTCCTTCCCAGGCAGAGGGGGCGTTGTGGGCCCAAGATGGACAGTTGGGGAAATCCAAAAGGAGAATGATTACTTGGAAAAGAGAGTCTTGCTGGCCCACCAGCTACAATTTTGGCCTTTGTATTTACAAGCTCCTAAAACTAGAAGGCAAGCCAATGGTGTGAACCCTACAGAAATCCCTCCTGAAAATAATGATATTGGTGATGATCACCTAAAGGCAGGAGAAAGCCTTTCATAGAATCACAGAATGGTAGGGATTGGTAAGGACCTTTAGAGATCATCCAGTCCAACTCCCCCTGCAGAAGCAAGACCCACCTAGATCAGGTCACACAGGAACATGGACAGGTGGGTCTTGAAGACCTCCAAGGAAGGAGCCGCCACACCCTCCCTGGGCAGCCTGGGCCAGGGCTCCCTCACTGAAAGACTGGAAGAGTTTTTCCTTATGTTTAAATGGAACTTTATATGTTCCAGCTTCATCCCATCACCCCTTGTCCTGTTGCTAGATACCACAGAAAAAAGGGATGCCCCAAACTCTTGACATTCTTTTGCTAGAGCCAGGATTGCCAATAAGGGATAATGTGAGACAAACCCTTGTCAAGCATTTTTCCGTCAACATTTTCTGCACTGGAAGCCTTTTACACTGAAGGTTTTCATAATTGCAGTGTACTCAGTGTTCAGATGAACATGGGAATTCATTTTGCTTTGGGGCTATGGCTGAGCTGGAGAAGAAATTGCCTTCAGATGGACACAGGAAGGGTACACATTGTCCTCCTCAGTTACCCCTCAGCTTCCAGGTCAGAATCAGGCAAGAACAATAAACAAGACCAAGCCCTAGTGCCTCTCCTGCCTGAATTCCCATGGCATGTGTTGCTCTCACGAGGTTCCTATCTCAGACCAGAGAGCTTCAGTGTGAGTTACAATAGCTTTAGTCAGTGCTTCTATTCTACCCCTGCACTGTTTGATCTTATCTGAGTGCAAGAACGATGATGGAAACATTTTTCTTGCAGAGGAGAAAACATCAGAGATGTTATGAAACGTGTTTCTGGCAGTTCCCTCACTCCACAGTGGGTGGAATGATTTAAAAACACACGAGCTTTCCCTCTCTTACCTGGCTCCTCTCTTCATGAGGATCCTAAACCTTGCTGGGAAGTGTCTGAGCTGGAAATGCCTGAGTCTCTCACAGACTCATGGCTCCTGCAAAATTGTCTCTGTGCTTGGGCCCATCTGTCAACAGGGCAAAACACGTCTGCCAGCTTTTCCCACGAGCACGGTGGAGTTCGCTTCTCGCTGCTTGGCCCCAACTTGTTTCAGGTGAGAATAAAAGCTGCACCAGCCCATGCTGTCTTTTTGATACATAGATGTGGGTTGATTATCAAGGAGCAATCACTTGGCCTCTGCTTCCTTGGCAGGGGATAAGGAAAGAGAAGGAGGAACACCCTGGAGAGGGCAATCAGCTCTGAAAGGATCTTTCTATCCATGAATTAGGTGCATCTCAGGGACGCGGGGTCAAGCAGAGACTGAGGCAACAGTTGCAATTAATCTCACAGAAAATCTTTATTCCTGGACTTTGTGAGGCCAGTGACACTGATACTTTAGTGGAAACAGCTTCATTTTTGAAGTATGGCAAGATCTGAATTTTCGCCAGCTCCATCCCCAGTTTCTGGCTGTCAGGGTGTTGGGGACAGCTGAGGTGGGTCCCTTCACCTTAATAGCTTTTAGATGCTACAGGTTGTTTAAACTGAACTTGGCAAGGAGGTAAGAGCTGCAGCAGTACTCATTCCAAGGAGTTTAATGAAAACAGGTAGGCAGAAAGAAAACAGAGAACATAATAATATCTCCATTGATGGAAGGACTGTTCCATGAACTCAGTCCTTACAAAGCACTAAAGCATCTAAATTAAAACGTGAGGTTTAAAAGCCTCACTGAAGCTCACAGACAGCTGCAAGTCCAGCCACAAGCCTCAAAACACCAGCAGATTGTTTAGCACAGTCTAGAGTAAAATGGGTATAGAAATAAATAAACCTTCCCTCTTAACCCACCTATCTTAGGATCTGCTGGAGGCTGAGATGGTCATACATTTTCATAGGGGCCTTTCACAATAACCTGAAGGCTTTGTGCTGCAGCTGCTCAGTCTTGCAGAAACATTGCTGGTGTGTTTGTGATGATAAACACAGTATTATTCAAATGTCTTTCTGTGATTTGCCTACCCATAAATAATAAGAGGCTGTTGTGCTTACACAATGATTCAATTTTAGAAGCAGAGAAGTAATGTTCAATATTGTGACTTCTGCCAGTGTGGGGAGATGAAGTCTCTGGTCTTCTTTTGGAGAGAATATATGAAAACCTGGTAGCAGCAGGTCTGGGAGAGTATGCTGAAGGAATTTATGGAGTTCTGAAGATGAAGCAAGATCATATTCCAGTGGAGGTTTTAACTCATATAAGACAAAAAGATTTGTAGGGCTTCAGCAGTTGCATGGGCAAGAAGAAAAACAGCTCAGAGTCCATGGCAGGAGAAGGAAGTTCTTCCAGATCTGGACACTGAAGCTGCTAATAGGCAATTATACAAAGAATCCCTGGAATTTAATGAAAAGCCTCATCTTTCCCATTGAACAGGAGAAAGTAGAACAACTCTTGTAAATCAAGTCCTTGGAGAAGTGCATAATTCTTACAGTCCTGGCATTTATTTCATCCTTTCTACCCCTGCTTACTCATCTCCTTTGTCCACTCAGTCCCCTCCTGAATGAAGTTGCTGGGAGAAGCAACCAGTATAACCATCAAATCCCCTCTTTGGGCAAGCCTGTCTGGAAAGGGTCATTACTGAGGATGTAGCCCCATCTACTGCCGTAAAGGGAAATGTCAGCTCTCCACCAGCATCTATCTTGGGCCCTTCTGCTGATGCAGTAAGCAAACTGAACTCGGTATAGAAATGACTCACCCTTTCCTCTTTTAAAAAGAATAAAGGAAAAGAAATGAAAACAATAAGGAGCGAATTATCATTTTTCAACATTCAGAACTCCAGTGAAAAAGTTTCTAGAAAAGTAGAAACTATCAATACACAAATATATTTTTGGTATTTGGATCTCCAATTCACCTTATAAAAAACCATTTTACTTGCTGTAATTGTTCTAAATTGAATAAAGTTCAGGAATATCTGGCCCAAGAAACTGTAGCTACACCTGACAGAAGAAATTTAAGATACATATTTTGGTCATGGTCAGTGGGACAGGTCAGCTTTCGCTGAGTTAGTTTGCACTTGCATTCTGTCACAGAAAAAGTAAGGGCTTAGTGTAAAACACTGCTTTGTTTCTCCTTGTAGCCAATATGGAGAAGATGACAACTCTAAAGGTCAATTTGTCGTCTTCTCTTGGATGCCTGTCTCAGAGTTTCATGGCTGTCTCTCTCTCCAAAGAGAGTGAGTGGAAGCAGGAGGAAGAAATATCCACAGATGGAAACAACACCTTTTCTTTTTAACTGTGATAGTGGAATGAACTCACGTGGGACAGTGGCATCAGAAATATGGGTTTGGCCTCTTCCTCTGAAATACAGAGTCTTTTGGACCTGAGTATAAGGAAAGAGCTCTTGGCTGAGACATACAGAGCTAGGTGGATCTGGAGAAGGGCAAAAATCACAGGCAATGGATTGCTGTGGCTCTTCTGATGGTCAGAGCATGCTGGATATAGATTGTCACAGTGTGAATCTTGCCAAGGAAGCCAGCTCCATTTCTGAAGGTCCCAAATCCCCTGTGGCATGCTCCTGATACCATGATGGTGCTCTATATCTTGGTACAAGTTCTCCATCACTTGAAGTCCTCCACAAAAGTATCAGTAGACATGGACTGGTGGCAGGACTTCCAGGCTGAAGCTCTTTGGTTTGGGGTTTGGTTTTGGTTGTCAAATCTGAGAAATGTTCTATTTTTTATCAAGGAATAATGAATATCAATGAAGTTATTAATGACACAAAGCCAGTGAGATGAAAAGAGTTTCCAACAGTCCATGAGAAAATTCTTGCTCCTGGATGTAAGACAGGGGATTTTGCTTTTAATACTAAAAAAGGCTCTTGGCTGGTCTAAAACAACTAGTTCATGTTTGTTAACCTGGCCTCTTATTTCCCAGTTCCCTTTTGGATGAGAAACAGTGTTGCTATACCCCAACAGTGTTTTCAGCTCACACTGGGAACAACTTCCAGGGAAGCTTTGAAAAGGGTTATGCAGAGATAGGACAATGAACACGTTTTTAAGAAGTCATTCAGAGGGTAAAAGACACCTAGAAAACACTAAAGACCTGCTCAAAAATCTAAGCTGTTGTCTTGTGTCCTCTAAAATACATGGAAAAAGGCAACCACAGATTTCAGCAACATTTGGGCTCCTAAGGGACACATATTGTGGTCCCATTTGGACTCGAAGGTCAATGGTAATACCTGTATTGATTACAACAAAAGCAGGAGCCAGTCTAATTTTGCAGAATCCAGGGACAGTGCATTGGTCACCAGAGACAATGACAGCCTTTCTATTGACTTCACCAGGCTCAGGGTACGGCTATGAAAGCTGGTCTTGTGTTGCACAGAAAGGGAAGGGCTTTGGGACTGCATAGCTCCAGGGATTAGTAATAAACAAAGAGCCTTTAACTTCTAGGTCACTGCTCCAAACCCCTGCCAAGCTGCTGGGGAGTGAATGCTGTTACTATTTGTACAGCAGCAGCTGATGAATGAATTTGACAGTTCTCGGTGTGGTCCTGGACAGAAATTGTCCATATCATTGCAGAGTCAGTCTTCTGTGCCTTCCTTTAAGAATCAAGGGGACTTGTGAGATAGATCACTTTGCTGCTGGCAGTATTCCCAGATGGTCCTGCTGACAGGGAGCATGGCAGCGCTTGACCTTTGAGGAGAGATGCCTCAACTCATTTGACTGGCCATTAATGGGGTTGGGACAACATATTCCTGCTTAGCATCTGACCCAAAGGTTTCAACTGGTGATGAAGCAGATTAAATGAGCAGCTGTAAGGATCTGAACTGGAGACCCCTCAGCTGTTTGCCTCCTATTTGCCTTTGCTTTTTGGCAACTGGAAGTACAAATGTTTGCTTTTTACACCTTTGTTTCACTGGTTTAGATCCCATCCAGGATTTGCCCTTGCTGGTATCATCTGATCTGTGGCACTAGTAGGTTCAGGAGATGGGACATGCGTTAGGGTAGAGGCATAACTGTCACAGCTTGGGATTAACACACAATGCCTTACCTGCAACACTGTTTCTTGGGGGTCCTACCCTTTAGCATCAGCTTTCTTGTTATGCCAGGACCTGACTCAAAATGCAATGATACGGGAGACTTCCAAACTTATAACAATACTCTCCATCTGTCTCTCACAATCTATGGTGATGCCAGCAAGTAACCCAGAAAAGCAGATGTCTCAGCCACCAGAAATTCTCAGACTTGGTGTGATCTGTACCTCAGCAGCTTTCCTTGGTCTGCTTTTTCCTTTCTGAAAGTTTAAGACTAGACAGGGTCAGCTGTGAAGGGCTCTTCTCACCACATCCCCATTCATAGAATATTTGTTTATTCTTAAATTATAGTATGCCACAGAAACAGGGAAAGAAAGGACGGTGTTTGTGTGACAGTGGAAAAGTATCAGGTAATTGCAAGCCCCCTTTCAGGAGGAGCAAGTCTCTCCAAACAAGTGACCATGAAGACAAACCAGCACAAGGAAGCAGATTGGCTGTTACCAAAAGTCAGGGTAACTGCAGGGAAGGTGTAGCTCAGTAAAGGTCTAAATAGGGATGAAGATTTAACCATAGTATTCAAGGTCCACCCACTGAATTGATGCACATCTGAGCCATACTGCAATTTTCTACTGCTTGTCTTATTCAGCTCCAACCACTCAGCTATTAACTTGACAGACTGTCAAACTGCAAACGATTCTCAGAGCAAAGGCAAAAAATATTGAAGCTTCCATGGCAGAACTGACTTTTAGTAACATGTATCTGTGCCTTGTAGGAGTGAATCTGGAGTGGAGACTTCTAGGAATGGCATCAAACCAGTTTGTGGGTTCTTAGAGGAGAAGGTTGGTTTGGTTCAGGTTGTTGTGCAAATACCATGAGCACCTTGCCGGTATTCCTTGTGTCACTTGGTAACTTGAGGCACCTCCATTGATCCAATGGCATGGCCACATGAGAAAATAGGTTTTGATGGAAAATCCCCCCCACCCCCCCATGAGAAAGTGTCAAAGCCACATCTCTGCAAGCCCCAGCCCCCAATCCTGCCACAGCAAAGCCTGTGTGAGGGTCAGAAAGATACAAATCTAAGTAATCTTGAAAGCATATTTGCCAAGAGACACCTGGGAGTCCTGGTTGATAATAAACTGAATGTGAGCCAGCAATGTGTCCTCATGGGCAAGAAGGCCAATGGCATCCTGGGATGAATCAAGATGAGTGTGGGTAGCGGGTCAAGGGAGGTTCTGCTCCACCTCTACTCTTGCCCTTGTGAGGCCTCATCTGGAGTCCCGTGTCCAGTTCTGGGCTCTCGAGCTTCAAGAGAGACAGGGAAGTGCTGGAGAGAGGCCAGTGCAGGGCTTCGAAGATGATCAGGGGACTGGAGCATCTCTCTGATGACCAAAGGCTGCAGGAACTGGGACTGTTTGTTCTGGAGAAGAGAAAGCTGAGGGGAGGACCCTCAGCATTATTTGTAAGTACCTAAAGGATGAACGTCATGAGGATGAGGCAACTTTTTTTTTCTGTGGTGGCCAGTGCTAGGACTAGGGGTAACAGATGTAAGCTGGAACACAAAAAGTTCCACTGAAACACAAGGAGAAACTCCTTTGGTGCTGAGGTGAAGGAGCCCTGGCCCAGGCTGCCCAGGGAGGGTGTGGAGGCTCCTTCCTTGGAAGGCTTCAAGACCCACCTGGATGTGTTTCTGTTTTAATCAGCAACGAACTTACATTGCCATGGATTCTGCAAGAAGTGGCTGGGTAGAAGGAAGAGTCTCTAAGGGTCTGTAAGAGCCCCTAATGAGGGGAAGGCAAAGTCAATGGGTGTAAAGAACTCCCATGCAAGGGCAAGGGACACCATTGTGTGGTTCATAAATGTCTCAGTCATCTTCCCACAGTGTTTAAACACAGAAGTCAGGTAAGGAAGGTTTTTGAATCTATGAGGAATTGGATTCCTGTATTTTCATGAACATTTGACATGTCCTTTTCCCAGTGAGTCTCACATAATCACACAACTCTGGGAGCAGTGAGTTGCCATCGGCTCCGTCTCCCTGGTAGCTCATGTCTCTTTTCCCTGTGCTCTTTTTGATGTTGTCTCAGCTTTGTCTGGTATTTTAGGTCTCATATACCTCAGGTATTAGTTTTTTCCTTAGAGAGGAACAAAGAGCTGGCCTGGGAATTTGCATTGCATCCCCAGTGGATTGAGAAGCCTTTCCCATCGCTGACTGTGGTGGGAACACTGCAGACACAGCAGATCTGAGTTTGGTTACAGTATAATCCCAGACTGTGCATTTTTTTGTTGCTAGTTTTTGCTCTGCTTGTATTTCATTTACCATCTGGCACTTTCTGCCTGGACTAATGAGGATTTTGTTGGGCATCATGACATTAACCCAGCTCATTTAGGCAAGGGATAGTAGGCATCATCTCCTATAGAGACTCATCACAGAACATAACTGTGGTGTTACTCCCTGAGGAATTGTCTCCCTTGGATGAGAGTTAAAATAAGTCCTTAAGAAGCTTCACCAACAGAGGATGCAAAGTGGGCTTGTTTCAAACACTTAAAGAAGTTGACACAGAGTAAAGGTAGGCACAAAGCTGGCTATCGATGGATGACAGCACCATCTTGTGTTCACTTCTAGAGAAGAAACGGAGACTGTTTTCATCACTGCTACATGTTCTCTCTCTTTGGCATCTTTCCTAAGGAAAATAATAACTATTGGCAAACCCTGGGTCAACCCAAGGCAGAGACATAAACTGGGCTGGGCTCCAAGGCTCCATCACACCCAGGGTCTCCAGACAGCACTTTAGCATTGATTGCTTATCATAATTGATTAAAGGTATGTGCCACTTGTATCCTGGGAGGTGCTTCAGTTTCATCATCATTCCTATCATGTGTGCTCCTGCAAGTCACTGGAACTGCCCTTTAAAACCAGACATCTGAGAATTTTTCCCACCCTGGAGAATTCAATGGAGGGAAACTTTACATTATCTAGCCTGATGGGCAGTATCTGGGCTTGATTATCACACATTATTAAATCCAAGCAACAATTCCCTCTCAGAAACAGCTCTTGGAACAATTAATGACAATTTCAGCCTGTTTCAAGATACACTTTGTACAGAACAGCTTTTACTCCAGGTTATTGATATGGTTCAGTGAGATTAGTTAATGAGTCCTATTATTTCACATTCACGTATTTGAATAGATCTCTCAAGTCTCTTCCCTCAACTTTGTAACCTCTCTATATCTCCTGTCTCCACATTTCCCACAGGTAAGATCAAGTCTTACTGATAGTGCAGAGTAGCACTAAGACACTTGAGTTTTGATGTACCAAATGATGTTGCTGGCATGTCTGTATGATGATGGAGGGCTGACAGAGAAAGTGAGGGACTGAGATGTGCAGGAAACAGAACACAAGGAGGGAGTGGAGGGCAAGTACCTCTTTGGGGGGTGAGATTTTACCTACCTGGTCAAAGAGGTTCTCAGTGTCACCTAAGAGTTTTGATCACCAGGCTGTCAGAGAAAAGGATTTAATGGAAAATAGTGATAGGAAAGATGGATTCACTTTAATCCCAGAGAAAGAGTGTATAATTTGTGTGCCTGGGAAAAAAATCTACAGGAGTGCAGATTTTTGACCTAGATCTCGTTAAACCAGGTGACATTCGAGCAGACTTGCTGCTGGTTACAAATGATGTCTGTATGTATGTCATAACTATTGAAAACTGCAAGATTAGAGACCATGGTTTTGAAATAGTGATAAGACTGACCATTTTGTTTGTTATGTGATCTGTGCTGAGGCATGACAAGGAGTTCCCACTGTGGACCAGTTCTCCTTGGATGTACCTACACCAGTACAGATGTTCACTTCATGTATACCCATGCAGATAAAAACTGGTCAAGGTGCTGGGAACATTGTTGGCCTCTGTCCACATTTGTGAAATGTTAAAAACTCTTTGGCACAAATTTAGCCTATTTCTACTGAGAGTCAGCCCCAAACCATTCCTACACTCAGCAATTAGTGCAGCCCAGGGACTGTTCCCAGCTGGCAGATTGCTCACAGCCTTGCTTTGGTGGCTGGCAGGTCAGTAGCACAGAGCCAAACCACAACACACAAGGTGGTCTCAGCACATGGGAGCATCTCCTGGCATACTTAGATAATTAGTGTTGTGTGTTTTTTACCCTAGTGCAGTGCAAAGATGGGAAGTTTTATAATTCAGATTGAAAACATGAGAGTAGAGGTTGATGTAGGAAGCAAGGAACAAACACAGCAATCCTGGTTTGGAACTGACCTTGCCTCCATCCTCATTTCTTTGCATCATTTCAGGCTTTTTAACCTGTTTCATTCTTTGTCCAGAAATCTTACCCTTTGAGAAACCTGTGGTGAATTAATCCATTTTCCTCATCAACCCTTGCAGGTGAAATCTGATTTTACCACCACATCTGCAGTCAGTTTTGCTTGTTTCCCCTGGGCAGTTTAACTTTGCCCACAGGCAGCTGGCACGGCAGGATGGTGCTGGGAAACCCTGCTCACACCTCTCCAGAGTACATTTGGCACTGGGCTGGAGTGACTCTCAATTGTTTATAACTTCAGGATAGGACAGGTTGCAATTACCTAGCTTTAAAAAAAAAAAGCTAAGAAGAAATCTCTCTGATGGTTTTGCTTTAGCTGAGTTTTTTCCCCAACCTAAGATTGTTTCTTTGCTGAAGAGCTATCATCAAATTCCCAGGCCAGAGTTAACAACAACTGTTACTGGATGGGTTTGGGCTTAACGAAGGAATCCAGGGGTGGAGACTGAGGCTGAACAGATATATCTATGGAGACAATCTATCAATCTATGGCAAGGAGACAAGTTCCATTTCTGAAGGTGTTTGATGCCATGGAGGCCTCAGGGAGAGAGATAAAGGAGTTTGGAGAGATATTGTAATTGAGGTTAGGTGAAGGGGGGAAGGATGAGCAGAAAGGGGGTTAGCTGCTGGAAGAAAAGGGTACATCCAAACACCTAGTGCTGGTAAAGGCTGGGACCCTTCTTAGGGCAATAAAACTTAAAGATTTTTCTTCCAGCCTGACCAGTGTTCTCCATTTATCGTGAGTCTTACCACTTGCTTCTGCTGAAGCCAGGCTTTCCTAGTCATTTTAACACTTCAGGACAGTGATGACAGCCTTTTTCTGTGCTAGGATCTTTGATGTCCTGCTCACCTGTGATATTAGGAGTTAGGGAAAAGGAAGAAGATCCAGTGTTTTATGCTCCAGGAGTGTGTGGTGTTATTCAGCTCTTGCACAGGCAGCACAGAGGAGGTCTGGGGAGGGAAAAAAGTCAATTATGGCCCTCCTGTATGAAAGTGCATTGACATATCCTAGTTCAATGAGGCATTAGCATCCTGTTCTCTTGCCCTGAACAAGAGTGGCAGCTCACTCTCCCTCCCTCTGAACTCAGAAGAGACCTGGGAGGATGCAGGATTCCCACAGTAAAGGACTGAAGTGCAACCACCCTCGCTCATCCAGCTTCAGGCTTCTCTGCAGTGAATGGTATTATGGTGATAATTAGTGGTATGGCCTCTCAGCAGCAGGAAATTAACTGTGATTGCCAGATCATTTTATTTAAACCAACAAATGCATGTCAAATGGAGATGACTGACGTGGATGGATGTAACAGCACTCAGGAATCATGGTTCCAGACACAAAAATACCCCAGATTTACTCCATCATGGCAATTACTGTGGATATTCACTCTAATTTCAAGACACAGTTGATACTCTTTTTTTGCAGTTACCTTCCATGGGTATTTTAGCAAATGAGCTTGCTGGCAGGAAATTCTACTCAAACAGCTAATTAAAGCAACTCACCAGGAAAGTAGCTTTCAAATTTGCAAGCACCAAATAAAGCAGGCTGGAAACGTGCTCTAAATGTAGCAATCACCCAGGTACATGGGTGACATGGAAATGGTACCATGGAAAATGCTGTGACCTACATCAATTGGGCTCTCAGTCTCCCAAGAAGGGCCAGCTAGCAATCACAAATCATCAAGCTCTGTCACTCCAAGCAAAGAAAAAAAAAAAATCCCCTTATCTTCAGTTTTCTCAGAAAAAAAAAGCTTTGCTGCAAAGCTTAACCAAAAGGTCATGAACTTTGAGCTGCTTCCAGCCAAATAACATCAGATCACAACTCGGGGGACCTACACCTCCAGTCAGCCAGAGTTTGTGACAGCTGGAAAGTGCTGCTTGTGGAAGATGCAAATGATTCAAGGGAACGAGGAGGTAACTGACCGTCAGCTGGGATTCAAGTTTGAAGAAAAATCCCCATCTGCTGATTCCAAGAACAGAGGAAAACAGGAGAAGCCATTTGAGATGATTATTGATCTGTGCTGGAATGATTTGGTAAGGACCAGCTTCTTTCAGAAAAGCTCTCCTCTTCCCCCTTTAGTGTTCTAGGAACCTTTGAGGCTCTCTTTGGCCAAAAACAGAGAGATACAGCAACACAAATTTGCTTATTGACTTGACAGCCCATCTTTCCCACCTGTCCAGTTGGTTGCTGCAAAGTACAACTTGCAAGAGCTGAGCTCTTATTGCCCTTATCATAAGTAAGTCATAGCTATGTTCATCCATGCTAAGGAATTAAGCAGCAAAAGACCTTCCTGGGCACTGGACTGCAATGGTTCAGTTACTAGAATGATTGTTTTAAGGAAGTATTTTAAACTCTTGCTGGCTGGCGTTCTTCCAGACAACTTCCAACACTTAAAACTCAGCGTGGGCCAACGGGCAATTAAAAAGGCAGTTCTAATGGAACCTGACTTGAGGGTAAATGGTTTGAGCTTCATGGAGATAGCCAGATTGTTGTATGAGAACTCAGGACCAAAGGAAGGGCCCTGCCCATGGTGATTTTCCTTGTAGAAACTCTTTTCCTTCTGTCTATTAATTTGGTTTTAAATAGGCCAAGAAGTTGAATGAAGATAAAAGGAGAGGAGAAATCAGAGAACAGGACTGGAAGCCTTATTTAGCTAGAATAGAAGGGAAACAAAGACTAAAATCCTACCTTTGATTAAATTGGTTTCATTATGGCATCTGGAGTACTCATTTTGTGGGCACTTTGCATCTCATGAAGTCTGCTAAACAATTCTGCAAAAGCATCTTGTTGAATCTAAGCAGTCCCTAACTCTGGGCTACATCCTGACTTCACTCTAGGGGCCTTAAACTTTAATTACTGCTTTTCTCTTGTCTGTACAGGATGGCAGAGTCTGTCAGACTTATGTTTTAGATGTCCTTAATCATTTATCAATGCTTTCACACTGGAAGTTTAGTGAGCACTTTAAGAGAGTTAGATCACAATATTTGAGTTTAGAAGAGAGATGATGATTCAGGTGATTGAAGTTAGGCTTGGGATCAGGGTGCTGTCCTGAACTGAAGTCATAGTTCCTGCAAGCCATCTTGGCTTTAAGTCTAGCTGGGATTGTTCTATTCTCTGTGCCTTGCATGAGAGCTGCTATGGGTTGTGCTAGAAGGAGAGATTGAAAGCAATAACTTGTCAAAGCTTTGTCTCTCAGGTTTATAGTGACAGAGGAGAAAAACAGTTCTTATAATAAACAGAAAATGGGAGAAAAAAAAGAGACTCCCTTCCTCTTATGAGTCAGAGAGCAACAGCCTTGAGGGAAGTGATGTGATTTGTTTCCCTGGGGAAGTGTGACAGGAGCATGAAGGTAACACATTGAGTTAAAACATGCCTTTTTATGTCAGAGCATCCCTTGAACCACCTGGATGTGCTGGACTTGGCTTGTCTCCTCACATCATTTTAAGCACACGTATTGCCTTCTCATCAAAGTAGTCTATCTGGACATCCCAACCTTATGTGGTCATTGTACAACCACATCAGTGACCAGGGAGCTCATTCTTCTCCAAATAGATGGTTTTGTCAAACCCTCTGAGATCTCTGAGTTGCAATCACAATGGTGTTACACTGAAATTAGTCTAATTTATCATCATGGGCAAAGGTTCCCCACTGTGCCTGTCTTGGACACCTCTCTTTCCTCTGTCAGGAAGGCACTGGCACAGCAATGTTGTCAGAAGATTACAGTAGATGAGTATTGCTGGATCTGTCATTTCCTATGCAAAGAGATTAAGGAGATTGTAGCTATTTAAAGCCAGTACATTAACACCAGATATGGTTGAGATTGGATTACTGTCACAGAATCACAAAGTCACAGAATCTCAAGGGCTGGAAGGGACCTTGAAAGATCATCTAGTCCATCCCCCCTGTCAGAGCAGGACCACCTAGAGTAGGTCACACAGGAACTCATCCAGGTCCTTGAAGGCTTTCTCTGAAATTGTGCTGGAAATGGATTGATTATGAGCCAACTCTGCCTTGGAGAATCTTCTTTCATGCCATTGTTTAGTCCTGAATGTGTCTGTTCTTCTTTTTGAATCTGACTCAATTATATATGCAGGTGATCTAGTTGCAATGTGCTTTTGTGTTTTTCTGTTTCAGAGAAAAAGTGTCTCTGTACTATTAAAAAAAAAACCAGCAAATCTCCTGCCATTGTGATGTGAAAAAGTATTTGTAGTTACAAGGAAGAGGGGTTCTAAGAAGAGAGGATATTTCTCTGGCACACAAGAATGAGAAAGTACGTAAGTTGTTATCTGCAAGACCAGACTTCAGAGCTGCAGGAACCTTCCCTTAAGCAAATCTCTGCAATTTCAGATTGTTTCGTAGTTGTTCTGATTTCATTCTGTTCTCAACCTAAGGAAAACAACTTAAAATGTGTAGACAAAAGTACACCTGTACTGTGTCTCAGCCCAACAGAACACTACAGGGAAGTTTAGAGTAGACATGAGTCTTGGATGTAGGTTTACCCCTGGGCTCAGGCAAAGCTGAAAATGAAAGCAAGGTTTTACTAGCTGAACACTAGGAATTCATTCTGTGAGGATGTAGTAGGTAGTTGCTCCAATAAGTTGTTTTCTTTAACCAGAAGAGTTATTACTTCAAATTATTGGCCAAACAGGGATGGAAGTGAAGTACGTTACAGACCCGGAACCAGGGGATGAAGGGAATATTTGCAGCAAGACCACCATCCACTCAGGCTAATACACTGTAAACAAAAGTGGGTACTGTAAAAAATATCAGACTACAAAGGTAAACAATGAGAAGGTTGCACAAAACACTCCTTAAATAACTGTGACTGACAAATGAGCTGGTGACAGAGTCTGTGCACAGACAATTCTTGAACAGAAGATGCTGTGGCTTTTTCCTTCTCCGGCATTTTGGCTTTTTATCTGTTTACAGAGCTCCAATGACCACGTGCTGGACATACAGCTTTGGAGCTGCGGTCCTCAAATATATTAGTTACCATGGACATCGTTTTTTAGCTATGGTAGCTAGCAACAGGACAAAGGGTAATGGGATGAAGATGGAACACAAAAAGATCCACTTGAATATAAGAAAAAGCTATTTTACTTTGAGGGTGATGGAGCAGTGAAACAGGCTGCCCAGGTGTCCCACCTGGACATGTTCCTGTGTGACCTGATCTAGGTGAACTTGCTTCTGCAGAGGGATTGGACTGGATGATCTCTGGAGGTCCCTTCCACCCCTACCAGTCTATGATACTATGTGGGGAAAAGTGAAAACCACTATTTCTTCAGATCCAATTAAGTCCAGAGAGTCCAAGACTCTTTTGAGTTTTGTTGGATGTACAGATATAGAGAGACTACATTTGTGCAAGAGAGCTTAGGGTAATCACATTTTGTCATATCATTTCAGGTGTCTAAGGTGCAGCTGCATCAAAACGGAAGTAAGCATCTCAATATCCTGAAAAAACTAGGCAAGGAGTTACACTGATGGCTAAATTTTACCTAATTCCGTGAAACTTGTCTCTCTGGATAGCTTTTCTGAAGACTTTGAAACACTGCTATGAAACACATGCACTGAGGACGACTGTAAGCTAATTCTGGCTTGAGTGACTTCCACCCTGTTTCTACCTGGGGGCCTGGGTGTCCAGAGGATATAGTGATGAGTTTTGTGGGTCGTAAGCTCTTCCATTGTCTAAGCACTGCTGGAAACACAACTGCAACAAGTCAGTCATGCACAGGGAAGGCAAAAGACACATGAGAAAGGACACAATTCACAAGAAGTCAGATAGAAATTTGAGCCCTGAAGTACATTTCCTCAGTTGGGTTAAATTCTGGTCATCCTCTTTTGTGCATCCATAAGGTGCCTGTCGTGTTGCTTTTCCATCACTGTACATGCTTTTTGTTATAGTCTTTGATTTTTTCCCACATCTTCAGAATTCGTTTACAGACATCCACATCTAATGAGATTAAAAGAAAACACTGAATAATTCATTTGATGGGGTAATTGAACTGCAGTGACCTCTTTGTTAATAAAAGTGCCCCTTTCCTCTGTGCAAACACTTTAGCCTTTGCAAAGCAGGGAATTCACTGCATCTATTGAATTCACAAGTGGCTTTTTTTGTTGTTGTTGTTTCTGTTTGTTTTGTTTTAAATAACTGCCTAATAGCTAGAACCAGCATTGTGTTCCTCCTGCTGACTCACTGATTTCCAAAAGCCCTGCAATGAGTGTGACATCTTTGAACACCACAGAATATACTGTTTCCTTTCAACTGGACATAATCTGCAATGATTCAACTCACTGCAAAAGAACCATGTGGGTAGGAATATCCCATCTGAGTACGTCAGTCTCCATACCCCCAGCCTCTGTACCTTGCACCTGATGTACTGTGCCATTCAAATATGACTTACAACAGCAATTCCTGAAAAGACTTTGCCTTTGTTTCAAATAGTCATGTAATGAAAGTGGAATTTGGCTGAGGCAAAACAGTCCATGCTCATTAAAGTGAGTGATCCCAATTGTTAGCCCTACTAGGATATGAAGTGTATTGACACTAACTGTGAAGGATACAGGGTATCTTGTATAAGGTAACATATCTTTTAGTGTTAGGAAAGAGTGTGAGGTAAAAAAAATCCATACACTAAAAAGTCCTTAAATCATCGCCAGGTAAAAAGCATCTAAATCTTCCCTTACCTAAAGGAGAGGCTGACAAAAAACCTCTAGAGGGACTTTTTTTACAAGTGTATGTGGTAATAGGATGAGGAGTAATGGCCTCAAACTTAAAGAAGGGAGATTTAGATATTAGGAAGGTGCTGTTCTCTGACACAGGTTGTCCAGTGAATCTGTGGCTGCCCCATCCCTGGCAGTGTTTGAAGTCAAATTGGATGGGGCTTGGAGCACTGTGGCCTAGTGGAAGGTCTCCCTGCTCATGGCAGAAAGGTTGGAATGAGACAATCTTTAAGGACTCTTCCAACCCAAAACGTTCTGTGATTCTATGATTCTGCAAGGATGAGAATTGAGAAACAGTGGAGAGCAAGTCTATGATGCTGCCATTTGCTGCCTAATTCAGGACAAGCCTCTTGATTATAGTCATAGCTTCCTTGTCTGGAAAATGAGGACGTCACCTGGAGTCCTGTGTCCAGTTCAGGGCTTGCCAGCTCAAGAGGGACAGAGAACTTCTGGAGAGAGGCCAGTGCAGGGCCACCAAGATGATCAGGGGACTGGAGCATCTTCCTTATGAGGAAAGGCTGTGGGACCTGGGGCTGTTTAGTCTGGAGAAGAGGAGATTGAGTTCAGGGGGATCTCATTCCTAGTTACAAATACCTAAATGGTGGGTGTCAGGAGGTTGGAGTATCCCTTTTTTCTGTTGTACCCAGTGACAGGACAAGGAGTAATGGGATGAAGCTGGAACACAAAAAGTTGCATTGAAACATAAGGAAAAACTATTTTATTGTTTCAGTGAGGGAGCCCTGGCCCAGGCTGCCCAGGGAGGGTGTGGAGGCTCCTTCCTTGGAGGTCTTCAAGACCTACCTGGACACGTTCCTATGCCACCTGATCTAGGTGAAACTGCTTCTGCAGGGGGATTGGACTGGATGATCTCTAAAGATCATCCAACCCTGCCATTCTATGATTCTATGACAGTATCATGTCACATTTTGTGCACTTAGACCAAGCTCCTCGGGAAGGGGGGAATTTTTCGTCTGTGCATCTAAAGAGTTGAACACCAGAGGGCTTTTCTTCTGGGTGAGATTCCTACATAGTGATACAAAATAAATAATCTGTGAGCGTTCTTGTGTTTATATGCAAACCCTTTTTATTTGCTTTTTTGAGACTGTTTACTTGTAAGAATGTCTGCAGAAAGTGAAGTTGTCAGGAGAATTGGTGAGAATAAATATTCATGAGAATACTCTCCTGCAAATGCTTTTGTGGCCATCTGTAACAGCTTTATTTTTTTTTATTCAAACAGTGCTGAGCTTTTTGCAGATAATTTGCCAACAAAACAGAAAGGAAAAGGTTTTTTTTTTCCCCTCTCTTAACAGCTGATGCTGTAGTGGCACAGTCATCATCATTGGTGTGTGATTTAATATCCAACCTGTAGCACAAAGAGACAAAAGTGTGTTTACATCAACTATTTTGAATAAAGAACAAATTAGTTTGTGAATAATTAAGACATACATACAACATATTCCCAACTTACCAAATACCTTGTTTACAGCAGCAATTCCCTTTTATGTTGGTGTTGTTATATAACATCCTTCTACTCCAAAGGAAAATTCTTCATTGTGGGAATTCCTCTCTTTTTTAACACAAATCAGGAGGAACATGACTTAACTTTTCCTTTGTTGATCTTTTCATTTAGATGTCTGTGTCTTTCATCACTCTATTAGCAGAGCACGTCCAAAGAGTTATGGCTCTATACTTACAACAGCTTATCAAAGAAGATTTGTCATCTCTGTTTTACAGGAAGGGAAATAGTGTAGAGGGAATATTCATCTTTTGTTAAGATCACTCCAGGAATCTCTTGCAAATCTGGGAAATGGAATTTTACCCAAATCTATCCAATATTATCATTATCACAAAACCATGTTTCTTTCCTGTTGGTTGTTCTATTTCTTCTTTATGCTTTGGAGCTGAAAGGGAGGAGAAATGGTGAGCACCATTCTCCTCAGAGTTTTTTCTGATGTGAAGGCTTCTCACCATAGTTGGAGATGTTCGTGCATCATGAGGGCACAATCTGACCCAGTTATGAGATTTTTCATGTTTTTTTGTCTCCTAGAAGGAGGGGAGGAAGTGTTCCAGGTGCCAGAGCAGAGGTTCTCCTGCAGCTCATGGTGCAGCCCATGATGAGGCTCTGCCCCTGCAGCCATTGAGGCCACAGAGGAGCAGAGATCCACTTGCAACCTGGAGAGGACTTGACACCAGAGAAAGTCAATGCCCAAAGGAGCCTGTGACTGTGGACAGCCTGCACTGGAACAAGTTCCTGGAAAACCTGTGAACCAGTGGAGAGAGGAACCCACACTGGAGCAGGTTTGCTGCCAGGACTTGTGACCCCATGAGGGACCCAGACTGGAGCAGTCTGTTGAAAGACTGCATCCCGTGGATGAGACCTATGTAGGGGCAATTAATGACAAGCTGCAGCCCATGGAAGGACCCATGTTGGAGAAGCTCCTGGAGGACTGTCTCCTGTGGGAAGGACCCCACAGTGTAGCAGTGGGATGTGTGAGGAGGCCTCCCCCTGAGAAGCAGCAGCAGCAAAGTCCATCTGTGGTGAACTGACCGTAGCCACCATCCCACCCCCCTGTAGGGAAGGAGGGAGAGAAACCTGGAAAGAAGGGAGGGGTGAAGGGAGGTGTTTTAAGATTCAGTTTTTATTTCTCATTTCCCTGCTATGCTTTCATTGTTAATAAATCAAACCCTTTCTCCCCAAGCTGAGTCTGTTTTGCCTGTGATAGCAATTGCTGAGGGATCTCCCTGTCCTCATCTCGACTCATGAGCCTCTTGTTATATTTCTCTCTCCCTTGTCCAGTTCAGGAGGGTGAGTGTTAGAATAGCTTTGGTGGGTACCTAGCACCCTATCAGGCTAAACCATCACAGGGAGCCCCATCAGTTTGAATCCCTGCTCCGTTGAGGCAGCTGGGGAGATGAAAGCAGTATGATCCCAGAGTATTTCCTTCTGCAGCAGCTGTGATGAACACTTGAGGGAAGCAATGTCCTTCTGGAGGAGGCATCTCCAGCATTTCAGGGGAAAGGGCCAGCCCTGCCATCAGTGTGGGTGCAGAGGTGTCTATCAGTGTGTGCCTGCCCGAGTGTCCTGTGAACATGGCCGTGCTGCTGAACTCTCTCTTGGTTGTTGGCTGAGCTGGAGCTAAAATAGATTAACATGAAAACAACAGGGAACTGGTCCCCAGGAAAACCTTTTCCTGTTCCCAAGCCTGAATTCATTATCATTTTCACCACTTCTCATGGACTGACTCGGTCTCTGCTGCAGACTTTGTCCTGATTGTGCTTGACTGGCATAGACGTAAATCAGGAAAGCATTGCATTTACACCAGTGGTGATAGCAACCTGAGCTTAAAATGATTTGTCTTTCTCCAAATTTCTTCTCTGTTGCTTAACCTGAAAATCTGAGTCTGTCTTTCTACCCCACATGAACATTCAGATTCATGACCATTTGGACTGACCAGGTACTGTGAGGATGGAGGGTTGGTGGATGGAGGGACAGATGGATTTTGATCGATGCTCTCAGTTCAGAAGGACTTTATACATATTAAACTTGAATCAAAATCAGCAAGGATATGCTTTATCCATGGTTTTCTACCATGCCCTGCCTTAGACCCCAGTTTGAATGTCACAGAGTAAGTTTGGGCTCAGACTTTGAATTTATGGTTAAAAATAAATCTTCCTCTCTACTCCAAACAAAACTGGTTTCCACTCTGCAACCCTTGTCGTCCTGCTCTCTCTTCCTCATCATTTCTCTTTTCCCTTTCACACATCAGCTGCAAACATCTCATTTGGCTGGGATGTTGAAAGCAGACTCATCTCTAGTAGTTCCAGACTGTTAATTCAATCAGCTCTTACATCAGCACTAACATAAGTGAAAAAGGCTCTTGAATTTCATCACCTTGTTAAAAATCTCAGATAGAGTTCTGAAAGGGTTGTTTGATTTGCTTCACTAGGTTTTATAAAGGTTTGTACACAGCATTTAAACTATTACTATTTACTTTTAACAAGCTATTTTTGTCCTACTTTCAACTGCATAATCAATACTGCTCCTCCATCTGTTCAGAGATCCTGACATCAGCACATTTCAATTCTCTGCTGACTAGTAAAAAGGAGGGAATAATTTAAACACAGTGAGTGAATAAGAGGAAAGAAAAGCCCAAGAGAGATTGATATGAATTAAGTCTCCATGTCCAAAGATGGCCAGACATCCAGGAACCATGGATCCAGGTCCTAAACTTACTGAGGGTGTTGTTGAGGACATTGAAAGATGATGCTGTGCTTGGGAGTAGATTGAACTGACTGTTAACCCTGGCAAGAAAAATGTTTTGATAGTCATTAGAACTGCTGAAGGAGTTTTCTTTCAACTTCTGGAGGTGTTTTGACTTTGTCCTGGAGCAGACCAAGGGTCTTCCAGCTTCTCTGCTGTATGGATGGCACAAGGTAACTTCTGAAATTGTTTTGGCCAGATTAAATAATCCCT
Source organism: Urocolius indicus (assembly GCA_013401255.1). Taxonomy (NCBI): domain Eukaryota; kingdom Metazoa; phylum Chordata; class Aves; order Coliiformes; family Coliidae; genus Urocolius; species Urocolius indicus. The sequence continues at coordinate 105,432 of WBNH01006067.1, forward strand.
CTGTACAATGAAAGGTGAGAGGAGGATGAACACCTGTGTGTGCAGAGGGATGCAGAGGCACAGGTGATACAAAGGGACGAGGTCTCAGTCCATTGCTGCCCTGCCATTGTCAAGGCCTCAGGAGATACCCAAAACTATGGGACTAAAGGGTTCTGCCTTAATTTACAGTGGTGTCAATCTGGAATAACACCACTGAAGTTTTTGGATGAAATAATTTCAGGGTGGTCTGATTTCTCCCATTCAGGGATTGCTGGCCTAGGAAGTGAAGGATTGGAGTAATATCTTCAGCCTGTTAGCATTATCACCAGAAACAAAGCCAGAGATAACACAGAGATCACAGCAGCTGAGTTTACTTCACAGCATTTTAGGTGCTTACTATCTAGCTAATAAATACTTAGCAGTCAAGGCAGGGGCTTAGGTAGTCCACAGGGACTGTAAAGTCCATGAAGCTATGCTGTTGCCTCTGCAGCTTACAGTTTAATTAGCGGAGGTCATGATCTTTTTGTTCTGATCTCATTTGGAAAGGCACTCACCTCTACTAGCCTGAAGTGACTCGACTTCAGGCTCCTACATGGGACACAGCTCTCCTGGTCCTGTGCTAGTCAATGGAGACCTCACCATGAAGTATTGCAGGTATCTGCTTAGAGGTGAATTGTCTTGGGTTGTAAGTTTCTTAAATAGTAATAATTAGTCCTTGGTGACTGTAGATGAAGCTAGGGTTGTGCTTACTCAGGTAAAAACGTTTATACTGCTATACATCTATATTTTAGTACGCATGTAAGTCACAGATCTGATTTCTGGGACACTTTTAAGTCATCTGGACTGCAAGTGTGTCACAGGCACAGAGAGTATTGCTTAAGTCTTGCTGTTTGAAAAGTTTTTAGCATGTGTTAGTCCTACTGGCATCAGGAGAGTGTTTCATTCAATTTGTCTGTTGGTTAAGCAAGGTTTGCACTGCTTGCAGTGCTACACTCAGGAAAACACTTTCCAGACTGCTCTTCCACTGTTCTGTTTTAGTGTTTGGACACGATCACTCTGTAGTAGCCAGCCTCAACTGAAGTACAAGATTAACCCAAAATTTGTCATCAAAGGAATAAAAGGATGTTTGAGTCTGATTCCCTGGTGTAAATTGGACATAATAATAGGGACACTAGAGTTATGCCTGTGGTAAAACATGGTAGGAAACTGTCTCCGTCTGAATGCTTAGTTATTTCTTCCAAAACTGAGGAGTTTCACCACTATTTGGTGTCAGTGTTTGGTTGAGTACTGATGGCAAGGAAGAAATGTCTATTTCAAAGTACTACATCATAGTGATCAGGATTTACTGTTCCTTTATACCAAGAACAAATGTATCTTTTCTCTTGCAGTGATCCTATGCAGCACCAGCCTATATCTTGAACTTTCCTAGTCATGTTCTCAGCTACATCTAGATTCAACTCTTTGGCAGACTTTGGGTGTACCAGGTAGCCTTATTGTCCTGTATACTTCTATGCAGATCATAAAGTCATAGAATAGTTTTGTTCAGACCTTTAAGATCAAGCCCAACCACTCCCCTCGCACTGCCAAGCCCACCACTAACCCATGTCCCTCAGCACCTCAGCTCCACAGCTTTGCACTATATCCAGGGATGGGGACTCCCTCATCTCCCTGGGCAGCCTGGGACAGGGGCTGACAACCTTCTCAAGGAAAAAGTTCTTCCCTATCTCCAATTGAAACCTCCCCTGGTGCAGCTTGAGGCCATTTCCTCTTGTCCTATCACTTGTTACTTGGGAGCAGAGACTAATGCTCACCTCACTACAACCTCCCATCAGGGAGTTAAAGAACCACATTGCAGTTCTTAAGAAGTCCATGGAAGACAATTTGTTATATGGGAAGTGCTTTAAGGTGGTTCTTGCTGCTAAAATTAGTGGCTTCAGCTGATGCAACTGTCTCCTTTTAGTGTTTAGTCCACATAAGTGTGTGAAAGTGTTGGTGCTTTTCAGACAAGGGAGGGTGTGGAGGCTCCTTCCTTGAAGGTCTTCAAGACCCACCTGGACATGTTCCTGTGTGACCTGATCTAGGTGGGACCTGCTTGAGCAGGGGGGTTGGACTGGATAATCTCTAAAGATCCCTTCCAACCCCACCATTCTATGATTCCATGGCATTTAAATCTTAAGGCAAAGGCTCATTTTAGTGGTTTCAGGCCTTGCTTTTGGCATAAAGATGGCTGTTTTTTTCAACCAAACCTGCTGTTGTCTTTTGCGGAGACTTCCTATTTATTCCTGTCACCTGACCTCCTGAAGAACTAAAATGCATTATGAAGTTTCCACATCACCTTTTCCAAGAAAGGTCCCTTTGTGTCACTGTTTACTCCTACCTCACCATCTCAGAAATGCCACTGTGGTTTGGGATTTATTCTCCTTATGATAACAGCTTGCTCCACTTCCCCCATTTTGTCAAGGCTTTTTTTCCCCTCTTTGTCATGCCTGGTATGACCAGAACTGAGTTGATTTGCTGGGTGCATTATTGTTGCTTTTGAATGAGGGTTGCTATTTTGTCCTTTTTTTTTTACCTCCATTACTTTGGACCCACGACATTTTGGAGGGGAAGCAGGGAGGAGGCAACAAGAGCTTCTATCTTGAAGAATTTCATGTTGGTGGGAAATATCAATGATTTAAAATAAATATACTCTCTGAGATATCACATTACCCTGCTGAGCTCATGTACAGCAGAGAGAAAATGGCTTTTTTAGAACTGATTTTTCTTTCCCACCAGCTCAATGAAATATCCAAGCACACAATTTAAAGCAACTGTTAGGGGAAAAAAAAAAAGGTTACACATGATGCTATCAGCAAAAAAGAGCTGAAAATTAAATGGAAATGATTACTGGAGAACTCATTTCCTTTGCTACTGGGAGCCTAACAACAATAATAAAGAAGAATTTAGAAGTGAAAGCTGAGATTCTTCCTCTGATGTCTGAATGTTTTCGGTTTATGTTACTTTAAAAGAAAGGACCACAGCATAAATGAAATGTGATGCTTAATTTTTATTTTTCTCTCCACTCAAACAGCATGTTTTCATCTAGGTGATTATTAAAATAATGATTCACCTCTTCAGCTGCTCTGTGCTGGCAGGATTATGTTTTGTCAGCAGAACAGCATGGGTTGAGTGATAGCTGCGTCCCAGACTGACAGAATCCAGTTGCCTCTTGCAACAGAGGCTAAGGGCTTTTCAGTTTATCATGTTTATCAAGGAAGGTGGACGAGCCCTGAGACCTTTGTTGGCTTCGCAATCACTGTCTGGACTTTGAGTGGGACAGAGTTAACTTTTTTTCCTAGTAGGTGGTAGAGGGCTGAGTTTTGGATTTACTAGAATAATGCTCATAACACAGGGGG